>QGDY01000004.1:0-396144 GCA_004367095.1 Fusarium nanum
AAGGTACGTGTTCAGGGTTCAACAACATCTTCATTCAGTATACTGACAGACCTCTTACGAAGAACAAGCGTATCTCTGAACAGCAAGGCTAGGATAAGTTTTCTCTCTAAAGTATCATCAATAGCAACCTCCAGTAGATCAAGTCTCAGTAAGGTCAGGTATACAAGTTACGTCAGCTACTAAACTCTAATAACAATAAATACATCACAACAGCTGCCAAGCTATACACAAAGCAACTTCTTCCTCCTTCAACCTTCATTCAACCCAACACAGCAAGAGTCAGTAAATCAACCCCGGTCCCCTTCGCTGCACATTGCTAACTATCACAGCTTGCCCTTCCAACACAATGTCGGCAGCAAGAACTGGTTGTCAGTATACCATCATTCACAGTGGCTCCGAAACCGCGCCGATGTGAGTCCCCACATAGATACTTGTGGGTCCAATGCTGATATGATCGTCTCCGAAGAACAACCAGGAAGACATCGACTTGTCTCCAGTGGCTTTTGCCCTTTGCTCATCCCCCTTTGCGGCCTGCGACATCTTCAAGAACTGACAATAAGATTACCGCGGGAGCCGAACGCTCATGAGACAGAACACCACGATCATTTGCACTGGATAAGAGTTGTTTGGAGCGGACGATTGGGAGGATAGGAGAGGACGATTGGGAGGATAGGAGAGGACGATGGGAGAACTCGGGTTTGGGTGCCGGGGACCAGACAGTCTGAAGGAGCGTCTCAACGAATCATTAAGTCTTTCAACATTCTCATCTATGCGCCAATGAAGCACTTCATGACAATGGGCAATCCTTTCCTAAGCTCATTCATTACCGGCGTATCCCAAACTCTACAGCTCGTCATCCATTTCTCTCCGATCAGCTCTTCCGTTGTTTAACCCTATGCATCCCATGTCGCGTCGTCAACCCTCATCTTTCGTCGTTCATGTTTCATCGACCATGCCCAAGCCATCATTCTTCATCTACCATCATTCGTGCTTTGTCTATCAAGCATCTTGTGGCTTGAGTGTTGGCGTCTTCCCGGTCGTAGTTCATTCTGCAGGCGTCGTGTAGTCTGGGCCTGCGTGAGAACCATCGTCAGCCAAGATCTGCGAAGGAAGGAGGTGTATAATAAAAGATTGTTCTCTGACGTTTGAGCTACTCCAATGAAGGGGTCTAAGTACTGGTCTGAGCTTCCATAAGGCAAGCAAGCTTTTCGTCCCTTACGTTTTGGGGGACCAATTCTTCTGATACCCTCAGGTGGCCCCTTTTTATCGGCACACACAGTGACCCCAGCATGTGATATACTGCCACGATTGTCATTAGCGACAAATTCAAGACACAACTAACACGCACGACTATTAACGGACGCGGGTTCGGCTACTCAACCGAGACCTTCTCTTTGTTGTAACTCTTTCCCACAACCAATCTCTGCCACTTAGGCATCAGAAGAATTGCCCCCAAAAGCATAAGAGACGACAGAACTTGGTCACTTTATGCCGGCTTAGACTAACACCCAGACATCTTTATGATGATAGCATAAGCCTTTAGACGGTTCTGCCTTTGTCGCCATAGCGACATCGCACCCGCAAGTTCAAGAGATGGCCGGCTTGGAGAATAAGCGATGGTCGACAGGACGTGGAACTACAAAGGATGAGATATCTGATGGAATCTAAAGGGCGTTGGGTAAGCGATAAAGAAGGAGATATGCACGACAGAGGATTGGATATGGGATGCACCGTTCCAAATGAGCGAAAGGTGCGTAACGAGTGATGCGATCCCAAGTACACTAGTCAATAAAGATTTCAGCGGGCCCTCTTGTATTGGAAGCGTCATTAGATCCTTAGCATCCTAATCGCAGAGCTCCAATCCTCCACCGATTGTCCACTCAACCATCAAAGTCCCCATCACTTGCAACATCCAATCGATCGTAGTGTTTTTCCCGACGATAGCGTAATCGAGCGGATCGGGGTGCTCGTAGTTGATTAAGTATCACAGTCAGTTGATCTGTCAAGTGATGTGTGGACTCACGTCGGAGATCTTGGGCTGGAAGATGTTAGTGAAACCTATTCTATAAAAGGAGGGCAGTAGCACGAACTTACCATCCAGCACTGGAACCTATCGTTTGGTACGGTGGCTAATTTACGTCTTTAACCCTAGCGGCCAAATTGTTAGACATGGTTGACTATATATCCATTGGGTTAGCAGAGTATAATCGATTACCTTAAACTGGAGTTGCTAGGAACGTACGAAGTTGTGCCTCTGTAAAGAGTCTGTTAGTATACTGATTGAAGAACTTGTTGAACCCTGAACACGTACCTTAATCCCCGAAAAGAGCACCTTTTGCCTCATACTTCGGCTGCGTTTCTGACTGTAGTTTCGGCGTGCAAGACGGCTGTGCTGTCGAAAAAGAAGAGGAGAATTTTGAGGGAGCACCCTTTGCCTTAAAATTCGGCCGCGTTTTCGACTGAAACACCGGCGTGCAAGGTGCCGTCGAAAGGAGGAACAGCACGGCCGATGACCACATTCTCTACCTCTGTCAGGTGTCAAGAATCCGAACATAGGTCGACAAAGCGCTTACCAATCTGCATACCTAGGTAGAGATCGTGGCCCCCCTGCGCGAGGAGTACATCGCCTACCTTACCAACTTCTTTAACTTTAACAATAAGGAGGCTATACTTAAGAAGAACAGGACGCTCAGTAACTTGCACAAGAGTAGTAAGGGAACACAGGCTGCGCTCGACCCCGTGATCGCTAGACTGGCGAACATGATGTCTTCGCAGACCACCTCGAAGAAGAGACATGACATACCTCAAATTGCGATATGGAGTAGCTAGTATATTCATCACTTACTCCAATGCATCTGGCTATTGAGCGACTTGCACGTTTGAGGTTCCTTCAGCAAATTTGCACTTCGCCCGCTTACCCTCCCACTCTGATTGATCATACAAAGTTTCTCTCGATCTTCTAAATCAGTAGAGCTATCGCGAGGTCTGACTTGAAATGACCCTAATTTTCTCAGCACAAAGCTTTGTATGCTACAGCCCCTAGGCCAACTGTGACAGTGGACACGATTGTCAAACCAGGCAGGGCACTCCACAAGTATCGTTTGCTGGTTTCAGCTACTCGATCATCCCAACCAGTAGCTTTGTTGACATGTGGGAAAGGTTCATCTGGGATGGGCTTGTCCAAGAATTTGCACAAAGGTTCCCAGCCGTCGTTAACAGTCCACTCGAGGAGTCTCTCCTTGGGGACCAGGCCTCGGATCATGTTGCAGTGTTCTAGCCGAGATATCAGCAACTTATCGACGTATCGAGAGAAGTTCTCATTCTTACCTTTGTAGACCCATTTTCCATTCCTCTCTATTCCAGTATTAATGTCGCCGTCCAAGGCCCGGAATAGACCAGGCCACATAAAACGCTCATAGACATGCCATACCCAAAAGAGCTCCTTGCCAAGACAAGAGAGAATCCAGATTGGCCAGCTATTCCAGACGCTGAGCAAAGTCTTGATAGCGCTGTCATGCCACGCATCCAGATCTTTGCGGTGATTAAGGACAACCTTGGCATCGGGATACGCGGCAATGAGTTCAGCCGCAAAGACGGATGCTGCGGCATCTGTTACGGCCGTGCAATGTCCGAGAACCTCGTCAAAATCTTCCTTGGTTATGTTCGTATTTCCATCAACGGTACCGAACCATCTGAGAAGGGCCGTCAACCGAGATGCCAGACCCATACTGGACCAATGACTTACTTCTTTCGGCACAAGCGAACCCACTTTGATGCGGCAGGGGGGTTCTCATAAACGATGTCCCAGCCATGATAAGTATGATCATATCCAAGTTTCAGAAGGGCCGTTTGAAGTGACTCGGTTCCAGACCTCGGCGGTCCCACACACAGAACCTGCATGGGTTTAGTTCGCTTGCGTGGAGGAGGCTCTGGCACCGCGTAGACATAGTTCTCGAGGAACTTCCAATACCAACTATTAAGAGACGGCATTTTAGCAAATTGTTCCGTGCGTTGCGCTGTTCTGTGATGATTTTGCGGATAGCTCAGTCAATATGTAAGTTGAGGTATTTTATGACGTACGGGTGAAGTTGTTCGTGTCAGCAGGTCTTTCGGACAGCCAAGGGTATTTGACAGCGTCATTTGCTGACAGCTGAGTAAGATGCTACCCTACATCGACAGATCAACAAGCTTCGACACTGAAATCTGGGGTAAAATCGTAATGCGCCGCATGAAGCCACTTTAGTATATCACCGACAGCAAGAAGAGAATTCCGAAAAGTCTAATTGTACTACTTGGTATGCCTTTCTGAACGACGAACGAAGCGTTCAAAAAAGCTCCCGAGATCCGGTTTGTTAAACGGAATTTCTGCAACCTTCGTCACCGCCACAATTTCAGAATGTCAACAAAACTCAAGCTATCAGTCAAAGTCGAATAACCAATACCTATTCCAATCGTAAACACTACATTCTAAAGTTATACGGCTTTTAGATTGCAGTGGAAGGAACCGGTGATTTTAAAACAGAATGTCTTACGACTCGAGCGAGCCTCAGTGTTTTCAAAGATATATATCAATGAATTTCTACACATGGTAATGGTTTTCTTTCATCTTCCAGGTTGAAAGAGTGAACAATCAAGAGATAGAATTTTTGTTTCAGCAAAAAGATTTGCTGAGGCTGCACGATTCGAACAGATCCATTCAACTCCTGTCTCCATTCGCCTCATCGCCTAGAGAAAACCTCATCTTCAACCATCGAACGATGAACCGGAAATACAAAATTCAACTCCTAAGATAGTGAGAAATTACCCTAGACCTTTACCCCGCAATATGTCTCCTTGAGGACTCAAGTAAGCAGAGTTGCACGCACATGGCAAACCTCCTGCCTAAAGTGGCACTGTTATAGCCTCTTCCGATAACCCGTCAAGGCAGCTCAAACTATACGAGTAAGCCAACAAACCAATTCTCCAGAGCGAAGATATCACTTATCGCAACATTCAAGACGTTCAGTGCATATACGAACTAATTGTCTGAGCTATTACAAGTAAGGCAAGTGTTTTGTAGACTGCCACCCATTATCAAGCAGATTGCGAGGATAATTGCCAAGAGAGTCACTGTCGCTGCAACACAACCACTACGTCTCACCAGCCTCACAGTAACCTCAGCGGCAACTATACGAGACTCTTGGAGCTTAATTTAGGAAGGTGGCCTGGCAAGAAGCAGTCAGCAGTCAGCAGTCACCTCAGCTGCTTAGGCTCAGGAACTGTGTAGGATTGCTGTGCCCCTATGCAGGTCCCAGTGTCTTGGATGTCACACCAAGAACTCACGAGACAATGTTTATATCAACCTCAATAATACAGGCTTTACGTCTCAACAGACAGGGAGACGAATTTCGTCATCGGTGATGGAGACATTTCGAACCCTAGACATACCTTTCAAAGTGGAGACGGGTATCGTGAGCAAGGGTTGGACATCAAGATCAAAAAGACCTGCAGACAATGAGAGATAAAATGAGACATCTGAGTCATTCACGACCGATACTGAACGGTGCTCTTGGCGTTGATAGACTACACGAAGAGATCTACAGCACCATTGAAATTGAAGCTATCTTTAGCGGTCAAAGCGTAGGAGCTTTAATCCATTTCATTTTCATTAGTGAGTGCCGGGCCGACGATCGCATCTTAGGTACCCGCAGTCGTGGCTTGATTGAGAAGCTCGCTAGAAAAAGTGAGACATGACCCGTACATAACGCCAGGCCTGCATTTGCTTATCTAGCAGTACTCCAATTTAACGGGTTTAACAGCATTTAATCGTCTGAAAGGCGCACAGAGTGGTCGACATCGCAAACAATTGGACTGACTAGTCATCAATGCCGAGATAGCGATCAAGCGTCTTGTCTTGATTCGCGGAACCTCAGCCTTACCCCTGTCAGACTGCACAACGCTAGACAAGGGATGGCGCATGCATAAACTAAGCATACTGTTAGTTCAAACATAAGAACCTTAGCATATTCCCGTATTGGAAATGCCCCCGAATCACGCGAGCACGTTAGGCTGAGTACTGAACCCAAAGGATCAGGGGTTATAGTCTTGGTATTTCTCTTCCACTGCCGATCAATTCATCCCATTGCTATGCGTGATATTGGTCCCTTACCTGGATCGGCAGTCTGCTTACCACACATGGGGGAACCTCCCGCACGAGGGAAACGGGCCACCTTTCCTGATATGTCCAACTGCTCCGAGAAAGATAGCGGTGATGCAGAGAGATAGCGGGGGACGCCGAGTCTCCGATACTCGGATTACTCGCGAAGCTCGCTCGGAGAAATAGCTGCGGGAAGGATTAGACAGACCAGACGTGATAAGATGTGATGACAACATGTTCACCCCGCCTCTAACCTGAACACAAAGATCAAGCCCTGCTTTCAGCCGTTTTTAACCCCGGAAGATAGACAGATCTAAACGAAGATCACCTATTTTTGTTTCGACAATCATACAACCCAAAGTAGAGTTTAATTAATCTATCTTTACGATACGCCACGCCGATAAGCATAACCCTCACCCATCCAATGCAAGCGCCGGTAGATGACCGTGGGGTAAAGAGGGTCCTCCTAGATCCCTAGCCAAGATATTTGGAGGCTAACTCCAGACAAGTCGGACTTGGCACAGGCACTTTTGCTCAATACTATACATACAGTCCATTATCACTTTCCTTACTCGGACAGCTCGGCCGCCGTGACGGTTTAGGAAGCTGAATGGCCTCCAAACCCAGGTCTCCAACTCAATCGCTATCACGCAAGCAACAACGTTGATGATAGCAATGATTGGACCTGATTGCGTTATCCATCAACACTACTAAGATATCTTAACTCGTTGTATAAATACACTCGACTATCACCACAATGTTGAAGTTTACTATCCTCATCCACTACAGCCTCTTCTCCTCTTGTCTCTCACTGTTCAGTTCAATCTTTCACAATGACTAGCTTCCGCCGTATCGCTCTTGGCCTTGCAGCTCTGCTGCCCGCCGTCCTCGCCGCTCCCACCGAGAAGCGACAGGAGCTCACTGCCGTGCCTGACAAGTACATCATCACCCTCAAGCCCGAGGCTGCTGAGGCCAAGGTCGAGGCTCACATGGCCTGGGTCACCGACGTCCACCGCCGCAGCCTCAGCAAGCGTGACACCTCTGGTGTTGACAAGAAGTTCAACATCAGCAACTGGGCCGCCTACTCTGGCGAGTTTGACGATGCTACCATTGCTGAGATCAAGAAGAGCCCCGAGGTTGCCTTTGTCGAGCCTGACTACATTGTCACCCTCGACTTCAAGGTTGAGCCCCTCGCTGACCGTGCTCTGACCACTCAGAGCAGCGCTCCCTGGGGTCTCGCTGCCATCTCCCGCCGAACTTCCGGTGGCAGCACCTACACCTACGATACCACTGCCGGTGCCGGTTCTTATGGTTACGTCGTTGACTCTGGTATCAACGTCAACCACGTCGACTTCGGTGGCCGTGCTTCTCTCGGTTACAACGCTGTTGGTGGAGCCCACACTGACACCCTCGGCCACGGTACCCACGTTGCTGGTACCATTGCTTCCAACACCTACGGTGTTGCCAAGCGTGTAAGTACAACCATACCCCACATAAGCTACAACGTGATCTGAACCTTATACTTACTATTCTTAGGCCAACGTCATCTCTGTCAAGGTCTTTGCCGGTGCTTCTGGTTCCACTTCTACTATTCTCGCTGGTTTCAACTGGGCTGTCAACGACATCACCTCCAAGGGACGTGCTGGCCGCTCTGTCATCAACCTGTCTCTCGGTGGTCCCGCTTCTCAGACCTGGACCTCTGCCATCAACGCTGCCTACACCCAGGGTGTCCTCTCCGTTGTTGCTGCCGGTAACGGTGACGACCTCGGTCGTCCTCTCCCCGTCTCTGGCCAGTCTCCTGCCAACGTCCCCAACGCTCTGACCGTTGCTGCCGCCGACTCCAGCTGGCGCACCGCCTCTTTCACCAACTACGGTGCCGGTGTCGATGTCTTCGGTCCTGGTGTCAACATTCTCTCCACCTGGTACACCTCCAACAGCGCCACCAACACCATCAGCGGTACCTCCATGGCTTGCCCTCACGTTGCCGGTCTTGCTCTCTACCTCCAGGTTCTTGAGGGTCTTTCCACCCCTGCTGCTGTTACCAACCGCATCAAGTCTCTTGCCACCACCGGCCGCATCACTGGCAGCCTCAGCGGCAGCCCCAACGCTATGGCCTTCAACGGTGCTACCGCTTAAGCGAGTCTGAAGACTGAGAGGAGGAAACCTTGGACACATAGAACAAGGAATATGTAAATATTACAATATATATGAATTCTGTTGTTTAAACTTGTTTGATTTCAATGTGCATGTTTTGCGTGTAAAATCTGACTTGCAGTGATTTCATTGAAAATTGCCGTCATCTGGATCTATCGAAACTAACTATGCTCAATCATGAGATGATACTATTTCTGAGTTTTCCGAGGCGCAAGTACCCAATATACTGGTCAAATCAATACAAGAATATTCGCAGGTTTTGAACCTAAATGCTAATGAAGGTCCGGTCTATAGGTATGTTTTATGAGATGATATAGCAGGAAGATATATATGCTGGAAAGGGTGCTCCCCATACTGTCATACAAACTGATACTATCTAGCCCACAGCCTTAACAGGCAATCCAGCGGTCTTACCAGGCGGGCATGTGTTCAGCGTATAATACTCCTGAGTCTTGCCAACAGCGCATCTTCTTCCATCAAAAATCGTACCCTGTTGACAATTGGGTGAACTGCTCGAAATATAGAGACCACCACTAGGCATCAGACTCGGGGGACACTTCGGTGACTCAACAGATTAATTGAGACGTAAACCTCTCCTCTCAGCTCTGTGTCCTGGGGGCAGCGGGGTTTAACGGGAGAATAACAGGATTCTGTTTCAATGTTGTACTCCATACCGACGGGACAGCGAGGACCTTTGTCTAATATATACTTATAGTTGTTCCAATATTAGGACAAATAGACACCCAAGGGAAAATACAACTAGTACTATCGTTAATAGTACTAACAGAGCAATAATACCTATTTCTAGATATATCTAAAGTAAGAATAATATTAGTTGAGTTAATAGATTTATAAGAGTAAACATCTATAAGTATAAGTATAATAGATTTATATATTACTTAGAATATAGATAAGTAGCTGTTTTATTAATAAGGTCTCTGCTAGCTCGAAAGTCTTTATATTAGAATATTTAATTTATCAATATCAGTCTTATTGCAGGTTAATAGTGGAGTGGCTCTTTTCCTAGATGCTGTTACTAAGCTGTTATATGTAAAAGTAGCGATAGTTGCTTGGCGGCCGCGTAAGTGATCTCGCCGGTAAAACCATCGCGACTTACGGACAACCCCGGCTAGCTGAAAATGTTTGCGTTGGTCGTGCTGGACTCAACCTCTGCGAACTACATACCGCGATGTAAGCATGCAACTATCCCGAGCTATTGATTTCCTTGCGTCTACTACTGGCCATTGTTCGGGGTCGAATGTCATTTTACAATCATTAGAATGAGTATTCATCTTGGCAATCACCCTCAACAAAGGGTTTTACTGGTTGGACGAAAGATCATGGAGTTGACCTGAAAAGGCCCCAAGCCACCTGGGAGGTCGGCGAAGCCCGGTCAAGAACGACTTGATGATGTGATGCAGGAGAATAATGATACATGTGTTAAAGCATATACTTGGTCAGTTTTTGAAAGGGTGTGAGTTATTCGTCACTGATGTGTATTTATGCAGGTTGTTGCTTCTGACTGCAATGAATGATATGATCCAGATCTCGATCATGTGGAGCTTGGTCGGGCGCGGAGCCGTAGCTTACAATCGCGAAGGTTACCTGATGTATCATGTTGAATGCGGAGACTCCTATTAGAGTAATCGAATTCTTTATTATGACTGTTTACGTCGTTATAGCATCATTGTAGAAGGGAATGAGATGCATGGATTCAAGCCTTAGGCTTATGTTGCTCAGCTCTCCTGAACCTAATATCATTACTCTATTGAGAGGCTTGTACCCAGGATAGACAGATGCTTCAGACCTTCGTGTCTTGATAGGGCAATGATGTCTCCTGGATGGGACACAGGCATGATCGACATAAAGATCGACGTATGATCCTCACCCGCTTGGAACGGGCCTTCGGGGCTGCCGTTGCGCGGGGTATGCCTGAGACAAACCATACCTTCCTTGAATGATTGACGTGCAGAAGCGCCTCTTTTCTGCGAAACTAATCGTTAAGATCTCGGTCTGAATTATCGATGGATGATGTTTGCACCAGATGGTGAAACCATTGACAAGTGGTGGCGCGATGTTTCTGAATCATCGCAGGCGAACCAAGTCAAACGAATCTCTCCAGACTTCTACAGCCTCACCGCTTTCATAGCGGCCCCAAACAATATGTTTGAGGCGCCTTGGAAGCTTGCCCCATCAATGGATGCGGTAACATCATGGTTTCTGATCTCTGATTTCAACAACAAGCTGGCCATGCCATATGTTCAACCTTCAAGGGTTGACGTTCGTAGCGGTGACTCGTGAGTCAATACCTGAATAGCTCGTTCACTTCATAAGATCCATGCTTACATGTTTTCGAAAGATACTACATCCGGTCAAAGTCGCGACCAGACTACTTCTGGACTGTGGCACCGTACAGCTCTTACACACTGTTCGACGAGTCCCACGACAAATCTCTCGCCGTTGGAAAGCAGCCGATGATCTGGGCCAGCGACAAGAGTCGAACTCGTTTCATCATTCATCTTGATGGCCAACAGGGATCCAGCGAGAAGGGAACCGTCATTATCGACAAGGATCCTATTACCTTAACTGCTGCTATCGGAAACCACTCCCAGCACGTCAGCGTTAACAACCACAACATGCTGATCCTTGGCGGTGATAGCGGTCGTCTGTACTATGGCCAGCTCAAACCCCGATTCCTTGCTCAAAGCGGTAATCTCAACTACAGCGCTGCCATAGTCACTGAAAACACTGATGCTGGCGAGGAATGGGAACTTGTCAAGTGATCACGCGCTCAAGGCCTGAGTCGACTTAAAAAAGCTTGCACACGATATCTAAGTAACCGTGCTTCTAGCGATGGAGATAAGGATTTAAGGACATTCATTTGGTTTTACGCGTTTTATCTTGGATGTGGATGATGAGGACAGTCTCTTCCTATAGCACAAATACACACGCTCATTAACGTCATTGAACCAGTGAGACCATACTGCGAATTTCGTACGCAGTACACTACCCTTCAGTGGACAGGATTGTTATTCAATCTCATAGTTAACCCGTCAATCCTTCCTTAGGCGACAAGAAACCTGTTGATAAGGACGATGAAGCTCTCGTTTGTCGCTATTGGAGGACTGATGCTTTAGTGGATGGCAGTGAGCACTAATGCATGTACTGTACAGTAACTTCAAGAATTGATTGGCTAGTGACTTCGGACCACCCCTGGGATCAGCGAAGTTACTGTACAGTAACACTTGTAACCTACGACGAAGCGAGACGAAGCGTGGCGCAAAATAGATGGATGAAGTCACGGGTTTGTTTGCTTGCAATTCATGAGGAGCTGGATATATAATGACTGCCTCTTCATCCAGAACTAGAGAAGCTTATTGATTCTTTTACCAATACTTTTCTCGACACATTTACTTATTTGTCTATACACCTACTACCAGAATGTCTGTTGCCCGTTCTGAACTCCGCTTCCGTGCCCCGCCGTCAATGCAATTCAGCGACGGTTCAGCCAACTCCAAAACCGCACCTCCAGAGCCTCTCAACACCAGCGACAAACCTGCTGAAAGAGCCGCAGCTCGCTTCGCCATCACAGGCAATGCCATCATCACTGGTGGCGCCGGAGACATTGGCTCGGTAGCTTGCAGAGCCTTGCTCGAGCACGGCCTTCAAGGTCTAGCCATCTTTGACCTACACCTTGATGCAGGCGAAACGACCGCCGCCAAGCTCCAAAACGAGTTTCCTGATGCCAAGATCAATTTTTTCGTTGTCGATGTGACTGACCCCAAATCCGTCACTGAGTCCGTGAAGAATGCTGAGGAAGCTATCGGGCCGGTCAATATTTGTCTCTGCTTCGCGGGCATCGCTTTTGCATCGCGCGCATTTGACATTACCCCTCAGCAATTTCAGACCATGCTTGACGTCAACACAACCGGTGCTTTCCTCGTTACACAAGCTGTAGCACATTCCATGAAAGACCGAGGAACTGGTGGTTCGATCATTTTGATGGCGAGCATTTCTGGCCACATTGTCAATTTTCCTCAACCTCAAGTTCATTACAATGCTGCCAAGGCGGCTGTTCTGTCTATGAAGAGTTCTCTTGCTGCTGAATGGGCTGTGCATGGGATTCGGGTAAATAGCATTAGTCCTGGTTACATGGATACTATTCTGAATGAGGGCGATGGATTGGCTGAGCATAGAGAAATTTGGTCTAAGCGCACGCCTTTTGGACGTATGGGTAAGCCGGAGGAACTCACAGGTGCTATTATACTGTTGGCTAGTAAGGCTGGTAGCTACATCACTGGAGCAGACATAGTCGTTGATGGGGGTATTAGTGCTTTGTAAGCTTATGCTCGATGGTAGCTGTAATTTGATTTTGATCGTCCTCATTGCTCATCCTAAAATATTCGTCGTTGTGTTGATTTGAATTATATGACGTGAAAGCTGACCTTCAGAAAACTTAAGTAGAGGAGGTCTAGGTCAGTGCCGTAGATCCGAAGTCAGCCGTGAGAATGGGCAATATTCTATGCCCTACCCATATCATTGATCACACGTCTCTGACGATCCATTGCAACTGTACAGCTACATGAAACTGCACAGTCGCGTCGCTTGGCAAATACGGCGACTGTACAGTAGCATTCTCAACTTGCAACTTGATTCGCGACGATCGCTATGGTTGTCGGTTACTGTACAGTCCTTGCATTAGCGCATACTACATGTACGTACCGTCTTGTCCCTCCATCATCCGAAGTAAGCTCCCTCAATGCCTTTTGTGTATAAAGATGCGAGCTACTCTCTCCCATTTTCTATCTCATCATTCTTCACTGCTTGCACAACATTCGTATAGCAGATATTCGTAACCATGGCTAAAACTACTTGGCTCGACAGACTTCAAGAGAAAGGTATGTCTTCCTTGACAGATGCTCTCATTCAGCGCTTGCTAACACAGAAGTGATAGTCAAAATTGACATTGACTGCATGGACCCAGCAGAAGCAAGACGCTTCCTGCCATTCAAGCCACATGACCAGACAAGCAACCAGCGTCTGGTATACGAGCAGATGATCTGTCTTGAGAACCGTGAACTCTTCCTTCAAACAGTCAAAGAAGGCAAAGATGAAGGATGGGAGGTTGTTCTCAACCGAATGGTATATATCATCTATGAAGCAAACCGATAGCTTACTCACTATTTCTCCCTATGTATAGAGCGCCCTCCTTTGCGCCAAGAACATCGAAAACCTCCAAGGTCGTGTTCTTCTCCAAGTCTCAGCCAATCACGCCTACGACACCGAGAAGGTCGTAGCCCAGGCCCGTTCTTACGCCCACGAGTTTGAGAAGCTCGGCATTTCGAAGGACCGCATCTGTATAAAAATTCCATCCACTGGACCTGCACTCAACGCCAGTCCTATTCTTCTCAAGGAAGGTATTCGGACTTTGGGCACTTCCCTCTTCTCTGTGGTCCAAGCTATCGCGGCTAGCCAGGCAGGGACGCTCTCTATCAGCCCTTACTACAATTGTGAGTCCTAATTGCAGACAATGTTAGAACTTTCTCTAACCTCAAAGTCCCATGGTTTCATGCCGATCGCAAACAGTGGCCTGATGTTGAGGATCCTGCTCTTGAACATCCCATGTCGTCAAGAATTGTGCAGATTCAGCAGGTCTACAAGCATCTTCGAGAGCAAACTGATCGTACTCAGCCACTTCTGAAGCCGGCGAGGTTAGTATACTCGATACCAGGTGACTACAAACTAACTTATGTCCCAGCTTCATATCGCCACGGGAAGTCATGGCTATGGCAGAATTCGGCTGCGACCACGTCACTGTCCCCGAGGACATACTTCTGCAGCTATCGCTTCTCGATGCAGAAGAGAATCCACCACCAGGCATGGAGTCTTTGAATGAAGGCACTGGACCTTCACAGCGCGTCGCACATTTGGCCAAGACTGACCCTCTCGCTGGGTCGGACTGGAACGGCAAGCTTCCGTCAACTGAAGTAGATTACCTGGTCAACAACGGAGCAGCTCTTGAAGAGGCTATCGCCGCTGATCCTGTCACAAAGAAGGGACTCTACGAAGCGCTTGAAGCATTTAAGCAGAACGAACTCCAGAGCCGAGATGCTATTGAGGAAGTTATGAAACAGTTCTAATTACAATAGTGAGCTTCGATAGCATAACACAAAACAAATTGACTATGTACAATCCAACATGCCTGGATTGTCAAACCCGCCTTGATACCTTCCTAATGCCATATCCACGTCTACTTCGGTCATCCATGGAATTGGATCCAAGTTTGAAAAACCCTCTGTGTATGGATCCGGTATCAATAATGGCTCTGTCGGGAACGTGTCGCCTGATACATATGCTTCTTGAGGGAGCGTCATTCCATCTATTGGACCGAATCCTGCGTCCAAAGCCAATCCAGAATCTTGATTCGATAGCGCCGGTGGCTCAGCAGGGTCAATGTCTGGCGTAAGACCCGTTGATGAAGTTGTAAAGCTGGTCTGCTCAGCAGGCGCTGGACGAATATCGCTTGCCGGGTTATTGTGCACTGAACCCGTTTGAGACTGAGCCTGAGACTGTGATTGTGAGGCTTTTTCGACCCATTTATCTCCGAAACCAGCTGCAAAAGTCCCAAAAACTTGATTCTTGGTCTCCGCCAATTGCTTCATCGTTTCCGTCACTGGCTTTGCCTCCATGGGCACCACCGTCGGTCCATTCACTTGCACACGTATTGCATTAATCTGATCTACCAAGCGACGATTCTCGGCCAATAAATCTTGCATATCGAGATCTGCTGCTAGACACAGCTCTCGCTGTTGTCGCACATGTTCAATGCTCTTGTTCACGATGAGCACTTTTGTCAGTCGCCGTGCGGAGGCAATGTTGGGGAGCATGCGAGCTAGTTCCTACAGCAATCGCGCGTTAGCCACATCTCAAATATTGACTGTCAATGACTTACCAAGAAGTTCTCATTCATTTCTCCACGGCGCTGTTTCTCAATTGCCAAGTTCCGAGCTGTGACGTCCGGTGGTAAAGGCCGCGATCGGCCCTTTCGCTTGGGCTTTTGTGATTTTGTGACTCCGGCATTAGACATTATTGCAGTAAGCAGAGTATTAGAGTCGTGTCAATTAATCAAGGTTATGAGATGATGAAGATGCTTTGGAGTTGATGGTAACGCGTGTGAGGATCGCATCTCGTCTGACGTGTTACATTGACTTTCAGAGCTTTGTCATCACCATTTCCGGCAGTTCATTGGCCCAGTGAATGTGTGCCGTACAGCAACACATTCTAAATGACGCAGCTGTGTTAATCAACTTACTGATTGGAGTTATTGTATATAATTGAGGTCAAGGCAATAGTTTCTTAGACAAGATGAACTCTCGTAATGCTCCTACTCGTTTTAAAACGCTCAGGTCAGTTCAAGTCGAGCAGTGACGATAAATCCCGATCAGGAGCAATGGGCAATGAAGAAAGTTCAAGCATGTTTCAGGTCATTCAGCAGCTAACAACCACATAGAATATTCTACAGAAGCAGCTTTTCAGTCTGATTGCGCCTTGCTCCTCATGAATGGGATTTTATGGATAGCCCAGGAGCTATATCTCGAAGCTCAGGCCGTAGTAGACACCCGAGAAGCATATTCGAGTGAGGCACCTTTCTCTCCACTGATTGATATCAAGGTCAATAAAAGCCTTATTGGACTCCGTATCATCATCATCTTTCGTTTGCATTATCACAGTCAGCGCTGATTAAGCTTGATAACCCGACCGTGGTTTTTGTTGAGAAATTACTATGCATCGCCAAGGTTCTTCAATTCCTACGTCAACACTCAAATGGCATCGCCTCCTTCGTGGCACTTTTCACTCGACACACGATAGAGGCAATACGTCCGAGACCCCAGATTCATGTAGAGGTATGCTATGGTTGCTTGATTCGTAAAGAACCGCATTTGAATGAGGCCAAGCCGAGCTTCGAATACCAACATCACATGCAAGACTCACACTTCAGTGGCAGTGCTCTTGGCCATTCCAACACTTCTCCGGGCCGTCGCTCTTATAAACCGTGTGGAATCCGGAGTAACTGTACCCGGGTGAACGAGGAATGTCACTGTCTACGACAAAACCTTTAAAGCTTCATTCCGACCCCGGATCCGAAGGGCGTGGAATGTCGACGCCAAGCGATTAAGAGTGAGATGTTCTTAACCTTGAGTCCTTCACTAATTGATTCAAATTGATAGGTATTACAAAAGAACCCGGATGCGACACAATATGATGGCACAGCCGTATATCATGGCTTGAAAGCGAATCACTCAGACAACGTTGTTCGACCGCCGAATTGACAGGTTTCGTATGACCTTTGAATGCAATTTCATGAAGGGTCGCTACACGACTTGCGCCGATACGAGATTATAAATCATCAGTCATTGAAATAGTCTAGAGCTCGATGTCGGTGGATGCACAATAAATGTAATAGTGACGCAAGAGGTTTCAGTGCAGCTGGGTGTTGGCAAATGAGGCGCTGGAGGTAATCCGCATTCCACTGGGTTAGCAGTGGATGACGCTTATCGATAAGCGCTTTGATATTGAGCTAGCAGATAAGGGGACTTTAGCACTGCTAGACAGTCTTATCTGTTAGCTCACTAAAGCGTCATGGTGATTCTGCAAACCTGAGCTTCCGAATCTCGCAGAATTGAAATGAGTCGGCAAAAACGACCCTGCATATCAACTCAAACAATCCCTGAACTGGCAGCCACAATTCAAGACATCAACATGGAGTAAAGGTAATTCATTCGATTAGCTGACATCACTTAGAGTATTACCAGTTGACTCTTACTCATATTAAGCATGTAATGTCACCTTTTGCACATCGAGGTCACCCTACCCTACAACACTTCAAAGTCAAAAAATGGCGTCAATATTAATTTGAGGCCTCAGATAGTCCGTCAGCCTCAACACAAAAAATACGAACACCTCATTTCCTTTGGGTCAGCATGACAACGCTGTGGCTGACTGATGATCTACACCGCGATCAGAAGATCAACCCAGCGCATCGCCTAATCTCGTGACGAGCGATTGGCAATAATAATACGACAACTTTGTTTTCTCACGCTGCATTGTATAGAATTTGATGAGCGCGCTCCTACAGGAAGGTCAAAAGCAACCGGTAATCAATCTGACAGTCATAAAGTCGGAAGCCAGCGCCACGTTAGGAAGGCAGCGGAAGTGGCTGTTTCAGAGAAGCCATGGAGGTCCACGTCGTTATGTGTGCAGTAAATTGGACTTGGGCTTTGGTGACATGGTCCATGGTTCGTGCACCAGAAAGCTCAGACGCACTTCAAAAAACTTGACATCTTTGTGTTATGACCATGTGATTCTTTTTGACAGTTGTACCGTGCGTGCAGACTCAATACTGTAGATACCATCATGTCAGTTTTCACTGATTCGTTGCATCGTTTCATCGGTCAGGGTCTTGTTACGCGCGGCCATCGTCCTTGGCGTTCCCCGCTTCCAAGAAGTCCCTGGGCGGGTTGTACTACGAAACAAGGCGACATTGCATTATTGTACTGTACTGTACTGTACTGTACTGTATTACTGCCAGGAAGGAAGAATCAGATTGAGATCCTGGAAGAACCGGAACCGGGGATGTTCTCAAACTTTATGGCAGGGCTCATTTATTTCCTACAAACAAGGCTCTGAAATGACTTAATCTAATCTTGAGACGAATCGCAATCAATGAAAACGTGATGCGAAAAGGCTGAACCAGGGAGCCCTGGTAAAAAAAAGACCGGGGAGGAGGGAGGGATCTTCATCTAGAAGGAAAATGTGCAGGTTGACAACTCAAACCGCCTCGGCACTGCAAGCGGATCTTCCCCGATCATCAGGAACGCGGCAGAAGAAATCGCTCTCGATTGTAAACGCCGATCAACTGTAACCAGACCAACTTTTGAGACCTCGACCTTGGCTAGAAAGGACTCAGTAGCATTATGATAAAGTTGGAGACATCTACCTCCACTGCAAACAAGGAAAAAAGTTGCAGAAATAGAAAGAAACAAGGGCGCAAAGAAAATGGAATTGATTGGGCTTACTCACAAAGGAGGAAGCGCCGTGGCGCTGTTTCGACCAAAGAAGACCCTACTAAAATCTGTAGTGTACGGATACTGTTCTGTTCTGTATTCTTTCATCCGCTGCTTCCGACAAAGAACAAAACAAAGAATTCAAAACACGATGGCTTGTTTCATGACTGTCGATAACCTCAAGCCCAAAGACTAAACCCACTCGCGCAGGTTGTTTTTTTACTTGGCCCCCCCTTTTTTTTCTTGGTTGTTTTTTGCCCCCATTTCGATGACATTCTCGACGCTTGACAGCTGGCACACTGCAAACATGGCACAGTGAATGGCCCTTTTGAACCAATCAGAGTCGCACTCGCCCCTTGCAGTAGTTTGTTACAAGCGGAACGGAACAAACGAGTCAAGAAGGGTCACTAGCAAAGTTTTTTACTCTATTTTCTGTGTCAAACAACCCCCTTTCTTAGGGAGAGGAGAGGAGAGCGTCAAGGGATGCTGTGGTTTTGCATCAATAAATGGGATGAAATCTCCAGGTTGGGGAAATTCGACCTTGGCAGAGTGTAATAAGGCTTGTCGATTGATCCTTGTGTTTTTCTCGGGATATTATGGACTTGTAACGTTAAGCGATATTGGAGCCGTGATTTGAAAAGCCGGGGGATCGATACCTGTACCTTGTCGCTTCAGCGTACGAGTATAGTGTATAGACGGAAAGTCTGTGCGTGGCATGCAGAGTGAGATGTGCCGTAACATTGGACGACAAGATGATGCGATGGGGTCTCAGTATGGCTGATGCGCTCAGCAGTCAGTACGTAGTCCTCCGCGCTTTGTGCTCCCTCTTTTGCCGCTTCCCCTCTCGACTCTCGTCTAGCGTAGCTTAGCTTGGCTTTTTAGTGGCGCCAACAAAAACAGCGCCGTTGGTTTTTTAGTCAGGAACTAAGTATGTCATCTCGTCTCTGGTTCTTTGACGGCTGCATTACCACGTCGTTACGAAACAAACCAGACCGTTTTCTCGACTGCGTTCTTTTTTCTTCTTGCTGCTTAACATTGCAGGATCAACAAGAGGGGTTTCAGTGTGGCATCCCAAAATCCCAAATCCCCACACTCGTCATCCGGAGACTCGGGTGTCATATTTGATTTGATGTTGTGCAAGGCATTTCTCATTGGATCGGGACGCTGAGGCCCATCAACGGCTTTTTTTTTGCACGCAGCACAAGAGAACATGCAACCAAGCCTTTACCCCTGGTCTAGTCTTAGTCTCTTAGCCCAGCCCCCCCATGCCCATGCCTTTTGATCCAGGGGTAATGGCAGCCCATCGGCCGGTCCCAACTCTTTGAAACACACCAAGATCCGCTATTCTTTCGATGTTGGCGGGCCAGGGACTCGGGCTGGGCTTAAGGCGTACGCGCATCGAATTTCCACTCTGCACATGGGATGAGACCTCTGTGCACCAGTCGGGATCGGCTTGACACCCCCATTGTCCAATGGGATCGGCAATGCACTCTGTATGTCGTACAACTATAATATAACCTTCATTCCGTCCCCCTCTCACTTCTGATTCCCTTTATCTCTATCTCTTCAGACAGAAAACCACACTCCTTCCTCAACAGGTTCACACTCATTATCCTTGAAGGATTCTATACATTCATTCCAGTCCTTCCAAAACGGTCTTTACCCTCAACAGCTCGAGTTCTTACTTTACTGCCCAACAGTCCTGGTGACGTTAGCCAAAAAGAAAAATAAGCAACAACCTCAAACTACAACAAGCAAACCATCAAAATGCATTACTCCACCTTCATCGCCTCCATCATGGCCGCTGGTGCCATGGCCGCTCCTCACTACAAGGTCGTCACCCAGTACGAGTACGTTACCCAGGTCGTTACCGCCGGCCACGAGCAGGCCCGACCTACCTTCAACTGGGAGCGCCCCGCCCCCGTCGAGGTCAAGCCCACCACCATCCGATGGGTGAAGAAGCCCCAGCAGACCTACACTCCCGCTCCCGTCAAGGAGGAGCCCGTTAAGGAGGAGGAGCCCGAGCTCGAGCCCAAGGAGCCTGCTTCCGGTTCCGGTGGTAGCTCCGGTTCTTTGACCTCCGACCAGCAGAAGGCCGTCGACCTCCACAACGAGGCCCGTAAGGAAGTCGGCAACCCTCCCCTCGAGTGGGACGACTCTCTCGTCGCGGGTGCCCAGGAGTGGGCTGACAAGATCGCCGCTCAAGGCAGTCTTACTCACTCCCAGGGTGAGGATGGTGAGAACCTCTACATGGGTACCTCCTCCACCCCCTTTGCCGACGCCGTCAAGGCCTTCATCAGCGAGAAGAGCCAGTACAACGGTGAGACCATCTCCGGCTCCAACTACATGGGCTTCGGTCACTACACCCAGTGCATCTGGAAGTCCACCACCAAGGTCGGCATGGCTGTCGCCAAGAGCGCTGACGGCGCTTCCTACGTCGTCGCCCGTTACCAAGAGCCCGGTAACATGTAAGTTCTTTCCCGCTCACACTCACCACCAACGTAACATTCGCTAATCTCCACTTTCTACAGGATCGGTAGCAAGCCTTACTAAAGAGTTTAACAACTAAACTCTTTTGACATGTGGATGCAATTTTCTTGTTCTTTTTTTCCTTTTCTGGGTTAACGATTCATTGGATATGTATCTTTCTCTTCTTTTCCCAAGGCTCATTTCAGTTATGAGAGCGTCTTTTTCACAGACACGGGTCTTATGAACTCCCGACTCACCCACCTTCGCTTCGTTTCAATAAAACATCCGCCGCTATTTGTTGGCAAGGCATATTTGGTTCTATGTTGATGTTGCATGTACATACATTTGATTTCACGCAATGACAAGACTTTGCATTCCAGTTAATTACTATGCCTTTGAGTGACTAAGATTGAGTGATTTCCATGATGAAACCGGACCAAGTAACTTAAATTTCCTTCACGAGCTTCCATTCGAAGTTGTACGCAGAAACCAGGATATCCTTGTACGGGCCCGATGGTTTCCGCCTCGTGGTGACGTAACGCCGACCGGTGCATCTTCATCCGATCCAGGGCATCCAAGCCTCGGCAGCATGTTGACATGACCTTCCTTTCTTTCATCAATCCTTGAGCTTGTTCGTACAGCATCCTATGAGAAAAGCTTGGCCTGCGCAGAATGTGGCCACCACCCTGGAGATGCTCCTTGTCGATTTTAGGATTTAGTTCTGAAGATATGAGATGAATCAACACCCAAGATCATAAGAGACGAAATAATTTGGCAACTTATATCAGCTTAGACTAGCACTTAGGTCACTTTATCATTTCAGTAATCTAAGCTCCAAAGCGCATTTCCCCTGCTACCCACCTGCCAGTACTGTGCCCAGTGAAGTGTCACGTCCGTCTTGTGCAAGTCACCGGACTTAGCATACAGTGTTCCAAGAAACAACACACAAGACTTTGATTTTTTCGATCTACCGATAGTTGACCTTCCTGTGAGATGCTGAGATAAAGTATCACTGATTTCTGATCCCATGACTTCATCAAGTGCTGTTAAAGGACTCATTACAGGCGTCCAGTAGGATCAAGGTGAAACCCATGCTTGATGACAGAAACGACTCTGTCAAACTTGGGTACAAGTACCAGGAAACTAAAAACTTCAGAATGCCGTTATTCAGTCTGGAAGCTCTGCATGCCAGCTTTGAAGACCTTGCATATGTCAGAGCTCTGTCCTCAACAACAACCTGGCAAGCTCAGGGTTCTTGAGCTTGGCGAAAGATTCGAGCATGTTGCGGGTGATCGAGCCGTTTTTCTAAATATCTCGATATTTGCCAAAAGAGCTGGTTCTACATTCGACGACAGCATGTCTTTGATATGCACAAGATGGTTACGTACATGGAAGAAAACAATTCGCTCGAATCCGTCTCGCTTCGACGTGTCACAACTACACAGATGCACACCGGCGCTTCGTGGCCAAGATGAGTGTGCTATCAACGTGATCACCTGAGCACACGCTGTAGAAGCCTAGACCGCCGCCACGCTCAGGAGAGATAGCCGCCCAGACCATAAGAGATGAAGTAATTTGGTCATCTTTTGGCTGCTTAGACCGGCACTTTGGCTGTCTTATCCTAAGCCCTAGAACATATTGCTTCTATCACCTACCCAGACCGTGATAGTTACAATTGGTATTCGGCCGTACATGAGATCGATTACATACACGCGTAATTTTAGGACAACTAGAGAACCTGAATATGTGGGCTCAAACCATCACTGAAAGTCGTTTATCCAAGTCACAAAACCCGAAGCGGGCACAATAAAAGGAACCTCAAGCTCATCAAATCATGGCATAATCATTAAAACTTTTTGGGCTTCTGCCCAGGTCTATCTGAGGTGTGCCTGTCTGGATGGTAAATTCAACTCATCCGCTCACCCAATCCGTAACTAGTCATTAACCGATTCATCAAATCGCGCTTCGCTGTAAAACTTTTCCGCCGAACAAGGTCCAACAGTAGTCTCATGTCCTGACCGTCAGGGTAAGAGACGAAAAGTATCCTCAACCTTACGGAAGGATATCCTAAGCTTTAGGGTGAATTTCCTAAACCTTAGCTGACGTACTTAGGGATAGTCTCCATGACACCATCCTTAGTAATCAGCTCCATAGCCTTAGTGACCTCGTCGAGGAAGCGTTGATCACCTCGCAAATCGTCACCGAAAAGCTCACGAACGCTCAAAATGGAACGGGGGTCGGGGCCGCCTTCCTTGGCAAGAGCTTGAAGCTTCTCCCTCATAGGGTCGTCGACGTCAAACTTGTTGCCCTTATCATCGACACCCTTGATGTAGATGAACCAGCCGGCGGCGACGAAACACAGGCGGCGGAAGGGGCCAGTAACCCAGATGTTCTCGGCAATGGAGGGCATGATGAACTGAGGGATCTTGCCGGAGGCGTTGAGGGCAACACGGGGAATCTGGTCCATGATGGTGGGGTTGGAGAATCGCTCCATCAGGGTGTTGCAGTACTGGTCGATGTCGACGCCGGGGATCTCGGGGAGAAGGGGCTTGACCTCCTCCTGCATCATCTGCCAGACAAACTTGCGGTAGATGGGGTGCTCCATGACCTCGTGGACGTACTTGAAACCCGCAAGCTGACCGGGGTAAGCCATGGCGGAGTGAGAGGCGTTGAGGAGACGAAGCTTGTGCTTCTCGAATTGCTCGACATCGTGAACGTCATGGACAACCTGAACACCGACCTTCTCGAAGGGAGGGCGACCGTCACAGAACTTGTCCTCAACAACCCACTGCATGAAAGGCTCGGTCACAACGGGCCAAGAGTCCTCAATACCGAAGTTCTCGGCAAGCGACTTGATGTCGTTCTCAGAGGTGCTGGGGGTAATGCGGTCAACCATAGCGTTGGGGAAAGCACCCTCCTCGGCGATCCACTTGGCAAGCTCAGGGTTCTTGAGCTTGGCGAAGGACTCGAGCATGTTGCGGGTGATGGAACCGTTCTTCTGCATGTTGTCGCAGGATAGAACGGTGAAGGGCTTGAGACCCTGCTGGTGACGGCGGGCAAGAGCAGCGTAGAGGAAGCCGAATGTGCTGATGGGCGCGTTCTCGTTCTCTTGCTTGAGATCATGCTGGATATCAGGGTGATCGCTCACCAATTGATGGGTGTTCTCGTTGTAGTAGTAGCCACTCTCAGTAATAGTGAGAGAGACGATGTGTGTGTCGGGATGAGCCATCTTGGCGATGACCGCCTCACGGTCATCGGGAGCGAAAATGAACGAGTTGATGCTGCCGACGACGTTGGCGAAGCTGCCCTTTGCGGAGCGCTCAATCACAGTGTAGAGGTGGTCTTGTGCGTTGAGGACATCGCGCATGGCGGCATCGTTGGGTCGCAGGCCGATACCGCAGATGGCCCAATCGGTTTCACCGTGCTTCTCGAGCAGCTTGTCGACGTACACAGCCAGATGGGCTCTATGAAAACCGCCGACTCCGACGTGAACGATGCCCTCCTTCAGCGCCTTGCGGTCGTAGGTAGGGACCTGAACCTTCTGGTCTCCTTGCTGTGACGCAATGGTGGAGAGGTTGTTGCTGGTGAGCTTTAGGCGTTGTGTCATTTTTGCTGAGTTTTAGAGTATTTTAGGGTATTTTAAGGGGAAAGGGGTATAAGGGATGAGATGAAATGAGAGAGTAGATTTGGGGATGTCAGAGAGGAAGAAAGTCGCTTTTGATGTTGAGATGAATGAAGAAGAGATGATTGAGTTGAGGTCGAGTCGTTGAAGAAAAGGAGGAATTAAGTTGTTGAAGAATGAGGTCACCGCTGGATTGCAGGTGCTGACCGCCCGGGTTATCAATGAATCCAGTGAGAGACCTTGAGGCTGCAAGAGCGGGGGCATCTCTCGGCCACAGAGATTTCGAAGGTTCCCCCGTGTTCGGTGGACTCCTGCTCTTACCTTTCTTTGTATCGCCCTGCCTACCTGCCACTGATCTGACACAGCGATTGTTCCCCTTCTTGCCCTTCTCTCCTTCCTCACCTTCACGTTGTGGCTAAAAACTTAGTGGGGCTTCGGCTTCGTTTCTCCAGTGAATGAAGCCCGGCCCACCAGGGTGCCAGAAGAATTGACCGTCATAAGCATGAGAGACGAAATAATTTGGTCATTTTATGTCACCTACGACCGGCATTTAGACTAATTTATTTTAGTAGCCTAAGCCTTAGAGTACATCTCATCTGTTACCCACCTCGCCGGCTTTTGGTGACAAGAGCGAAGTTATGGGGCTGGTGACGTGAAAGACCCATAGTTTAGCTTTATCGGCTTATCACAGCACAGCTTGAATCAGCATCAATCAATCAATCTTGCTGCCTGTCATTCAATTGAGGGGACCCTCTCTAGATCCTATTTTTTACGGTGGCGAATGATGCAAGATTTTCATTGATCTCTTCAAATGTTTCCTTGAAAATCTGAATCTGCGCTCTGCTGCAGAATTTGATCAGCCTTGATGACACATCGTCATAAAAAATGGGATCTCAATTCTGCCATGTCGCGTCGTCATAGGTGTTATCAATTGAAGGTTCTCTTATCGCAGAAATCATAGCTTCAGAGCTACAGTGGATACCTTTCCCCTCCCTCCTCCAAAAACAAGCTCGCGCACGTTCAAACCAACCTTGAGGGTATCGTGGGGGTTGGCTTGGAATTCTAGGGTCTACCGTCTCCGTTCCCCAGGGGAAAATTCCCAGATGTCCATGTGATCATTCATCCATGTCAGGGACAAAGTCAGCCTCATGCTTGCGGCTCTCAACGCGATAGGTCCGGTCTCATGACCCTCCCGCATCGCTTTGAGCTGAGAATAAGCAGGGGTAAGCTGAGCTTCCGCGTCCCTAAACAGCGGTCAACTGTCGGGTACCACTGTAGGCAGCAGCATAAAAATTCGTAGCTCTCCAAAATACAACCCTCAATTGAGACAAACGACTTTTAGCGCAGGTGTAACGGGAAGTTAATTTCCTTTTCCCCCAATATCAACAAATTTGTCAGCTGGCCTTTTTGATAAATTTGTTGAATTGCGACGGAGACTTTGCCGACAGTGCTGTGCCGTCCGAAACTCGGAGCAGTCGAGATTGGCTGGTGCAACCTGCGGGATTGCGTGTCCTTGCCTGCATCCGATTTGAGACGTCAGATCATCCGGACCTCAAATCTGGCAACGCGACTTGGCCAGAATCAAAAAGCAAAGTTGCGGTGTCAAAAGGTCTTCTAGGGTCAATAATATTGGAGTCACATGGTCTAAACATTCAAATGAACTTATAGATTGACTATCGATGTCGATGCCACACAGCCATATGAGCGACGTGGTATCATGGCACAACCGGATTTCTTCCGAGCCGCCTCATTGCAGCCGGATATGCTGCTGTATCACAGGATGATTGATGAATCGGCTGCCATAATATCGACGAATTGCACCGCTTGAGAAGCACTTGTGAAGATGACGTGGCATCCAGCCGTTTGACAACTATGGCAGTCCAAACCTGCCGCCAATGTCGGATTGAGTTTTGACAAGAAATTCAAAGATGCATCCGATCGAACAACGTCTTGGTTGTGTAAAAGGCCGATTATCTGTCAAACGTGTAGTTTATTCTGTACCTGGAAGCATCTTGCGATGCCAACAGCAAAGTTTGTCTCCTCATCCCCAAGGTACGTCCTGAAGTCTCACATGAAATCTTGGATGCAGATAGAACACCAAAGGCTTGGGGACTTATTCAGTTCAGGGTTCAAAATGATAGCTGTGTGATCAACAGTGTTGGATTGTTGGGCCGCGATGCAGGCACTTCAGATGTATCACCGCCAGACCCTGAATAGTAACACCAAAAGCGATACTTTGGTATCCGAGTTGCTAGATAAGTCTATCAAGTGAGGTCTATACATCCTATCTAGTTGACTGTCACGGAAATAACACTGCTATGAGCGAGCAGACGTCGGGATGGCGTCCCCGGAATCCACCCTCCACGATCGTCTCGGCAATCTTCTTCGTCCAGTGATCTTCGTCAGGGGTGCAAATCCTGCTTTTCGCTGCACTAGATCCAGAACAATCTCCAGTCTCATGAGTCATGGTGGGTGGATGTGTGAGGAATCTAAAGTTACTATTCTCGCATCAGTTGACCTCTCCCTGACTTGATAGAAGCACGAACTTGGAATCAGGCCATGATAGATATATGTACGTGCATGGTATGGCAGATCTGCAGTGACGGGATAGGTGGTGGGTTTCCTTTCGCCACTCCCCAAGTTGATCTGAAGCATCCGCCGCTTGACCCATGTAAAAACAGGCTACTCATGTAGATTATCTGTAGCTGAATACATTCGAGAATATCCACGAGCAACTGAGATCACAAGTTAACTTGCTATGTACAGGTCAGAACCCTAGATCACCAGAATAGATCACGAATATAAATCTTATAAGAATACATTGTATACACGTGTGTCTAATCTATATACCAAAGAAAAGTGACGCCAATAGTCTACCATGAACTTTCTGAGTTACGCCCATCTCTACTTCCACTACCCTTCTTATCCTCATGGACTATCTCCACAACATTAGAAACCACAATGCCATTTTGATTGTTCCTATGAGCCTCTGGATCCAGATTGGCCATACCATGAGCCTCTGCCTTGACGATGCGTTCCTCACTGCCGTTGAAAGACATGTTTCCTGATATCGGATTCGCGGTCGGGGGTCCACGTCGACTGGGATTCTGGCTTTTTCCACTTCGACCTCCTCCACCACCGATCGTCTGAAAGTGAGAGGGATACTGGTAAGATGCCTTATCCGATGATCGCAGTATACTCCCAAAGACTGGAGTAAGCCAGACTCTGAAGAGCGGGAAGAGGATTGGTAGGTTGGTTGTCATCACGGCAACGAAAGCTTCGCGTGTACCCCATGAGCCAGCTAGTTGAGCTCCATTAACAGGATCCTAAATGGCGTTAGACAAAGAGCGGTTGTATGGTTCTATTCACACGTACCACTAGAACAAAGACGCTTTTCAATGTAGCGCAAACAAGAACAAAGATTCCCGAGCCAAGAACAATACTCGAGGCAATCTTCTTTATAGTCTTCAAACTGGATCCCCAAAGCATCGGGAGGGGAATGGCGATGAGGTATATGTCGGTCGAGACGTTAGAGGCGAATGAGGCCCAGACGATGGGTTTCGAGATGGCTGCTTGACAAGAATCTGGCAAAAACGTTAGATTTTGTTCGATAGAAGAAGGGTAAGGATACGTACTGCCTGGATCGGGACTGATTTGCCAGTATTTACTGAAGGGCTGGCAGCCGGCGAAGACTGCTATCATGGTCGCGACAAAGGTACCGATGACCAAGCCAAATCCGATGTATATGCGAATGCGATACGGTCGTCCAAGTCCATTCTAAAAATGTTAGCGATGAACTCTGGAATACTCGACCGACAATCTTACAGTGAGACGAGTGTAGAAGTAAAGCATGGATAGCTTCAAAGACCATATGAGGGCGGAGTAAATGGTCCAGCCAGCAACCTGAATCTTAGAGCCGACGACCCTGTCACTGTTAATTGACAAATACCAAAGTGTGGGTCTTACGTAGAAGGAACTTACCTGAAATCGTATTCCGGATCGCTAGGGGACAATGCAGCCCGTTCTGCGTCCGTCATTCCATTGTTGGCAAGACCATGAGCGAGTATCCCAATATTGTACGCAAGCGTCGTCTGAATCGTATAAAAGATCTGCTAAAGTTAGAATAACCCCAAGCTCGGAAGGTCCAAGAAGACTGACAATGCTTATGAGCATTAGATAATCTTCTGCCTGAAGACTCCTGAACCCATCTACTCTCATTCGAGCATAAAACCTCAAAAACGTCGCAGCAACACCAACCCCATACAACGTCCAGCTCTCAGTCACGGCATCAGACATCCTCGCTTATCAGAACCAAAAGAAGGAAAGAAAAGCCAAAAGAAACGAGAGAATATGCAAAGATCGGCGGCGCAGACACATGCCGGACATGTCGGTCCATATGTAGGTGACAACTTGGCAGGATCGATCGCCATGCCGTGTCCACATGCAAAACACGAGCTGAACTCTACTGCGCAGTACTTCATAACACGAAGGATTTGCATATGCACCCCTGAGATTAGATTAGCGGACGCGCATCCGGTAGGCGTACCGTACAGATGGATTATTGACTTGTTGTCGGGGATTAGCTGGGGATGAATTTTACAGGTTGATGTGCCTGACGCTACTACGTAAGTGCAGAGCTAGTACTAGCTGAATCAAGAAGATGACGCGCCAAGAGCCACTGTAAAAATGTGATTTGACATGGCGTTTTACGGAGACACGCACGCAATAGCATTGTCCATATTTTTCATGGTTATGGACATGTTGTGACGTGGATAACAGAAGCATTATCCTCTGAGACCGCCAAAAGAAGGTAGCTTGGGTGATCTTCTAAGATCTAGAACTGGATTATTTCGTCTCTTATGCTCCTGGTAGTCAATCCTTCTGACACCCTGACGGTTGAGTAAGAGTCGTATTTTGCATGGTTCGGTTATTTCCTCTCAGGCCCGGAAATAGTCGCAATGTGGAAGGTGACATTGCTAACACCACCTTATTTTGTAGCCAAGTCCAAGCATCATTTACCTAATTTTTAGGTACATCAAAGCGCACAGGAATGAACTTGACAGAGAAAATCCACTCGCAGTAACACGTTACACTTTTTGTCAAGCTTTTCAGGTAATAAAGACATGTGCTGACGGACCCATAGCTCGGTCACTCGGATGCTTCGGTACCCTTCAATCTCAATCGCGTCAATCATCCGAGATCAATTGATCCTACAAGACCTTCGCCTAGATAAACTTCGCGATGTTCCCAATCAGATTGAACCTCACTTCGGCGAATTCACATCAAAGCGCCACCTGACGTCTCGCTCTTGAACCAAGCGGCTTCTTGGCCATCTTCCTTCGCTCTTTGAGCATAAAATCCTTTGACTGCTAGGCAAAGCTAGGAAGGTAAAAATGCCCGAATTAGCTCCACAACGGTTTGCCTAGAGGATTTCCCGCCCCGGGAGCCCGGTCCGCAACCACTAAGCGTCAATCCCCTGGATCCCCTAGACATAAAGTCTGCACGACAGTGGAGGAGCTAGTCGGTACGAAGGAAGCAACAGAAATGTCAAAACGGCAAGGATATTCAGGTATCGCCCAGTCTCTCGGCGCTCTTCACCCTCGGTCGCATTTACCGAGTTGGTAGATGCATTGCATGGATTATTAGTGAGACCGCCAGGCGATGCAGGTTATATAACACCTCCTGTCCTGACCCGTAGATCCCGGGTCTTTTTCAGCTTAGGGTCGAGGTTTTTCTTGTCTTTTGCGTGTTCATTATGTATTTTAGTATGAAGTTACTTGCGACCGTGACGGCATGGGCTGCTACGGCTACATGTGCGGCCACCCCGTTTGCTCGTAGTGATGCTGCTGGTTCATGCTCGGAAGACCTTGGCCAGCTAGGCAAGAAGCTGTCAAAGTCGGCCAAGATTTACTGTCCTGGTTCGCCTGAGTTTGAGAAGGCTACTACCCGTTGGTCTGTTTTGGCCGCACCCAAGGTCAACATTGTTGTTGTTCCCGGTACAGAGCAAGATGTTGCCAAGACGGTAGGTGTTTCGTGTCTGGAATTTATGATCCTATCTAACCAGTTCTGTAGGTCAAGTACGCCAACTCCAAGGACTTGCCTTTCCTTGCCTTCAACACAGCTCATGGAGCCATCACCACTCTGGGCCGAATGGACCATGGCATTGAGATCTATCTCAACCAATTGAACACTGTCAAAGTCGCTGCAGACGGCAAGACTGTTACCATTGGCGGCGGCACCATGTCCAAGAAGGTCACAGACACTCTTTGGGCCGCCAACAAGCAAACCGGTACGTTTTTTATTCTTAAGTTTGATTATGGTACTAACCATTCCCAGTGACCGGAACATGCGAGTGCGTTAGCTACATGGGTCCTGGCCTCGGAGGCGGACACGGTTGGCTCCAAGGCCATCACGGTATCATTGCAGATCAGTGGGTCTCGATGAACATCGTCCTTGCCGACGGCTCCTTCAAGACCATCGATAAGAACTCTGATCTTTGGTGGGGCCTCAAGGGTGCTGGACATAACTTTGGTATTGTGACTTCCATCACTTCAAAGGTTTTTGAGATTCAGCATCGCGATTGGGCTATTGAGACTCTTGTCTTTAGTGGCAAGGATGTTGAGAAGCTTTACCATGCTGCGAATGAGCATCTGTTGCGCAAGCAGCCTGAGGGTGTTATTAACTGGAGCTACTGGGTCCATGATCCTACTGCCGACCCTGAAAACGTGAGTCCTCACAAGTCTCGGTTCCAGCTGTCCACCGCTAACATTACCAGCCAATCATCCTTTTCTGGCTGATCCAAGAGGGTGTCAAGACTATTGACCCCAAGATCTCCAAGCCTTTCCACGACCTCAAGCCCATCGCCATCACTCCCGAGTCTGGCGACTACCGTGACCTAGCCCGATGGACTCAAATCGACATTGATGCCGTCCCATGTCAGAAGAACGGCTTCGTCAACCCTCGCTTCCCACTCTACCTTCAGGAGTACAACGTGAAGGCCATGAAGAACGCCTGGAAGCTCTTCGCTGCCGAGACAGGCCCCAAGTCTCCCTTCAACACTTCCATCTTTATGTTCGAAGGATACTCCACCCAGGCCGTCCGCGGCACCAACGCCAAGGACTCTGCTTTCGCTTTCCGTCACGAGAATATCCTTACTGCACCTTTGATTACCTACAAGCCTGGTGATGCTGCGCTTGATAAGAAGGCTGCTAAGATTGGTAACGACTTGCGTCACATTCTCCACCGAGCTTCTGGCCAGTCGAACATGAGTGTCTACGTCAACTATGCTTACGGTAATGAGAAGCCTAGTGATTGGTATGGCAGTGAAATTTGGAGACAGAAGCGTCTGCAAGCTTTGAAGAGCAAGTATGATCCCGAGGGCAAGTTTAGCTTCTTTGGACCTGTTGCGTAAACATGGAACAGGAAGTACAGTGGTGCTCTGCCATTCCAAGTACATTATTTAAATAGTAACTTGTAATAAACTTGTGAAATAGAAGACCTGGTTGCTGCAACTTGACGTGATATCGAGTTCATTTTGGATTATAAAAGGTTTTAGAGTGGGACTGCCCTTACCCTTTTATGTCTACCTGTGTTGAAGACCCTCCACAGGGCATCTCTCATTCTTGCAATGTCAAGTACAGTCTTGATACTCATGAATCTCTGCGGCTGGCTGCTTAGACTCATCGCGACAGGATCGATGCTGGGTCCAAAGAATCAGCCGATACGAACAATGGTCAATGACATTCATTAACGGCAATCGATTTTGAACCATTGTGACCATTCAGGAGCCGTTGACCATGCATTTCGGGCTAGGCGAGTGGGCGTCTGAGAATAACAAAGAGCAGGATTTATCGACGTTGAAGGAGTAGGCTTGGCATAGAGTGGGACTTCAGCTGAAGAGGCTGGAGGGGACAGTATAATGTGCTCTACGCCACATCTTGTCTGGATCTGACCAAATATACGGATACAGCGGAGTGTCTTCTCCATTACCCTTTACGCACATACAGTAGCAAGGGTGCCATCGGAAATCTGACAAGGCTCTAATTGCGAAACGCGACGCCAGTCTAGACCTCTCGCATATGCCCCACATCGACTCACAACTCAACTCATACTTTGGCATCAAAGCAGTGTAAGAAGTAGAACAAAAGCCGAGTCATCTCACACGAAAGGACCTGTGGGAGTCATGTTTATATGTGAGCTTCGAAGACTGGTCAATCAAACAAATTGTTGAGAGGAACGGTCCTTGTCTGATGCATGTGACAATGGATATAAATGGAAATAAGCATCTGACTGTCAGCTGGATCCTACCATACCGGAGAGAGGGTGACACTGCACCACCACAACTTCATACGCGCTACCGAGTCATTCTTTTAGAACAGATTGGACAAACGTCCTGTATACGAGACGCGCGCTTACAATCCTTCTTCAACAATTGTAAGATCCGTATCCTCAAAGGATGCGTTGTCAACACTCAGACCTACCTAACTCCCAACTCAAAGACGGAATTTCCGCCCCCATCCATCATGAAAACGAATTCATGGTTGAAATAAGGCTGGCGCCTAGCACGGAGCGACACATCCTCTTCATCCACCCTGATACCAAACATCGGCTATCGATCCTAAAATGGAAAATGAGGTCAGCAATCCTCCAAGCCATCTACAGGGTCCCTAATTCTAACATTGGCTCTTGGGGGCCATTTTTGTGGATTGTTTGCAAATAGCTGAAAATATCCTTGTACCTTTATTTGGGGGCCGTTTTGATGTCGAGAATTATCTGAGCAGCCTGATCACAGTTTTGTGTGATAATACTCAGTAACAAGAGAAGATCTTTTATGGTTGCTTGCAGTTGTCAGCGTGGTATTTGTTTCAGTTTTGGGAACGGGAGGCTCTGGGTCGGCCGCTTTGTGAGATGTCAGCCTCCAGTGGCAATCACGCTGCACAATGGCCTTATATATCTGCTCTGCCGTCAAGAATTCGGGCTTGTTGTTTCTCTTCTTTCTTTTGTAAAGAATGTTTGTACCTGCTCTAGTAGGCTCTTTTAAACAGTAAAAGGAGAGACATCTAGCTTACAAGATGGTCAAGTAAGTCCCATTGATCAATCCCCTTGCTTGAAGACCAAGGTCGTAACCCGGCCCTGGCGATGTTTGATTCAACTCGGCAATCTAGAAATGATTACTAACAGCAATTCTTTCCAGTCAACCAACAAAAAAGCCCGCCGCCAAGGCACGCCCAGCTCCTGGTGCGCAGCGTCCCCCCGCCGGTCGTCCGGGCCAGAAGCCTGTCCAGAGGCGAGCGCCCAATCAGCCAGTCGCACAACCAAGACCCGTTGCGACCAATCGCCCAGTCGTCGGAAGACAGCCTGCACCTAATCAAGGGATGCAGATGGCTCAGATGAGACGACCTCAGCAAGGGTATGCTCCAGGACCAAGGCCTGCACAAGCACCGAGACAGGGACCGCCAAGACCTCAACAAGCAAGACCTGCTCAACGTCGACCAGCCCCGGCGAACAGAGGTGGCCCTGCACCAGTACATCGTCCAGTTCAAAGCCACGGCGGTGGTCATAAAAGCGGAAGTTCCACGGCTATGAAAACTGCTGGTGTTATTGGAGGTGCAGCCGCAATCGGAGGAGCTGGTTACGCCATCCACAACCACTACAACAGCAGCTCTACCAACGTTGTCAATGAAGGAGATAGTAGCTATACCTACGATAACAGCCAGTACCAGTACGATAACAGCGACAATTCCATGTATCAGCAAGGTGACTACTACGACAACAGCGAGTACTACGATAACGGAGAATACTACTACTCTGACAATGGATCCGATCATGGAGACAGATATAATGACAACTATGATCCGGAAGCTCAATACAGCAGTGATAACGCTGATGATCAGCCAGCCGGTTATGCGCAGCCGCCAGCCCAGGACATTCAGACGGAAAATCAGAACGAAGAGCCCGGATGCTGTGCCGAGTGCTGTGGCGATGATTGCTGTGAGTGTAAAAGCTGCTGTGGCGATGATTGCTGCGGCGATGACTGCTGTGGCTGTGGCGGAGATGGTAAGGAGGGGAGTGGTGGTTGTGTTGTAATGTAGATAGGGATATGATCTTGATATAGGCTCTATTGTATACGATATGGATAGTTGGCGATGGATATGTGACTTTGAAACAGCCACCGGCAATTCTAATGACACATACATTTTCTTCACTCCGTCCTGCTTCGGAAATGATCATCGGCAATGATCGTGGACAGATGTTGGAACTCTCGCTATTGCATCATGGATTTGGATCTACGTGACATTGACATAAAGGCTCCCAACTGGCAGGTAAAACAGGATGTATTATTCCAAAGGTGTTAATTAGTCTAGTAATCTATGTCATCTACTTGCGGCACAGTCGGCCAGTCTGCCTGGTCACATAGGCGGGCTGCCCAGTGATGTACCAATCCTCACTACCAACAGCAGTAGGAGCATAAAGGAGACCATAAGGATCGATCTTCTGCTTCAGCTCGTACAGCTTCTTGTAGTTGGCCCCAAAGTAGGACTGTCCGAAGTCAGGGTCCATAACATCACCCTCGTTACCGTAGCCGCCACCACCAGGAGTGACAGCCTTGAGACGCTCCATGATGTCAAAGGTGATCTTGTTGTTCACCCTAGCGATCTCCTCCTCAGTGTCGTCGAGCTTCCAGTTGAGAGCGGTGATGACAAACATGTTGGCGTCGCGCCAAGCAGGGTTGGCTGAGTTGGCAGGAGTTTCCTTTGTTTGCTCAGCGTTGATGTTGTAGAGGACGAGTACACCATCTTCCTTAAGGATACCCTTGAGAGTCTCAATGGTCTTGTCGAGAAGCTTAGAGTCATTCCAATTCTTGCGGGGAATGAGACGAGATCCAGAGCGACCAGTATAGCTGCCAGCGTTCTCAGCAGGGAAGTGAGTCTTCCAGGCAGGGTAGAAGCTATCGTGTTGGAAGAACTCGGGCTTGGGGTCAACGCCAAGTTCCTTCCAGTCATCAAGGAGAGGCTGAACCATCTTCTTGAACTCAGGGAGGGGCATGTTGGGAATCATCCAAGGGTTCATGGTCCACAGGTAGCTTCCATTGCCCTGGGGGAAGATGAAGCTGTAACCGTAGCTCTTCTTATCAGAGTACTCAGGGAAGCGGCGCCAGTAAGCCTCAAGAGCCTTGAAGAGCTTCTCTTCTGAGATACCGGCATCCTTGGTCACGACGCTCCAGGTCATACCCGAGAAGGACATCTTGGGGTAGACACGGACAGTCATGGAGACGACGACTCCCCATGTGGCGGGACCACCACCACGGATGGCCCAGAAGAGGTCGGTGTTTTGCTTCTCGTCAGCAGTGACGAAGCGACCATCGGGTGTGACGATCTCAGCACTGAGAAGCTGGTCGGCAGCAAGACCAGCGATAGGGCTGATAGGAGAGTGACCACCTCCAGGAAGGTATCCACCGGCAACACCGACGTCCTAAGGAAACGTTAAATTAAATTAAACAAGTGATAATCAGAATAACTTACGCGACACTCTCCACCGACAGCAGTGTATCCCTCACGGTCAGCAGCCTGATACAAGTCCTTGACCTGCACACCAGCCCCAATCTTGAAAGCAGGACCAGTGTACTTGCTGTTACCACGGTAGTTCTTGGTGAACTTGACATCCTTCAGGTGATGTGTCCAGATGCTAAGAGCACCAGCACCAGTGCTCTTACCAAGGAAATCATGACCCGTGTTATGGATGATAAGGCGGAGGTTCAGGTTGCGGGCAAAGTTGACAGCGAGCTGGATCTGGGCAACGTTGGTGGCCTTCATAGCGTACAGAGGGAAGCCACCAATGGTGCACTTGCCGCCCGAGGCAGCGTTGCTGGGCTCGCAGGTGGCGCCTTGGAAGAGAGGGGACATGACCGATGTGGGATCATCGATATGTGTTGTGCTGTTGTGCCAGTTGTCTAGAAGGAACTTGCACTTCTCCTCATCGTAGTGCTCACCCTTGTAGCAAGCCGAGCCAAGAGGAACGGTCTTGATGAGCGCGCCGCCAGTGAGAAGGTCAAAGACACTCCAGATGAACTTGCCAGGGAAGGCCTTATCACCAGGGAAGACCTTGCACTTGGAGTGAGAAAGGGCATCTCGCTTCTTAGATGTCTTTGTGTCGGCAAAGTAGAAGAGGTCAACATCACTCAAGTTCAGGTCGGTGAGGTTAGCAAGGACAGCATCAGTCAGCTGAGGAGAAGCATCGACAAAGGGGCTCTTGGAAGAAGCAGTCACAGGCTTTGTCCAAGCAGGGGCAACATTGCTCTCATCCGCAGCTATTCAATGTTTCAGATTAGCGATGGATCATCAGAGAAATGAGAACAGAGTTACATACGGACCGCCTTGCCATCGACATCGATCGTCTGGCCAAGGGTAAAAGGGACGAGCGCGGCAAGCAGCCACGAGAAATGAGAGCCTTGCATGTTCAAAGTTTACAGGCTGCAGGGACGCCAAGAAAAGGAACGAGAGTGGGATGAAGAAGAAGAAAGGGAAGGAGATCGTCTTAAGCCACATCTACAGACTATATATCTAACACTAGTCTTTACAATCCTCCCAGCGGGCGTTGGTTGACTGTCAGAACGGTGGTTAGTACGCATTAGGTAGTAATTACCTGAACTTCTGGATCATGGGCCGATTACCCATCCATGCTATCTGTTGGTTGACGGCGGGGAGGCGAACAACGAGGGGAGGGCCTGGTAGCCTGGCAGGATGAAAAGCCCTGCAGATGTTCGGTTGCCAAAACCCCGGGTAGAACGCGGACGGACGATGCTCCGACTGGCGCTATTTTCTTTAGCACAACGGAAGATTCCCCGGTGGATCATGATGCTCGATCAATAAGCTTGGCTTCTTCTGATTACGTTCCATTGGTAACGGTATCCGACCAACAGATGGTGTTTGCAGTCTAGAATCTGTGTGACACATCATAATTGTGATTGGAGCGGGAGACAACCAACAGCATTATGCATACGGGCAAATTTTACGACATGGGAATGTATGACCGACAAAGTTCATGATCCTAGTCAGCCCAAAAACCTTATGTTGAGCGGTGTCTTCTAGATTACCGGTAGATGTCAGCTGCCGAGAGCACCAGATATACCATTAGCAAAGAATCTTGCCTGTTCGTAATTACTTTTCGATGATATCTCATCTGTTCATCTCAAACTCTCCAATTTTCTCTCCATTGTCTGTCTGATTAAAGTCATTGTAACCTTCGCTCTCCCGCTCTCCCGCTTACGAGGATCATCTCAATACAGAAAAGATCATCAGAAAGCTGTCTAGCTGAGACGCGCGATGGATCACAATTAGGGTTGCGACTGGCTGTAAACCCGGTACAAAAGCTCGGGGCTCCAGGGATCTGGGGTAAGGGATCCTCGGGTCCGGTCCACCAAGACTTCCTCGCTTAAGCGACGTCGGGGTCCTCCTTTACGTTGCATGCTGTTAATGCGTTGGTTGTTGAAGATTGCTTGCTGAAGAAATTTAGGCTAATAAATCCCTCGAATGAAGATCTTGGCCGTTTGAGTATAAGCTAAGGAAGAGAAATTGGATGAGTGGTTCGTTTATGCTTATTGCTTAAGCTTGAAGGATTATCTATCCCACTTGACTCCGAGATCTTTATACGCTAGAAAAGTCTGACTGCAGTACAATTGAGACGAATCTCCTCTTCTGTTGTTGTCTGGTGCGATGCAGGAACTAAGATGATGATTGACAGGTTTTAGCTGAGGCTGCTGACGTGTTTCAGCCACCAACACAAGCTCAGACAGAAATGTTCTTTAGCAGACGCCACCAAACAACCAACTAACCGTTTCCACCATCAATCCTTTGACAACCAACATACATAACCGTAAAACACAGCTGGGTCTGACATGTAATTTCCCATCCCACACTGCATCCTGAATGCCCAGCCAATCTTGCAGTCGGACGCAATGCGGGATATGTGGCACAGAAAGAGCTGAAGCCCCGAGTCCTTGGACGAGGGACAGAACAAGCATCAAGTCTAGAACCAACAGTCGGAGGTTTGCTACCAAGTCCCGGGTATCACTTTCCTCTTTGGTGGTCGTTTCCCAGGAACCAGAAACTGATCTGCTGTCTCACATCGTATGCAAGATGGTGGTTCAGCTCTTCACCCACGGGCCAAGCCTGATTCCCTCACAAACTCTGTTTGAGTACGCAGCCCTATTGCGCTTTGAAGAATCTGCTGCCCCTGGATAATTCCCAGCCAACAATGTACATAAGTTCGTAGAGACCCATCTAGTTATATCTAAATGATCTTCTTTCCGGTTTTCTCTTCCGTCTCCATTTCTTCCCCTGGTGCCAAGAAGGGCTGATCAAACGTGGCCGATCGCAAAGGTCTTCCGGATCAGCGCGTTGCATCGTCTCTCAAAAGCAACTTAAAGTTGCAGGTAACATCTTAGGGTTTCGACAATCGTTTGCTTGGACTTTCATCATGGATTGGTCACATATTTACGCTCGGACGGGACCGCCGCCCTTCCCTAACCCAACGACGCTTCCGACGACACCATTGCAGCAGAAGGGCCTTGCTGCTTTGTTCATCTTTCCAATTTTGTCGATAATATTTGTGTCAATGCGCATTTACAGTCGTGTGACCTCACGGACGACAGGCTTAGGTAGGCAATTACAAGACTTGTGATATATGCCAAATGCTTACTATTTCTTATAGATGACTACCTTATTCTTGCAGCGCTGGTAAGTACACTGTTAACGAGTCAATCGTTCAGACAACTAACACCATCAGCTTTTTGCTCTGCTAATGATCCCACCTCTTTATATGTGTAAGTCGTCTCTGTCTCCTTTCTCCCACTCTTATTGTACTAACAATCGCATGTTAGTCATGAAACTCAATTACTGGGGATTTCGAGCCTACGATGTACCGAAAGATCTCGATATGCGCGCCGGTTTCTGGTGGAACTTCCTCGTACAGATGTTCTACAACCCCGTCCTCGCCCTCGTCAAAGCTTCGATCCTCGTCTTCCTTCTCCGACTAGGTGGACACAAAACCAACGTGCGATACGCGATTTACGGACTCAATATCTTCAACCTTCTACACGCTGTCGCCATCTTCTTCACTGCGCTCTTCCAATGTTGGCCGATTGAAGCAAACTGGGACTTTTCTCTGAGAGGGCAGCCGGGGGTGCAGTGTGTAGATAATTGGTTCCATGTTATTGCTTCTTGCATCACTATCGTAACCGACTTTCTTGTTGTTGCGCTGCCATTCTGGATCTTCTTGGGTTTATCAATGCGATGGGCAACCAAAATCGCTGTGATTGGTGTCTTTGTCCTGGGCAGCCTGTAAGTATTTTCGCATCACATCAGTCTCCAAGATGCTAACAATTTGCAGAGTCGGTATCATCGGCATCGTCCGAGTCATCTCTATTCACCACCAACTCGTCGAAGGACCCGACCCAGGCGAGGACACGTTTTATACCGTTCTTCCCGTCTGGGGTGCCGTCGAAACAAACATCGCCATCATCTGCGCTTCGATCCCAGCTCTCCGACCACTTTTCCGACGATGGTTCCCTTCACTCTTTGGGGGAAGCTCTGGAGTAACATCCGGCACGCCTTACGCCGACCGCTACGGAACTGGTACACGTGGAACGAATGGATTGAGGTCGCATAACCACGATAACATACACCTTAAAGACCTTCGAGGAACAAGGAATCAACATACTGAGATTAGAAGTGTGTCGCCGACTGGGTCGGAAGAAGAGATTATGACATATAACGGGATTATGCGGACGACAAATGTTGATGTCGTATACGAAAATAGGTCAAAGGCGGCTGTAGAAGAGACCAGAACGACTGGATCAAGGACCTCTAGCGAGATGAAGTATGGGAATAACATGCCAGAGACCAGGCCCGGCGTCTAGGGCACTACTAAAGAATAACTACCTTCCATTTGTACAATAGTTTGTTTTATACCCATACCTTCTACGTTTCGTCAGATGATTCCTCCAATTGACTTTCGTAAAGATCACAGTCAAATGCTTAAAGATGTGACTTTGTTTCAAGAAACTTTAATACCCGTCATCCTGCGTACTCCAATTGACCCGACAGATGTTTGTGTCTGTATCGCTGGTAACGTGATCCATTCTCGAAACCTTGTCCAAAGTCATTGCGTTGAAGATGTAATGTCTGGTCCCGCGCTCTGACTGAGGTACATAGACCGGCGTAACATCGCAAATGAACAGGTCGGTGTGGCTCAGTTGGTTAGAGCGTTGGTCTCATATCTGGTTTCTCAGATTGACCCGGTTAAACACCAGGGTTATCCAAAGGTCGAGAGTTCGAGCCTCTCCACCGACATTTTTGACTTTTTACCCACTTAACCTACCCTATCTCTTGTATCAACGACCTTTTTTTGTGGTCAATCATGAACAATCAATCGGAAAGCGCCGAGCAATATGGCTTTTGCATCTGTCTTTTTGCAAGTTCTATAAATTGATCTATCCTAAATGCCTGATATTTGTTTGCATGACAATCCTTTTCAGCAGCTGAGTAATAAACTCAGAATGTGGTTGACGCGACCAACAAAGTATCTCAAGTATAAAGAAAAATGAACAACGTCCGCACTTAATTACCAGTCTCAGACTCCGATTTAACAAGCTTATCCAGACCCAACTCAAAGAAACTCTCAATCAAACTCAATGCAGCCAACGCCGCGCCGTATGTCATTTCGACCTTATTCTCCTTATCAGCCTCCACTGCTGGGCTGTCAGTCAAACCTTTGCCTTGTGCGTTGAATTGCGTTTCAGGCATCTCCTCAGGCAGTGGGTGGAAAGGCAAGCCCTTGGGCATAGCACCACCTCTCTCCAAAGGTCGACCAATGTCTTCAATCTTTTCCTTATCCCATTCCTCACCCTCATCAGTGGGCGCTCTTCTAAGCAAGTCCAGTACGATACCGTACGCTTCGAACTCCTTGTTACCGTTTTGGAGACCTTGGAACATGACATATACTGCACGGATGACGCTTTCCAACGCACCCACGATCCAGGCATGGTGGGAAGAAGCTGCTTCTCCGACAAGGTAGAGTTGACCGAAAGCGTTGGGCTTAATAATCTCCTGCCACATGTTGGAGAATTGACCGGGACCGAAGTAAGCAAAAGCACCAGACATGTTCTGGTCTTTGTACCAGTCATAACCGTGGTGGTCGATATATTGCTCCTCCAGAAGTTCGACCAGCTTCTCAAAAGGATAGTCAACCTTGGCGTGGAGTCGAGCCAGGTCGTGGATAATAAGACGTTTAAGCTCAGCCTCGTTGTGTGGCGAGTCAGGGGAGCAAAGTGAACCGATGCGCTGAGCATCTTGACCCCAGGTGTAAGAGCAGAGTAGCACAGCTGGCTTCTCGGGATCCCACTTGTCACCTTCGTTGGCTTGGATATTGTACGAAGGGTAAACGCAGACACGAAGAGGCAGGTCCGTTCTAGAAACTCCGCCCTTGGTGATGTTGAAAGGCGGCTTCTGCCACCACGCAGTTCGGAACTTCATGCCGACCTTGGACGAAGCACCGTACCCAAGAGCTCGGACAGCCTGCTTAGTTCCATAGGACAAGCCGGCATCGCGCAACTCCATGCGCTGAAGAGCACCGAGAGTGGTGCTGTTGAAGATAGCAAAGTACTCGCGGTCTTTGGTCTCAACCTTGTTCGTCTTGGGATCGGTCCTTGTCGTCTTGATCTTCATTGCCGTGAAATCGTTGGGGCCACGTTCTGCGCGTAGGGGGACTTGAGCGTCAATAGACTGAACCTTGGTGTTGAACTCGACGCGCTTCTTGGCCTTGACAGCCATCTTCCTAGCAATTTCCTGGGCGCCTCCATCAACGCACCACCAGTATTGAGTGTTCTTGTGGGGTGAGTTCTTGTCCATGTCGTCGGTGTGGAAATCGAGCTGCTCCAAGACACACTCTGTGAGGGACTGGTCGTACCATCCGGTGCCACTATGCAAGGTCAGTTGTTGTCACTGGTGAAACTCCGGGATACTTACTAGGTAGCTGTCTCAAGCCACTCGATCGTGTTGAAATTGAAGCCAGGACCCAGAGGCAAGTCGTTCTCTCCTGGTGGGTGTGTCTTTCTCCATTCAACCTCATCCTTTTGGCCTCTGGGGGATTGTCAGCTTCCTTTTCGGGATTCGTCCTTCCAGAAGGTTTCACTTACGTGCCAAGAAACTGTCGAACGCTCATGTGGTCGGCCTTCATAAGCAACTTGAACAAAGCTGATGATAGAGTCTCGATCGTGTCCTCGTGCACCTTCTGACCTGGGTTCTTTGCCTGCTCTTCCCGAATTTTGACAATCTCTTCGAACTTGTCCTTGACGAATTTCAGGAAAACTCCCAGAGCTGCCCCGATAATGTCATCCGGGTCGGCCTTGAGGTATCTAAAAAGAATTAAATCTGGTACATTCAAGAATACGAATTGTCATAAGTCATACTCAACTGGAATCCGACCGTTGGGGGCTAAGCCACGGTTGATCTCATAAGGGTCATCGGGGTGGTTCTCCTCGGCCCAGACATCGCCACACTTGGAGATATCATTGAAGTAAGAGGGGCAGACCTTCTCCAGATCCTTAAGGTAATATGGGATGAGGCCCGGTTTGCTGGTCTGGGTAATACCGATGTATTCAAAAAGTTGGAAGGTTCTAACATATGGTCAGTTAATCCCATAGAAAGGGCTTGTTCGTTACTTTCTGCTTACCTCTTCATGATTGAGTTGTTGGGAAAGCGCATAGCACCGACATCATAATAATCGTGCTCCTCCTCAGAGAAGTGATGAGTGTAAAGACGACCACCAAGTCTGTCTGCCCCAGCAGCCTCAAGGACATCGTAGTTGATCCTCAGCCCTTTGCCCTTGAGCAAGGGATGATCGTTAAGCCAGTCAAACAAGAGAGCAGCAAACAGTCCAGCGACACCAGCGCCGACAACGCCGACATCAATCTGGCCATCGGCTCTAGGTATATAACCATCGCCGGTTTGCTTCTGAGTAACCTCTGTCAACTTACCAATACTCTTGATTTTGGAAGCTTCAGGAACTGATTCTTTCACCAAGTTTCTAACGCCCTCAAAGTCATAGTTCATAGTAGCTCGGGCGACATTACGAGCCCACATGTGCTTATAGGACGAGGTGAGCTGATGAGCTTCGATTTTGGAGCTAGGACTAGGAGAAGCCATGGTTGGTGTGATAGTCATCGTGAATGGATTGAATGGAATGAAAAGGGTGTTGGAGTGAATGAGACTCTATAATGATCAGGAAACGAGCTGTTCTTATACAGGTTATCACTACATAGCGTATGATAACCTCGAATCTTGCTATCACTCTTGAAACCCGCGGCAATAGGACTTCAATGGTCTCGCCCAGTGAGCACTCGCTATCTCTGACCGGTGAGCTTTCAGCTGAATCTTGGCCGTCTAGTTCCAGCCTGTCGCTCGACTTGCATTCCTACATAAGCGAATCGGCTATTGGAAATTTCCACGTCGTCCACATGGCATTTTCCAGGGACAATTGGTCCGGCAACTAGGATATGAAGAGGTGTTTCTCCGGCGTGTCCGTCTTGGTTGGGGACATGGCTTGTTGAAGGAAGCTGTTCGTGCATCTGTTGATCTACCCGCATCGAACTATTGAATTCCATCACGATATTGTCTCGCTTCTGACTCCAAAAGTTGCAGGGGTCCAAAGCGGTTCGCCTATAGTCTGCAAGTCTCGGACTTTAGCGAATAGCATCCCTTCTATTTGCACGATCCTAGCAGGGCTCTTGAGCTATGAGCCAATTGTAGCGCGAGAATTCCAACATCTAAGACATAGAACTGGGGGCAACGGTCTCGACGTTTCGGCACCTTCGAAAATGGAAAAGTCGTTGCGGCTGGTCACAAACATGGCGCTGAAGAGGCGGCTGAAATACCGTTTCTACTCCGCTAAGGCACAGAGACGTTGCGAAGTCTTCAGAACATCCCCTCAGCTCCATTGCGGCTGAAGGAAGGGATCATGGGCTGACTGGCCATGTCTCGGATTTTATATCCTCTTTCCGCACAATGAGGCTTTTGTGGCTGCCTGACCACAGGGGAAACTTGAACTATCTATCGCTGAATGTTGAAACAGGACTTGTTTTCTCCATTCAACTACGCCTGCTGAGAGAACTTCATCCCACTACCCCGCTCGATAGATATGCAGCGTAAACGGTAGTGTCTTAGTTCTGGCGGGTAGGCTGTGGCAGAAAAGCGTTAGTTGTGATCGACTTCGTCAGCCTATGAGACGCATTATATTTCTCATTCTGCTGTCCCTCCCTGGTAAACGGTGCATGTATGGTCAGCCTCATGTGATAGCTGAGCGGTCGGAATATCCCAATTGCAGATGTCCATCCTTTCACTGCTTCCCATTCAAGCCACGTTGACTGAAGTTTCGTTCTAGACTCCCAAACGTTGAAGTGGAGGCGGAGTAAGTCACATTTCTGTTGACAAAGTTCATGGTCCCTAGATGTGATGAGAACTCCTAGGCTTCTAGGCAATTAATATCACAAGTTCTCTTGCTGCAAGAGTCTCTTCGCTATAAAAGATAAAAGGGACTTCATGCTCACTACTTCAACTACTATCCCTCTCACAATCTCACCATCCTTATCACGTTTAACTTTCCCAACATTTCTACCAATCATTGATCATGCATCCAACCCTTGAAGACCTCGCACCTACTGCCCCTTCGGTTATCATTGATGTCCCAAAGGAGTTCAACTATGGCCCGACAGTTCTTCAGCCCTCTCTCCACCTCAATGGCAAGTCCAAGAATGGCCATCATGAGTCCAAGAACGGTCACCATAAGACCACTGAAGAAGATGGCCCTCCCCCTCCTCCCCTAGATGCTCTAGAAGAGTTCAAAGGCACATTCAGTGGCTACGGCTTCAACACTATCTTCCGCCCTGGCAGTACAAAGACCCCAACCAAGTTCCCCAAGGAGCCAACCGACACGAATGGTGATAACCTTCTGCAACTCAATCTGACCGGCGAGACTCAGGTCTTCGGTGAAATCCTGGAGAATGTTCCAAACCGTGGATTATCTGACCAGGCTGATATCACCCTGCAAGGTTTTCCCTATACGCAGACTATCGTTGATGCCATGCCGCCGCCTCCCGGCAAGACTGCACCCAAGAACCCCCCGGGAATCCACTTTGAGCCTGGACTCTGGATGAGAGTCCCTAAGGTTGAAGAGATGCCAGAGCTTCCCATGTCCTTCTGCCGCATGGGATCTATTCCTCATGGCACTACCATCAACGCTCAAGGCTTTGACGCCCCTGTGACCAAAGAGGGCGCGCCTGAGATCCCTGAGATCGATATCACCCCCATCGTCCTTCCACTCGGCCCAGGGCCTGTTAAGATTGAAATGGAAAAGGCAAAGCAGAGGTTCAACAGCCAGAATGCAGATGATGACAGATCTCGCCGTCTCCCGCAAGACCTGACCCTCTTCATGGAAAATGGTACCATCACTCAAAAGATCCTCAATGACCCAAACACTATCCTTCGGGAAGCCAACAAGGGCAAGCACATCGTCCGAAACGCCATGTTCACCGTCTCGACCAACGCGCCAGAAGGTATGTTCGGCGGCGGAACGTCCAACATCGGCTTCAACATCGGTGCCGACGCAGGTCAAAAGGGCCCAGCCACAAAGGCTGACAAGAACGGCAATGCCAATGCCGTTGATGTGACCGCTCAGTACTGGGTCTCCACGATCCACGCTGAAGTCGAACTCGATCCTGGAATGCGTGTCGGCCAGACCGTTTCTCCGGCTGCCAAGGGCCCCAGAGATGCGGTGCCGGAGTTCTATATTGATGAGAATGTGAAGATCCCTGCGGAGAGGAAGACTATTACTGTGACCTATTCTCAGATTCAGTACTCTCAGATGGTTTTTCTGGATTTCAATGGTGTTAAGTGGCCGCATGTTACTGTTGCGACTCTTGCTCCTGTTGTTCAAGCGCAAAAGCCAACTCTTTCTGACGCTATTAAGGCTGTAAAAGCATAGTCGAGGTGAAGATAAGGATACCTCATGGGTCAAACTACAGTTGCTACGGCACTGTCTTCCTCTGCAATACTACCTAGCTTTCCTTTGTTAAAATATTACATCGATATCAAGCTTCTTCTCCATCGTCCTTCATTCATTCCGTGACAGTGGGTGCTGTGCTTGCAAATCATTACCAGTATACGTATGCCTTGATCCCTGAAAATCATCGAAATAGATCTTCCGACACTGTAACATGTATGTTCTGAGATAGTCTGTGTATCATGCTTTTGGAAATCCCCATTCAGCCACAGAACTAGACTTTCCTTTTTGTCGTAGAATCACATGTACGACTGAAGCTGCTTGAATGAGTAACGATGCTTTTCCATCGGTAGAAGTAGCACAAGTAACGTCCCGTGTCAGTGTCACTGGCCCCTTTGTGCCCCCGATCCACCCAGATCTGCGAAAGATATTTGACAATGAATCACCCAAACCCGCCATCTCTCGGCTGCCTGATCACAGTGGCCCACACCTCCATATCGTCTATATCTATCTAAGCCGGGTTCCAGCATGACCTACCATCGCACAGCACACCATTGCTACACTCACGAAAGAAGAGATAAACAGCCACAATACAACCATCAAAACATTTCTCAGCAGCAACACCATACCATCATACACCATGGGCCTACAGATTAAACCACGACAGGAACACACCATGTGGAAGTGTCAAGGCAGAATGGTCAACCAGATCTGTGGAGCTGTGACCGACATGAAAGATTTGTATTGCTCAAAGTGCGGTAAGAGACGAGCTGTCAACGACGAAGCACTCGCGAACGGCACCAACGTTATCGGGACTCTCCACACCGTGGATTCTCAGGGCGTGGAGACCTGGGATTATCCCGGGCCTGAACCTCATCAAAAGACTTAATTTTTCACGGGGATGGGGAGACTTTGAGGGAGAAGGGAAAGTTGAGAGACCTGGTGTTTAGAGGGACTCTTTAGTCAATCGCTATGAAATAAAAATACAATTCGTCAAACGTTACAAATATTGCGCCCAAACATCTTAATCAAGGTGCTTAACATCCGCCTTCTCCGAAACCTTAGTGTTCTCAGTCTCGTATAGACCTTCAGGTGCATCACCGAACACGACAGAGATCTCCTCCAGTGTACGTCCCTTGGTCTCGGGGTAGAAGAAGAAGATGACGAGACCGTAAGAGACGAGAAGTGCCACGTAGAGGATGTAGTACTTCCAGCCAATAGCTGCCAAAGCGATCGGGTTGACGAACACGTTGAAGATAAGCGCAGAGACCATGATGATCCAGAGCGCGGACATACCACGGCTTCGAAGCTGGAAGGGCCACAACTCGAGAGGGTAGGCGACTTGGAGGGGAGTACTGGGGAATTTGTTAGTAACATGGCCGCAGTAGAAAGTAGGAGTTTGTGCTTACATGGCGACACCGTAACCGGCATTGAAGCAGAAGATGAAGGGAATCATAGTGATACCAACAGCCTTAGATCCACTGGCAGCGAAGCTTCCGGAGAGAGCAGTGATCAAGATGAAACTGACAAGCATGATAGCGCAAGACAGCAAGAGAAGAGGACGTCTTCCAAGACGCTCAACACACAAGGCACCAGTGCATGCAGCGATCAAACTCCAGATCTGGAGGCAGCCATTGATCAAAGTCTGATCAGTGACACTAGTGATGCCGACTGTGCTGAGGACTGTGGCGAGGTAGTAGCTGACGACTCCGTTACCGACCCATTGGCAGTAAATGGCGAGGGTAAGAGTGATGAAGAATCGTCGTCGGTGAGCCTTGGTGGAGACGAGTGTCATGTAGGAGGTTGACTTGGTGGCTTGTTTCTCGGATTCGATGGCCGTGATGATTTCGTGGAGTTCGAAGTCGATAAGAGGATGATTCACGTCGCCTCCCTATGAGGATGATTAGAATTCCGCTGGGAAATAATACCAGTAGATGAACTCACAGCGTGCATCTTTGCCAAGATTCGCCGAGCCTCCTCTTCCTGTCCCATGGAAATCAGCCATCGAGGGCTTTCATCAACCATGATCAGAGCAGGAAGACCACAAAGAGGCAAAGCGATTTGAAGAAGGGTAGGAATTCTCCATGCCCAGTCATCATAGTGTCTGGTACCATATGAGGCCCAAGATGCAATGATACCACCGACGAAGTAGTTACAGTTCATCAAAGCTGAAACAACACTTCTTTGGCTGGGGTAAGCAATCTCAGTAATGAGCAGAGGTACCGCAGTAGCGAACATGCCGGTTGGCAGACCAAGGATGAAACGACCAGCGATCCATTGAGCCTCAGACTGGGCACTTGTTTGTAGACCAACACCGATTGCAAGTGGGATGAAAGCAAGGAAGATGGGCATACGACGACCGAATCTGTTGGCGAGCCATGAGCTGGGAGGGCAGGCGACGATGAAGCCGATGAAGTAAGAACAGTTGATGAAGCCAGACCATTCACCGGTGGGGTTACCCATGAAGGTGTTCCATTGAGGGAAGGACTGGAGGGAGTTAAGTAAACTGCCATCATAGCCAATGGCAGACTCTGACGATCTCTGTTAGCGAGGGTATCATGAAAGGCTAAAGCTAACACTCACGAAAGCAGACTAGGCCAAGGATAAGACCATTGAGCTTAGCCAAATGAGCTTGCTTATACCAAGGCGTCGTAGGGTTAGGCAAAACGGCCATTACACCACCCATAGAGGGCTGATCATTGTTATCAACAGCCATGGCTTCAAATAAGCTTAAAGAATTAGTGTCTAAGAGAAAGCACCCGGCCCAAAAAATAAAGGTGCGATCAGCAAACAGTTATATAAGTAGTCTAAACCCACAGACAGACCCAATTCCGCTCCGCCGCCACCCGACAAGAAACAAGCTTGGATCGCGGGGTCTCCAGTTTCTAGTTCCCCAGGTTATGAGCAAGGAGACTCGAATGTCACCCAGTTCCACCTAGCTGAGCCCGTTCAAAACAGGAGAGTAACCGTCCACCCCGCAATGATTTGATCTTTGGGTTCTTCATGTTTGCCGAAATCCCCTGTTCTGAGCGGGTACGAGTCATTAGTATGGGACGGTACGATTCAAGAGGTTTGTTGGTGTCTCGGATTGAGGACCTAGTGCCGGTGATCGTGACCACATTTCGGTTGAGTATCGGATAACTAGACACCGAAATTTATCCAATTGGTTTAGTTAGATGCACCTTGATTTCGGCAGTTCTATTCCGGCTTCGCTTGAGTCACTTTTTGGTCAAGCTGAACTGATCTGATATTCCTATTTGCTGATCGATATTCGCACAAATATACATCTCTCTTCATGTAAAAGATCGTCTTGAATGCAGAAATCGCCTGTACCTTCACTCCTCGCTTGAGTTGGTCCGAGAATCTCTCCAACCATGGAAACGTTTTTCCAGACTCCCCAGTGGAAACAGACCCAACGACGTAAACAAAACGGGTTTCCCAAGACCATACCCCCGTCTCTCCAATCCTTCCTTCGTCCTCACGCGTTCTTCCCCAATCCCAACGCGGAGCCCCATGCTTCTTTAGCGCGTCTACCCCGGTCTTGAAGAAAAACAAGGCCGCGAGTAATGCCGAGAGTGGGACAGGTTCCCCAGAATCTGATCAGATGATTGATACAAGTTGCGAGATGAGAACATTTACGTGAGCATTTGATCATCTTCAAGCTGTAATTGATGCATTCTTTGTGTAAAGCCTGCTATTTTCAAGAGAAAGATCAGGGACTGGGTTTGGAGAGTGGTCTGTCAAACCCACATCGTCTCGTCCGGGGCCACTTCTCCAACGATTCCATAACCCGATGGGTGATTCTTGGTTGGTATCGGCTGAGAACTTGGCTCCGGACTCCAAAACATTCCCCGCATAAGTTTAACTCGATCAACTGAACTCCGATGCTGCGGATATGGCTGCGGATCTTCACCCATGGAACGAGGATAGCGTTTATCCGGAACTACCACGCTACTTCAGGGTTTCCCCATCCGATTGGATGTGAGGCTCTCTAAACGAAACCTTTAACTACTAATTGGACGCCGATATTGGCATTATAATTCGATTATTTATCATGTTACCCTGGATCTCCTGTGCGTAACTTCCTTTCGATGTTATCCTTACCCACGTCCTCTTCTGCTAGTGATGACCGAGGTAACCTTTCCGATCTGTTGGTTTCATCCGATTACCAGTCCCCAAAATGTCTGCCGTCCCAGTTACCGGTTTGTCTTGGCACCTCGTCATAGAGAGCCTATGCTTGGACAAGGTTAATTGCAGCCCCGCTCAGAAGCGGGCTACTTTTTGCAAACGCTTCGAACATACGACGAGATCACGAGCCATCCAAGAATTTCTCCTCCAAGGGAGAAGAATTCGAGCATCCCAGCGTAGCAGTGACTTTCGCGGTCTTGAGCATATTAAGATGAGGCTCAAAATATAGTCTGTCAGATCAGATATCTACCAGTAATTGAAGAGCGACTCCACTGTGGATGAAGCTGATGCGCTCTTCGTGGCCAACGCGGATTGGCAGCATTGCTGATCATATCGCATTTTGCCCAGCGGGTTTACAATTTTCTCACCTTGGCCTTTTCGTCAGTAAATTATCCTTCTGGGTAGACGTCGGACTATTTGGCATAAAGTCGCCCTTAAACCGACGATATGGAAGGGATGTTCCATTTGAGCAATCTGTGGGCAAAGGCTTATGAGAAAGTTCAAGAGAGTGAGCATTCTGGAGACTTGACAAAGTTCGAAGACTATCTGCAAAGGCAACCGTCCGTAACCCAGCAGTCATGGTCGGAGTCCGATAGTCAAGATGGAGGTCGGATCGAACGAGTCCAGATCATGGCTAAAGAGAAGCTCGAGGACCTCCCTGAAGCTCGCACGTCTTTCACATTGGGCGGCAAACGGATTGTCGTCCGAGAGCATATCCAGAAAGCACTTTAAACCATTAAACAGTTTAAGCCAATTATCAGTGGAGCACTGTCAGCTGAACCGCAGGCTGCTCTAGCTTGGGCTTGCATCCTGGAGTTCTACCTGTGAGTCCCATATACCTGTTCAGATAATTCCAAGTTTATTCGTGTACTGATATCACATACAAGATCTTAGAGAGCCTGTTTCAGAAGGATGAAGACGCAGCAGATGGTCTCACCAAGATTTTCTTTATGCTTGTTCGATACCAAAACCTCGAGGAATCAGTCTTGACTCACGACTCAGAAGCTGCAAGGTATGCTTCCAATGCAATTCGTAATTAGCTGGGCAAATGAGTAATCCTTGCATTCACCTAGCCAAACTGCGAGCACAAGTACCCATGAGTTACTCTCGAACATTGAATCCAAGCTTATCGACATTTACGAAAAGGTCTACCTTTACCAGATTCGTTTTTTCTTGCAATATGGACAAGGAAAATGGCGTCGAAACGTGGGATGAATTCTGAAACCCGAAGACTGGAAACAGAAATGGCAAGAGGTTGATACGGTCAGACAGCAGGTTGACCAGGCTGTTCAAGACAGACTTGGTGCCAGGACCTTGGAAGCGTGGACGGCAGTCAAGGAGATCGAGACAAGGACCACAGCAACACTGAAGGCCGTGCACGATGTGGACGTGAGAATGAAGGAGATGGACATGAAGGATCAGGCTGCACAAGAGGTATGTGATTTTGATTCTGAGGCAATGCTCCCTACTGACTGGCGTGTAGCGAGAACTATTGCTTAAGCTTCCAATTACCGCAGATGCTGCATTCGACTCGTCAAAGGTTTGACACGCCCAGAGCCTATGCCTCGAAGGCACCCAGCACGACATCCTTTGTCAAATCGCCGACTGGGCAGAGGAACCCTCGGGTGAGCTGATATTCTGGCTTTACAGCATGGCTGGCACCGGAAAGTCGAGTATCGCCTTGACTGTTGCAGATGCCCTGAAACAGAGACGGCCACTCTCCACAGGAAGGGATTCTCCTAGGACAGCGTTCCTCGGCGCCACCTTCTTCTTCAAACGAGTCGATAATGCAAGAAACGATACCCAGCGTTTCTTCACGACGCTAGCTTGGAGTCTTGCAGAGATATTTGACGACTTTAAGCCACTCGTCGCACAAGCAGTCAGTAAAAGTCGGACCATTGGGACCAAAGCCCCCCAGCAGCAACTGCAGCATCTTCTTGTCGAGATTCTTTCTATCCTGGACAATAAAGACTTCACACCCATACGACTGGTCGTTGTAGTGGATGCTTCGGACGAGTGTCTTACCACCAGATGGGACCTCTGTATGCGCTCAAAGTGAGGATCAGGATGTTTTTCTCTTCAACAGTGCCAACTCGTGCGGACAGAGACTATCCCCGTCCGCAAACATGGGGAGAGCGGTCGCGGTTTCCCGGGATGGTAAGCTTCTGGTGTCACAGGAGGACTTTCCGGTAATCTCAGGATCTGGGATATTCATTCGATTTCAACCCTAGACGAGGACCACAGGGGACACATACAAAACATTTGCTATTTAAACTTCTCCCCCACAGGTGATCTGGTATACGGTTATAGCTGGGGCGGAGATAACACTCAGGTACGCGATCTGACTGGCAGGCAACTGACCCTGCCCAGAACTGCGGTCAGGAGAATATCATTCTCGCCAGACGGGAAGTTTGTGGTCCTCCGAGTGCGAGACGACGTATACGAAGACGAATACGGTTTAGACTATACAAGGGAAGGGATGAGATGTGAGCTTTGGGATAAAACTATGAACACCCAGTTCTTGGTTGAAAAGCGATGGAGACGTATCGTCTTCTCGCCTGAGGGCAAGTATTAAGTCCTAATCCCGGCTAAGGGCTGTGGTGACGTCGAGGTTGTCCACAGCACGACATTTGAGAGTGCGATGTCGTTGCAGCTTTCAGATGTCTTTTACACGGCTTTCTCTCGAGGTGGCCAAAACACTGCCCTTTTCTATACCTCGCCAGGTGCTTCTGAAATTACCTGCGAAGTATGGAGTTTATCGCCTAGGAAGGAGCTTTATCGAACAAGTATTGAACCCGATGGGACTCTCCCAGCCTGTCCAGGAATCGGCTTTTCTCCAGACGGCAAGTTCATGGTATTGGCAGAGAAAAAGGGATACCATGAGGACGAAAAGGATTGGAAACTCGTTGATCTTACTACGGGAGAGGAGAAAATTATTCGGTCGTGGAGTGATCCGATTTTCCATCCCCAAAGCCATCTCCTGGCTAGTAGCCAACATGGCGATGTCGAAATTAGGGAGGTATCGTCTTCCGTCCTTCAACATTGGTTACCTCTGTCTGGCGGTCTCTTTGCAGGCGTCGCTCGTACTATGGCTTTCTCAACAAGTGGCAAGTTGGTTTCCATGTCTGGAGAGCCTGGGAACACCGATCGCACAGAGATCCAGCAATGGGATATCGCATCCGGAAAAGAAATTGGAAGGTATGCTATTGGGGGGTTTGTTAGTAATATCTCCTTCTTTGACGACATATATCTGGTGTGCGATCAAGGACGATTGCCGCTTCCTGTGCCTGAACCTGAGAAGGAAAACCACTACAACACGGTACATGCAGATGCACACGACCTACTTTATGTTGGACATGAATGGATATATCGCGGACTGGATAGGTTGATGTGGCTGCTGGTCCCGTATCAGTCACCAAATACTCGAATGAGAGGCAACACGCTTGCTCTCTGTCAGAAGGGTGACAACATCAGAATCGTAAGATTCGATCTTTCTGCCATACCCGCTCAGGACAGCAGGCCTGATTCATTTGAACCTGAGCAGAAGAAATGTGCTTAACATTTTGCATAATAAAATAAAGTAGCTGAGATACTAGGCTGAGCTTTCATAACGCATCTGGATTATTTCTTATCTTACGCTTTCAGCAATTGATCTTTTCCAAATCTGAGGTCAGACTACAAGCGTACAGATAACCGGGTATTGTCAATAGTTATGTACCCAATAGCTTAAGATCTCTAGTATTCTGACAGGGCCCTTTTAACCGATACTATCTCACCTATCTTGCGAGATAAGGCCCCGGATATATGTTATAGCAGGCTCCGTCTCTGCCCACGAGTACCACGACTGGCGGAAGATAAGCTCAGCCTCCTCTCGCGAACCAGGAGTATAGATAGTCGGTACATCGTAAGCGTACAACATGGGGTTCTGGACACCGGGCCAGAAATGCGGGTTACCCTTCTTAACCTTCTCGTACAGTTGCTTGATCTGGTTCTTGAGTTGGGCAATGAGTTCTTTGTAATCATTGTGGGCGACATTTTGCGTTCGCTTGAGAAGGATGTCGCTCATGGCTTCTTCCTCGAGGTGCGCACGTCTGGCCTCTTCTGACGCGCCAGGGTTCTTCTGCAGAAAGTCTTGGAGGGATTCCAGATCTTTCATAAGGCGGATTTTGATCAGTGTGAGGGCTACCGTGAATGCCACGTTATAGTAGTGGGTCTTTTCAAAGACAGGTTCAAATGCGTCCTGATCATGAAGATCGAGATATGGCGAGTCAGGGTTGTTCCATTCGTACTTTTCATCGGGTACCGTGGCGTGCCACTTGATGAAATCGTATGCTTCCTGATCCCTTCCAAGACGAAGATAAAGCGCAGGTACATAAGATCGAACACCCTGGTTGTCGCCACGGCAAAGACGAAGCATCTCCAGCGCATGCCCAAGAGCAGCCTCGACAGCTTCTCCAGTACGAACATTGAGAATTGCAGACATCATGTCAAAGCGAGCCGACATGTACGGGCGAGTACTCTTGAAGAACCAAAACTGACCCACGGCATTGGTGAAGGGGTCGACACCGTTTGTGTCTTCGCCAGGATTGGCGCGTAATTTGGCTTCTTCTTCCGCGAGCTTTTCTCTTTGTTCTTTAATAGGAACGCATTAAACCTTATGCCTAGGTCGGTCTGCTCTTTGGTGAGGCTGACCACAGTACTTGACAACACCGCAGGCACCGCAACGCTTGAGTAGCTCTGGTTTCGCGAAGCCAGCTCCACATCCAGACGGTAGGCTGCAATGGTTGTAATAGAGGCCAAGGTTCATGCGCGGCATTTTGGGCACAGTTTCAAATGATTGTATTATGTTTCGGGTTAAATAATAAGCAATTGGAATTATCTAAAGATGAAATTGGCGAGGATGAAACTGTCACGTTGCGGGGTGGAAGGAAGGTCGATAATTATACTTCAATTATCTCTTATCTTATCTTATCGGTACCTGCATACCATATGTAAATAGAACGCTCAAAACCCCTTTTCTAATTGCCGAAACCTCCTTTAAATGAGGCAGTTTCCTGATCCAAAAATGTCGACAAAGCTATACAGATTGTCAATATTGTATCATTGCTCGCGGATGTATGTACTCACCAGTCACCACCGAGTCCATCAGAGCAGATGATAGAACCCTGGACACCTTCGTTGCAAGTAAGACCCTTGCCGCGGAGTTCTTCAACACGCTTCATTTGGGCGTTACGGTCGCTGCTGGCCTGAGGGGCGGCCATAGAAAGGGTGGCGAAAGCCATGACGAAGATAGTTTTGGCGAGCATCTTGTTGGTGGTAGTTTTGATAAGTGAGGATGAGGGGTCTTGAAGATAGATTTGATGGACCAGCCAAAATGGAGAATCGAAGAATGGATGAATTGATCTGCAACAATAAGTGGAAAGGGCGAAAATGACAGCTTTATATGTATGTCACTTGAAGCTTATTTCGTCTACGTTTCAGGCCAACCACTTTGGTAGGCGAGGAAAGAGTCTCCAATCGCTTCAGACCCAATCTTGACCTCTTTTGGAAGCATAATCTTCAGATATGTTACATTGTCCTTGGCCTGGGGGTTATGCGGCGAAGCTTGTCTTTTTAGGAATTCTGGATTATGCGCGTCTCATATCTCGCTATCCCTGGTCCTTGTTATCAAGCTGCTGAAACGCTTTTGACGCGATAGGCAAGTTTGAATAACTTCAAATCTGTGTCATCCACCTTGGGGCTCCAGGGTTCCTTACTTTAGTCTGCATTTCATTGGCCAGAAATAACTTCATGTTTGTCATGTCATGCATTTCTTGATCACTTGGTCAAACATCATGCTTAAAAGACACTTTTCTCCTCTCCATATCTTCATATTATTTTCCGTGCTGAAAGTTAGTATCCCATTCGTGTGACAGTGTGCAACTGAAAGATCTTCATCAGCATATTGGTGTCCCAGATCTATGAGTGGGAAGCCTGACGCTACGTATCCAGTTAAATTTAAGGACCGTCGAGCTTAGGAGGGGACAAGCAGGAAATCAGTATCATCTCGAACCTTTCTCAAAATAATTTGCAACATGTCTTCCTTGGCTGACGTTTATTTTTCTATAAAATCACAGACAAAAATAGCTATGCCCATATACACCGAAGAGTGACGCTACGTCTTCTTTGGTGTGATATTCAATATTCCGGAACAGGTTGCGGAGACAAAGAAACCACATTTCAGCCTCGACAGTTGATAAGCTATCATTCAGGGTAGCTTGCCAGTCGCCACGTCCCACAAAGTAAGCGGAAATCATCCCGGACACGGCGATGTTACGTAAATCAGCTTCTACCATTCCCCGGATCTCCAGAGGTCATTGCTTAATAATGTCGAAAAATGGGAACTCTTCTGGTTAAGTTGTTAACTGGGTTGTTCTGGACATATCCACTGCTAACCCGAAGCGCCCATCAGATAAGCCACATGGTTCGAGTGCACGTTTGCGCAGCTTGTGGCGTGGTGAACAGACCTCTTTGAAGATCAAGTCGAATGCAGTATCTAATGCCGAAGCTACTTCTCACATCAGGACTGTGGCGTTTGTGGAACTTCATGAACGAGTTTGCTTGGGTGAAACGGATTATGCTTCCACTAGAACGGTAACGGCGCGCTATCAACATTAGCTCCTATGACAGGAACCGCTAGCATTTGACACCAGTTGGAATGGTAGACTACAATAATCAGTCGCATAGCCTTCTAATATTCTGGGCGGGGCATGACAATTGCTTGGAAGTGAGGCACGTTATGCTTGTTACCGCTAGCCCATATCTAGTCCATTCTGAGGCCTCATATCGTCATCGAAATGGACTGTGCACCTGTAGAAATGAGATGGTGGTTTCAAAACGATCAGCAAGTCAGTCATCTGACCAATTGGCGTCATCCTGGATTTAGGACCACTCTATGAGGCACGTTCGCATCCGCTCACGGAGTAAACCATGCTGTCTCGGCTTCTTCCGTTCAGTGCCATCATCGATGGAACTATCGATCGCGGAATTCACCTCCGCAATCCAGACAAAAGAAGAAGATCGACAGTTACATTTGGTTAGGTCCTCCGAATTCGAACAAGACACGAGTCAGTCTATACTCGTAAAGGTGCCAGTTAGACGCGCTAAAGTCACTAGACGCGATGAAACAGTGGAATTACCGAGACACATGGCCCCGGAGTGCCGAGAGGTGATCGGCGTTCTAGCTTGTCGTTTTAGTGTGTCGCTAATGACAGGAGAGCATCAAAGCAACAGACTAGAACCGCCTTGGACATGTTTGCGAAGCAGTTTAATTTCTGGGAATAATGCGGTGGATTGCCGATCATCGGATGTTTCTTTGTATAAGAGCTTTGTTCAGGAACATGATATGCAGTCCGTCAAGTTGCTTCATCCTCTCTACAACCACCATACCAACCAATACCTACAACAATCAAGATGCGTTTCCAATTCGTCCCTCTTCTCGCTGCTGCGGCCACCGTCTCGGCCAGCCCTATCGAGGTTGAGCCTCGTGCCGCTCAGTGCAGCTCTTACACTATCATCAACACGCGAGGAACCGGCGAGATTCAAGGCCCATCATCTGGCTTCCGAACCATGAACTCCCGAATCACATCCCAAGTCTCAGGCGGCAAGATCTACAACACCGTCTACCCTGCCGACTTCAGCCAGAACTCTGCCTCCGGAACTCGCGACATCGTCCGAAAGGTCAACAGCGTCCTCTCTTCCAACCCTAGCGAATGCGTTATCCTCGAGGGTTACTCTCAGGGTGCTGCTGCTACCGTCAACGCTCTTTCTCAACTGACTGGAAGCGCCAAGGATGCCGTCAAGGGTGTCTTCCTTATCGGTAACCCCATGCGCAAGAGGGGCTTGGAGTGCAACGTTGATAACCGAGGTGGCGATACTACTAAGAATGTCCAAGGACTGTCTGCTTTCGGAAGCAATGGCATTCCCCAAGACTGGGTCTCCAAGACTCTTGATGTCTGTATCTATGTAAGTGAACCTGATTTGACCCTTCCATTGGAATATCCTTACTAACGTAACTAGGGTGATGGTGTTTGTGACACCACACATGGTGCCGGCATTAACGGACCCCATCTGCAATACCCTCGCGATTCATCTACCCAGGATCTTGGCACTAAGTTCGTTGTCAAGCAGCTGACTGGTTCCAACTAGAGCTGTTGATGATGTGGGAGCTGAATTAGATAGCCAATAATGCAATAATCATAAGAGTTGAAGCTATGTTCAAGGCTATACATGCCGTGTAAATTTGCTGTAGAACAAGACTACCGTAGGAACCCACGAGATTCGTAACGCCCAGTAGATACAACTCTCTTCGAGCTGCAGCTATAAATGGTATAGAAGGAATTAAAGATCTGACATCACGCTAACCTGCGCATCTGAGCAAATGGGGGCTGCAGTACTGTATCCACCGGGCGTTACGAATTTCGTGAGTTCGTACAATATTGTAATTCATTCTACAGATGTGACCATCAAGCTGGACCTGCGATGCCAGGATGCTTCTAGTTATTTCATACTGTTGCATCTTATTTCCGGGCCCCGAAATTTGACCTAGCCACATTAAGACTAACGCCGGAGGGTTGAACCATCCCTCGGCAGATTTCATGTCCCCGAGGCCGGGTCTTGCCCAACTCTTTGGCCACATCTCTAACCTCTGTCAAACAACCTCAACAATTCCTTCACAATGTCAGTCAAATTTTCACCCGATACCGACATCCCCAGCCTCGATGGAAAAGTGATTCTCATCACCGGAGGAAACTCTGGTCTGGGTCTCGAAACTACTCGCCAACTTCTGAAACACGATCCTGCCAAGATTTTCCTTGCCTGCCGGTCAAAGGCAAAATTTGACCAAGCCATCACTGAGCTGCAGGAGTCTGGCTGCAAGACTGAAGCGGTGCAATTTCTGTCTTTGAACCTTGCTTCGTTGGAGAGCATCAAGTCTGCTGTCAAGGAATTCCAAGAAGCATCCAAGCGTCTGGATGTGCTCGTCAACAATGCTGGTATCATGATGACACCTGAGGGTCTAACTGAGGAGGGATATGAGATTCAGATTGGAACCAATCATATGGGTCACGCATTCCTCACGCATCTTCTCCTTCCTACGCTTGAGGAGACGACCAAGGTCAACCCTGACGTCAGAGTCATCTTCCTTGCGTCAATGGGAGAATCCTTTTCGCCCAAAGATCCTTATCACTTCGACCAATTCAAGACCACAATGCCTAACCTGTCGAGCTCAGCACGTTATTCCATCTCCAAGCTCGCCAATGTTCACTACGCCTCTGCCTTGGCCGAACGTCATCCTACTCTGAAGGTCATCAGCCTACACCCAGGAGTTGTCCAGACAAACCTCACTGGGCCAGCAATCAGCAGCAGTCTCATTGTCGGAACTATTACACGTTTGGTCTTCAGCATTATGGGTGTCAACTCGAGCAAGGGCGCATTGAATCAGCTTTGGGCTCTCTCTAGCCCTGATGCTGAAACTGGTGTCTTCTATCATCCCGTCGGTGTGAAGGGCAAAGGGAGCAAGTTGAGTCAGGATAAGGAGGCTCGCGAGAAGCTCTGGGAGTGGACTCAGCAGGAGATCAAACAGCATCTCTCTTAGAAGATGGCTTTCTTTCGTTTCATGTATGATCCATTATGCAGTACTATACCAGCTTTGCTTGTTTTAATTTCGACTCTCCAATGATCCTTTCTCAGACTTCTACACCTCATGGTTTCCGTATTTGAACTGGTATATGAAATCGCGACCCCAGGAGACTGGGTCGGACGGAATATGGCTTCCAGACTTCTCTTCCAATGAAATAAAGTAGTTTTTCCCCCAGCACGCCCTATCGACCAGTTCTTCTTCCTGGATCTGATATGTCATTTATCTGCTCTTTGAAGCTTTGTGTAAAAGTAAAGAAGGCTTACTGGTGGGCTGATAATTGTATAATGACCTTTCAAATGAGTCTTCTTTGTCCTAAGTAAAGGCATGAATATATCAGCACTCAGTCAATGGAATGATCTCAACAGCCAGGATGATACTTGTAAGGTCTTCTTTTTCATTGAAAGAGTGAACAAGAGTCATATGGCGACGCTGAGCTTTTCCCATGGCCAAGATAAACGGTTTTGTGTCACACGAGATACAATAATGACCGGCTCTCTTTATAGTTCTTATAGAGCTGGTGACAGAAAGCAGAGTGAATTGCCAGATTCACCGGTATATAGTCTAGATGGTCTTCTTCCAAGTCCATCATCATCGGCTTCACTCTTCAAGCTCGAGTGTCCGAGCCACCAAGATCTCATCATCCAAGCTACACTACACATCACAACTCATTTTCCCAACAAACACGATCATTATGTCTTCTTACGGGAGTGAGTTAGCCGTTTGTCGCTACTGTTTCACACTAACATGATCCCAGCTTACACACCCTACTACAACCCGCCTGGCCAAGGTTAGCTCCCACCCTCAGATCCCTTACTCAACGCTAATCATGTCAGAACCTGCCGTCCCTGTCCCCTTCGCCGACGCCAAAGATGAAAATGTGAGAATTACCGGCCATGAAGTCAACTACACCAATAAGACCGTCGACATGTGGGTTCAATGGCGTATGCATCACGACGGACCACTGCGAACCGTGCGCTTTGCTGAGTTTGACGTCCATGAGGCAAAGCCCCAGATGGTCCTCAACTACTGGGAGAGCCTCAATGGACGCGATGCCGCTACCGGACTGACCAAGAAGCACGTTCAGGCTATCATAGACCAGTGTGACAAATGGTATGGAGTCGTGTATACCGGGTATAGAGATACAGATGATTACGTGGCCAGGTGCACCATCGAATCAAATTGTCCTCGGCTTGTGCGTAACTGGAACACAGCGAAGAAGTCGGGAGGGAGAGCTGAGTCCTGCTCGTCAACTCCATCAGGCAAACTAGTGGGGTATTGGATCGACTGATATCTGAATGGTTTTGTGACTCGTCGTGGAATGGCGAGACGTTCGATGAGGAAAGGATGATGGAATTCTAGGATGGACATAGAAAGAATACGTCAGGCATTTGTTTGAACTTGGTATTTCCTTTGACTTTCTGAGTCATCTTGTCTTTGCTTGCTTTTCTATGAAGAGACTTGAATAGAGTATTGTACTGTTGAGTTGTATAAACAGGCTAGCTGTCCAGGCTTCTGATGACCCTTGATCCCCTATTCTGTCCATTATTCCAACCGAACCTTCGAATCCTTTGCCCTCTTCTTAATTTCGACCACACTCTTCGTTGTTCCTCTGATCAAACCCTCATCCTCATCATGCTGACAAGCTAAGAGTACAAGCGCCGACGACTTTCATAGAGCGACTTTGTGCTTCCTGTCATTGCTCACTATCGTAGCGACGGCAAACAGCAGTGAAGCTAGCTCGATGAGCCCGGGCCCAATCAGCCAATGCCACCGTACGGAGACGAAGATGTCCGTATCGAGTCGACTCCCTTTTGCCAATTTCATGTTAGGCCCTGAGCGTAGGTAATCAGTCATACTAGTCGCCATATTGCCAAAAGCGCGGGACAGATTCGTCTGACCACCCAGGACATCACTTAACCCATGCTTGAAGTTACCCTGATTCCCTTCGAGGTATTCCAACCGGAACGTTTCCGATTCGAAGAACTTTGTTAAGGCTAGTTCATCATACTGCCAAGAGTACAGCTCGGGTAAGTTGTGTTTGGGATCAGCACTGAGAAGACGCTGCAAACTGTCCTTAGACTCGCCCCATTCAAGATCAATTGTCTCAGTTTTTCCAAAAGAAAACACACTACCATTAGCCCTTGCATCGGTATACTCGTAGGCTGCGTAACTGACGGTGCATTCAGTGACGTTGACATCTGAAGGCCTGTAGACATTATCCTTATCTGTCCGATAAATAGCAATTTTTATTAGGTCAGGAGATGTCCCATCATCACTGTCAATGACTGACGTGTTAGATCGGAACATCGTCAGGAGAAACGGGAATCTATGCTGGGTTGACAATATTATGCCACTGGGTGTAGTCATATTGCAGTAGATCCATCCGTCTTCTGGTAAATCTGAATTGAAGATAGAGTCGCCGGTTGAATTGGTACAGGACTTTGTCTTTAAAGTCGACACAGTGACGTTCTTGCACATACTCTTGAAGCCTAATGATACGTAACTGCCCTTCCACAAACAGGTGCCGCCGCAGCTAAACACAGGAGCAACATGGATGTCGTAAAGGCCTTTTATTATCGCTGATTGCATTTCAGGATCAGGGGGCGTTTCTATAACCACGAGCTATTAGCAGAGTTATTACCTGGGGGTCACGTTTGCTCACCACCATTGTCGTCGTTACGTCTACTCCTGTTGTACGAATGAGCGAACCCAAATGTGACATTTTCGTCGTGAACGGGTATCTGCCGAGACTCCAGGCTGATGACTTCTTGGACCATTGGAGAAAACCCCAGTCGTAAGATCGTAATAGCTGCGCCGAGAGCTGCTATGTTCTACGGGATCTTGAACAGGAAGATGATCGATCCATACGGACCTCTGCTGGCTTCATCAAACACCTGAACACTATCGAGCTGGCAAGGTTGGGCTTTCAGGTAGAGCCACTTTAACTGTCCGATAAAAGCACTGACGTTGTACATCATGGCAGCTGTGCAAGCTGTCGATAGAATGGCGATCGCCGCGTTGATCGATATAGGAAATGGCCAGCTATCAGCACGCTTGTCTTCCATCGTGAAGAATATCACGACCATGCCGATGAAGAGTATTAAGCTTGTGGATACAGATAGTATTTCGAGACCCCATGCATCTTCAGAGAGAATTCTGGGATAAGAGTGACTATTGGCTTTTGGGGCTTCTTGCACGATCATCGGCTCTGATGATTCTGTTCCCACATCATGAATGCATGTTAATTCGTACGAGCTCGTGGAAGGCCTCAGATGAGAGTTTGACATCTTTTGAAGAGTGCTTCGCCAACGGTATGCTAGACTGAAGTTGCTATGGCAAGGAGAGCGTGTGGAAAATAGAGAAGCGGTATAGCGGGGATATATCTCGCGTTCATCTCGTATTTCAGTACGAGAACAGAGTGAGCATCCTCTATAAATAGAGGGGTGCTACGTATGGTTCACTAATCAGGCTGCACGACGCTAGGCGCAGAGTACACATATGTGCTCTATAGGGGAAAGAGTGGCAAGAGAAGGTAACACGGCAGGGTCGAGATTACAGTGACTATTCGAGTGAGCTAAACAGCATAGGGTTTGTACCCAGGCGAAGCACAGAAAGGAGGCGCTCTAGGTGCTACTGTCATCATTTGATTCGTACAAACAGAGAGAAATGACTGTGCTTTTCTAGGAACAACGCTGCGGATAGTCTGAGTGGCTGCAAAGACCCTATCAAAGGAGGGAGAGTGAAACACAGGCGGGGGCTAAGGAAGTGTACAAGGCTCTACGGCTCGCACCAACATGAACTTTTGTTCCGCCGCTGTCAATCATCAGTGTTTATTATATAGTCTTGTTTGGTGAAGAGCCATCTCCAATCAACGACGGGAAGCCTGGGCAGGGCTCATTGGACTATGGGGCAAGACTCTTAAGGCAAAACGAAGATGATCTCCGTCAGCGACCTCTAGCTCTTGCTTTGAGGTAAAAAGGTTTGTGGCGGGAGCGCAATGGTCAATAGCGAAGGGTCGAGAGGCGGCTGAGGAGGTCTTCTTTAGTGTAAGTGTCAGTTGGTTAACGGAAAAGCGATGGTTCCTGGCCAGTTGCTCCAACTACTGGTACTAAACTTATGTCCATGACCACTAAATGCAGCGGTGAGCCATTTGTACCTTACAGAAAGCTGTCGCTAGAGCAAGTAGACCACGGGGAAGTAAGCGAGATCATCTTGGACGGCGGTGCTATGCATTGATACGAAAGAGTTGGCCTATGGAAGAAATGAAACAAGAGTTGCAAGCTCATAGCATCACGAAACAGGAAGAGAACGGGGCAGGAATGCCGAATGGTTCAACGACGAAGCCAGTCTGTGCACGCCTATGCAAACGGTCTCAGTATAACGAGTCGTGCTGGTTCCGACTGCATCATGCGACAAGTCACCGGTCCGCGTATCATCGCCCGGAACGGTGAGTGCTCGAAGCCGAGGAGTCAGCTTGGTTGGGGCACACGATAGATTGCCTCTTGGCCAACACTGGGGATGGGGATTTTGTTCTTACGGGTCGAAGGCTGACCAGTAGGTAGGAATAGTCTATCCTTGCACTGGTATCAGACATTGACGCTGGGGGCCGGAACAATTTGCGCTGTTCAACTCGGTGCCGCTTACCTGGTCGTTGTAAATTCCGAGGGTTCGGTGGCGGCGGCAAGGACAATGCGATTTGATTGTCAGCAGTAGTAGGCTCTGGCGCTTGAAGACAAGCAATCGCAGGGAAGAATAGTTGATGTTCGGCCTGTGGTTGGTACTCGATCGCTAGAATCATGCTGGCGGACAAAGACAAGCCAAGCCTCAATTTGACGTCGATATTGAAGTCAATCCTGTCAAGACCTGCGATATTCACAAAAGGCACTGCGATCTTATGGGCCTGTCATAGACAATAGGTGCCTCAATCCAGTTATTGTGCTCGGCGAAGACGGGTTTTCTTGCGGTCTCTAAATCGGCGGCTGTTCTTCATGCATACCCGGCGGTGTCCACAAGAGGATGTTGCACCATCGCTGATGGCCACGAGCAGGTGTGGGAGCGTGTATGACTAGTCTGAAGCTCACTCGGGCACTAGAGATAGCCATTCTCACGGGGACACTGCGCTTGAGGTATTGCTCGGCGGTGCACAATGACAACGGTCGGTCGGCGTCTGTTGCTTGGGCGAGAAGCTCCGGCGCTTCGCATAATAGCGACAGTCGCTGGCAGAGGAAGTCGTTGACATCCGTGAAGAAATGAGGCGCGTTCAAGGTTCGGCGCATATCGATGCAAGCTCGAGCTCGGATGAAAGGATACGTGATGTCGGGGTATTGGACTGGCTCAAATATCGCTTATATTGGCTGTCTTTGTCGTCTTCTCGATTGTGCCGACGTCTTCGTTCTTCGAGTACGCAAAGCTGAAAAGACAGAGGTTGAGGCGCAACAACGAGCTGGGAGTGCTCGTGGCTGTTGTCTCCGATGTCGCGAACTCATCGGAGTCCATTTCGTTCAATCTTGGCCAAGGCGCATTCTCTTTCCAGCATTGTATGCCCGTTGTTCAGCATGGCCAGGCTTCGTTCCGACCCGAGAGCTTTGGAGGGGAATCGCGTTGCAGTCCTCGAGAGCAATCATCGTACACCTGTAGTGTTTGGTCGAGGACGCTCGAGACGAGGAGAAAAGCGCAGGTCATGTCGTTCGTGGTTCAAAGCACCGACCGGTTGCGAGGGAAGCTCAACACGTTGTGATCGCATTCGTTGAGTAAGATGGAACGCGTCTGATGGAAAGTCGGGTCGCAAACAAACGGTGGCGGGGTAATCGATAAGAAGCGCTAAGCCTGACTGCACCAAACTCAATGCGAGAAGTATTGATGTCGCAACAGATGTCATGACGCAGTTTGAGGACACGGATTGCTCTTATACACCTTGATCTGCGTGATCGCCCGTGTCAAATAAGAGCTTCATTGCGGTTCTGCAGTAAGAATCAAGGATATTGTCCAGGCAAAGGGTCGGGTCCTCGTCGCAGAAGTTAGGCAGTTCCTAGCGCATCCTACAGCACTAAGCAGCCCGCTGGAAACCCCACTGAACAGACTCTTAGTTGGTGACCTTAGCGGCAACTCCCGCCCCATCGCAAAACATCCAGGCCATGACGAGGTAGAATGAAGCGCCTTTCTTTATCAGAGGACAGAACGGATTTGCTTGAGGACCAATTTGTCAGAGAACAATCAGGTATGTTCAATTATTCGTTTATCCTCTTCACTAATTGCTCCGACTGGTCGTGGCTCCGTTGAAGTCCATCAGGTCAAGTTGTGTCGTCCTGGGCGATTGCTGTCCCTACCTCTTTTTAGACGCCTGTCTTTCCACGATGCGATCAAGCTCCCTCAACCGCATACATCATGTGCTTTAAGCCGCTCAAGGATCCACGTACTTGTACTCTCTAGCTTCTCTAGTCTGCTCTCGAACTCAGAATAAGCGCACGCTCAGATGCCACCAAGCGTAAGAGAGAACGTCCTTGGTTTCGCCAACACTGGTCTCCTCGAACTCGTCGAATGTGCCGACCGCAAAGCTCAGCATTCAACAATCTTCCCGATGCTATCCTTCGAGGCGCTGGTCGCCGAGTGAGACGGCACTCATTGAGCCACCATGATTGACGCTGACTCGGTGCAATGTGAAGTCTTTATTTGCATGATCGTTGACCAGGAGTTGCGTAGCTGCCATATTGTACAAGCAGGATCAAAGAAAGCATAAGAGACGAAACGACTTGATCGCTTTATGCTAGAACAGACCAGCATTTAGGCTACTTCCTGTCGGCGGTCTAAGCCTTAGAGGATGTTTCTTCGGTTACGTCAGACACCCAAATGATGGCATCTTCACCTCTGTTCATGTCAAGACAGACGTCACAGCGATTGTTCTTCATTCCATGCATTGAATGCTTCAGGCTTTTGCCTGTTCTATTATTATTATTTCGCTTGATTATATACTCGTCGCTGTACCGGGAAGGATGGGTGCGCGGAGGGTGGCTGAGGTGTGATACTGTCCGAGCAGCAGCACAAGTTGGGACATGGCGTGGCTGGGGATTGAAAGGTCGCGACGGCGGCTATTGATGTGCAAGAAGGACATCTCAATACTATCTGCGTGTTGCGCTGCGCCAACAGCTGGTTTTCTGACGCAACGACTCTGCATCTGGCCTGCCTGCTCAGGTCATCTGCATCCATGCATCCGTAGTGATTCGAGCGGTTCCAGCGCGAATCGGTGGGATGTGTAGCAAGACGGCGGCTGCATGATTCATGCGACGGGCCTGGTAGCAAGGAACGCGTCTTCAAGGTCGTCCCTTATCTCGTCTCTTGTTTTGTATGTTGTCTATTATGTCGTCTCTTATGCTTTTGAAGTTCAATCGGCTGGGGACATATCGTGAGACAGACTGGTTCTTAGATGGTCGAAAACCTTGTATTTCACTCGGTCAACCAGCTTATCCTCATCGACATCCTCTCTCAAAGACTTGACACTCTCCGTCAGTTCTTGTATGTCCGACTTCGTATCGATAAGCTTGACATCGATCTCATCGCCCAATTCGTCTACCTTGACATCCGTTCTCGTTGCTAATGCATCGAATTCCTCTTTCAAATCTTGGTGGCTCTTCTCAGAGGCAGCAAGACGCTTTCGTAGGTCGTCGACCTCATCCCTGAGATCTAGATTCTCTTCTCTCAAAGCCTTGAGCTCCAGCCCATGTCGTGTCTGTATCTTCTCCAGCTGTGCCCAAATCAGGGCGATGTCCTCGTCGCGTTCTTCACCGTCGTCTTTGCGGCGCCGTTTCCGCGAGTCGAAAATGGGTGCGTGAGGGGGTGGAGGTTCTGTTTGGTCATATGACGGCGGTGGCAGTGACTCTGTCGGAGGCGCTGGAAATGTGATGACCTTGGCGCCCACACCACCATACATGCTGAGGAGATCATGTTGAATGACGAGCGGTAGGCCGCTGCCTTTGCCGATGGTGTCGCAGACAGGTTGAAGCTGTGCCTTGTGTGCACCTTTGATATAGATCGACAGCGCAGTGCTGTTCGCGAGCTCATGTAGAGCATCGAGAACTGTGCCTGATTGGGCTCGCAGAGGGGCCAGCGGTTCTTGTGCTTGAGTGGGGACGAGGATTTCGGGATGCTCGTTGAGTTGGAAGTCGAGGAGCGTACTCGTGCTCGAAGGGAATTTGTCCCGCACAGCACTTGGGACTGCAGGGCTTTGGGCTGTCACTTCGAAGGAGGAGATCGACGCAGGAAGAATACGAAGGATCAAGGTCGTTCCGGTCTTGATCCCCTTGATCCGGATAGGTATGTTCAACTGGAAGAACGTCGCCGTGTTATCGAATCGTGTTGTGAAGGTGATATCCCTGATTTGAGGATCGGGCTCCGCCAAGAATCGTGTGACCTCGTTCCAGCGCCATGAAACAACCGCAGAACTCGTCGTGTTCACGTCGAGAGTCGACAATGTCGCCATTCTCGAGAGGGTATTCTGCCAGTTAGCTTCAAATACACAACGTACCTTCAAGCTCGACCCAGAATCAGCGATCTCTGACGGGAGCTTGCCCTTGGATCCCCAGAACTGAGCTGCGAGACCAAAAGCAAGATTTCCCTTTTTACGGTCCCTCAACCCTCGCGAAGGAGGCGGAGAAGGCCAACAGATTTTGAACCGCGAGAAGTCAGCTTCGCTGCCGGGCAACTATTCGAGCTCCAGAACTGAGCTGCAAGACATCGAAAGTCCCCTCTACAGGCCCCGCCCGTTCCAGCAAAGGAGGAAATCGCCCAAAAAGACGCTCGTTTGAAGGGTACGAAACGGAATTTTATAACGGTCTGTAGCGCGATTCACCGACTTCTCTTGGGACGCGTTTCGAGGACGGCGGTTCGGTTCGTGGCAGGTCGGAAGGGTTGTTGAATATCGGTTCATGAGCGAAGGAATGATGCTGGAGGGAAGCCTCGAAGATCGAGGTCGAGGTTGAGGTTGTGAGATGACATCGTGAGGAAGTGGAGGGATCTTGTGCCAAGGTGCGTGAATCTGGCACTGCTAGGCCAGTGAAGGAGATTAAGAGGCTGGAAGTGGGGCGGGGGAGGAGTTATTCCGGTCGCGTTCGCATTTGGCAGCTGCAGGCTCTAGGCTGTAACCGCAAAAGAGTGGGGCACGCGAACTGGAGCTCTCTCCCTCTCATCCTCTCTGTCACCCACCTGGCTCCTTCGTCGTCCAGTCTGGGCAATTATTTTACGAGCAAAGGATGAGCTTGCGAAGGCTTTGACGGTGGAAAATCATCGAGAGATATGCTAATCTCATCGAACAAAGCGATCTCCCATTAAAAAGTTTGAGTATGGTTTGTCCATCATTCGAGCTGCCGATAGCTTCGTTGACGCTTTCCTACATGCATCTTGCGAGATGACTGTTTGTGCAATGTGGTTGATGTTGGTGGAAGGAAGAGAAATAGACCGGAAGCAAGCAAGAAAAAGGGACAGTATTCCTGAGTTCAAACCTTATATCAAAGTAGAAAAGGGTCTTGTGGCGTGGCTTGGAAGTGTAACTCTGTTGTGTCAAGCTTACCAGGGAGCATCCCGAACGACAAGTAAAGGCATCAGCGGATGATCTTTAAAACTGTCGCAATCAATGATTTTAGGCGATATTCGTATCGTCACCACAGGGAGCAGAGTGGTGACCTAAGTCTTTCCCTCGCAGCTGGTCGAATGAGGAAAGTTGAGTTTGTGTCCTGGAATTTTGCAATATCGTCTTATCGTCGAAAACACTGAAGCTCATGAACATCAGACGAGTTTGATCCCCATGCTGTTGTTTAGTAACACCTCTACCAAATTTTGCTTAGTCCCTGCACGCGCTAATATCCTTTCTTTCATTTGAAACTTCTTTTAATAGAATTACATCAAGACAAGCATTGCATTGCTCTTGAAAGTTATGAAATGCATTCATCGTACAGGGTAGCGCAACTCGCAAAAGACGAGGCTAGTGGGGCAAATATTGCTCGTTCGAGATTCTGAGCCAATCATAGAGAAGAACACGATAGCGATAAGCTTCTCTTTGAGCTCTTTGGCGCGATGACGTTGAAGCTCAACTCGCGACATCACAACTGATTATCTCGACCTTCCTGAGCTGACCGTCTACTTCGTCTCTACTTTATGCTTTACCACAAAATGATTCTATCCCATGATGTCGCTCAGTTGCCCTTCAATGTCGACTTCCCTGCGCAAACTCTACTGTTTTGAAGGCTGGGTGGGCGATCTGTCGCAACGTCACTGTTAGCTCTGTCATTATGCTATCCAGAACCCGGTCTCCCTGGCTTAACGACGAGAAGCGACAACAAGGTCCAACAATCGTAACGATGACCTACAGAGTTCCGTTGATTCGTCGCGCCATATCTCACGAAGGGGAGTGATGCAAGACGAAGGCGCTACACAGGGCGATATTGAGCTACTACACATACCGCGAACCGTCTAGCACCAGCGCCCTCGAGCGTTTCTCTTTTTGTCGCCGAATTGCTCGACCAGTCAATGGTACGCGTCTTTTTCCAACCACCTGTCTCAGCCTGCCTTCACATCGCCTCCGCTGCAGCTCCAGATCGTCGCCATACATTCCAACAGCCGCACTCGACTCGCCTGCTTCCCCAACTTCAACATGATCGATGCTCCTGCTATGCCGCGATCTTGCTCTCGTGCCAACACGTCCCAGCCTAAACCTTCCCATCGTTCGGAGAAGGTGTCTCGTCACGAGCCATCACTCGATCAACTGCCCGTCGCGCCCAGTGTCCTCGATCCTCTCGAGCGGACTACAGATACGACTCTAATACGCTCGAGATACCCACCCGATCAGCAATACTATTTGCCTGCATTAGCGTCTTGACCTGTTTCATCGCAATGTGATTCAAGAGAATTAACTATGCATCGCAACTATATGGGTGCCGAATGGGAAGAGCACGCAACGGGAGACCTCACGAATGAAGCCCCCACAGCGGTCGTCGAGGCGACAGGCAATCGTTTCCTCCGCCTCAGCTATTTCTGCCTTCCCGGTACATTGAAGTCTCGAACTGGCCAACGGTTTCATAATTTGACAACTGCGATACGAGTCCGCCGCCACGAAAGCTTGATAAGCACTGTTGGTGCGCATGAAAGCAGCATCGTTGTGTCATATTTTGCCCCTCGCTTTCACGAAACCGATTAAGGACCGAGCAATTCGAGAATACCAACATGCACGCTGCCAAGTATACACGGGCTCCTCTTCACTTGCCTCGCGACCGAGAGTACAACACCCACGACTGCCCATGATGCGAACACCATCTCGGCCGCAACCATATAAGGCCGAGCTGCGGGCCATGCGTAGCGGCACGATACTTGCTAGGCTCCCAAGGCGGCGGCTCAAATGCACCTTCGCTGGCACACACAGAAGCTCGGCGTTGCTGCTCTTAGCCCAGTCTCCGACGCCCAGATCCGCCCTGCAGTTTGATTCGAGCAGAGACCTGACACAGGTTGAGACGAGCCATCACGACCACTGGTCGAACGCCTTGGCCTTATTCTATACCCCTTGATTAACATCGCCGTCAGCATTAGGCTCTGTCGCCCACGAAATATGCCGCCAGCCTGTACGCTGCCCAATCCCTTCCTGCCAATGGCCTTGTACAACATGTGGGTCATTTTGAGCATTTGTCCGGTGCACGAATGTCCTCAAGTCTCAAGTCAAGGCCACCCTTTTCGCAGTATCCCATGCTGCGGTCTTTCCCGTCGCTGACCGATGAGCACGGGAGTTGTACGCTAGACTATCATTTGACATCGAACTTTTACCCGGCACGGTAGGCTTCCCGCCCCAGGACGCATGCTTCTGCCCTAAGAAGCTGTGTTATGATGTCTCAGCGTAGACATGCCCCGTCGCACTGATTGCCTATTTCTGATCTTTTCCTTGATACGTTGTGTGATATGCGATTAGTTACTGCCGCTGCCGCTACATGGACTTGGTGATGAACGAATCGCCAATCCTGTTTTACCGACCCTACCCAGTGACTGATGACATACTTTCGAAGGACCCTTTCGTGGATCGCTCTCATCATTTATCCACCAGTTGATCTCTACGACCACTTTTCACATTTAGCTGGCCATGGGTCTGCGTGTGGAGTTTCGTTAGAACTCCATTGCGAATGGCCGTGATATGTAGGAATAAGCAAGCAAGCGCACAGACCGCTTCACAACTCGGAGCGGACCCGTTCTTGGCTTCGGCGACTGCGATACTGAGATTTCAGCTTACTTTTGGTGTTGTTTTGATGTAGATCATGACTCTTTTCTTGTGCTCTATGGTGGAGTGACAAAAGTGATGCCAGACCGGAGTGGAGAGGAACCACATGCCCACGGTAGCTGCGATAGGAATGAGCAGGATATCACTCACGTATTTAGCTGGCCATATAGCAGGAGTACCAATTCATTCCTTTCGTTACCACATTCTTAATTCCCAATATCGCCAACATGACTACGGAGGTGCAGATTCCGGACAGGACCCTGTTGAAGGACTCGGTCATGGATCTTGACCAACCATGCAAGTTTTGCAAAGTCCTGGACCTTGACGATAGCGCCTATGGCGGCAAGGCAAATACCGCTGAAGATGGAACGCAGTTCGTTGATTTTGGAGAGTTTGTTGAAACTTTACAGGATCGAATTGTGACCTCTGGATCGAGACAGGCGAAATTGGGAAGGGCGTTAAGTCACGCGATGCAGAATGCTAATGCGGATGCGTCAAAGACTGTCGCAAAGACTGAACTTGGACTTGACTATTCAAGAAGCGATGAGCTTCCAGAGCTGCCCGGACTTGGCGCCACGGCATCTGCTGGTTGTGCCTTTTGCAAGGTCCTCCAGAATGATTTCAAGGAGGCGTGGGGGTGGATTGAAGACAATTGGGACGACGAGGATGAGATCACAGCGGATCTAGAAGATGAGAAAGAAGAAGCAGAAGCAGAAAAGGATACAGGAGAAGAAGCTGATATTGAGGACGATGATGACAAAGAAGAGGAGGAAGATGAAAGTGATGATGAAGATGACGACGAAGATGACGACGATGAGGACGAGGATGGTGATGAAGAGGAAGAAGAAGAGGAGGAGGAGGAGGAGGAGGGTATTGGCAGTGAAGATGGGGATCAGAAGGTTGAGGAGCCCGAACTCAGCGACATCTACGAAAACAGCGACGGAAGCAGTGTCTTTACAAGCGCCAGCGAACATACCGACTCTTACGTCCCTACTGATGAAGAGTCCGAAGAGGAAAAAGAGGATGAGGAGGTAGCTGAAGAGGACGAGAATGCCGACAAGGAGGAAAAGAAGGACGAAGAGACAACTGGAGGCGACAACAAACAAGAGGCGGATCAAGACAAGGCCAACGAGCCACCCAAAACCGCCGGGAAACAGCGAGGTAAAGCACAGCTGGTGATCTCGGAGATCACCTACAAGCTGCGAAATTATGGGCGTGGCAACGATGGCTCTCCACGGACATGGGCAGATGCGTTGTTTGTCTTCTTCACAATTACGTTCAAAGGGAGGACGAGAAAGTACTCTACTAGCTACAACTTCTACGCAGAAACTACAGGTATGGGCACCATGCCGTTCCACAGCTCGCCTTACGATTCAAGCTAACCTGGTGCCAGATCCATGTGCCTCATGGTTGCAGATCAATAGACGACCCTACACGAGTGATCCGCTGTCTCCGACATCTTTGAAGAGAATGAAGGAGCTTATAGGACAGGCGGAAGAAAAACGTCCGGTAAAAATTGTCAAGGAACTATTCTTGCCGACTCGGCTGCTTGATGTACAGGCGGATTGTCCATCAGGCTTACGCCTAGTCATCACTAAAACCGATCCCGAGGTCTGCAAGCTTGAGGCTTCGCAGAGACGATACGCAGCACTAAGTTACTGCTGGGGCTCAGGCGACGCCGCGGCAAAGCAACTCAAAACAGTCAGGGACACTCTGGAGGAGCATTGCACTTCAATCGCTATGGAGAAGGTTCCTCAAACTGTCGCAGAGACAGTCCAAGTTTGTCGAGCCATTGGTATCCGGTTTCTTTGGGTCGATGCCCTTTGCATCATCCAACATGATCGAGACGATTGGGCAAAGGAATCTTTCCAGATGTCCTTAGTCTATGAGAACAGCTATTTCACACTTTGCGCCATACAAGGTGACTCCTGCTCAAGCGGCTTTCTTCATAAGGACTACAATCCACCCTGTGTGAGACTCAAGTTCCAATCAAGGGTCAAGCCTTCAGTCTCAGGTCACATCACCCTCCGGATGCTTCATCACCCTTCAGCGACGACACGAAGATATACCAGAGCTGACGGTAAGTATCGCCGTCCTGGTGACTCTCCCGGACAGTTGGATCTGGGATCCGCTTGGAGCACACGAGCCTGGACGTTCCAAGAGGACCAGCTCGCACCGCGCAAGATCTTCTTTGGCAACTTGATCTTCCATGTCAGTCGTGACGGGCATATAGAAGCAGCTGATGGTACTTGTGTGGGCCATGAGCAATTCATTGACTCCATGGATCCGGACTCACTCAAACAAGGGCTCAGTACGTGGTACAGAATGGTTTCGGTATATTCCCAGAGAAACCTTTCCTTCCAAACAGACAAGTTGCCGGCCATTGCTGCTGTTGCAAGAAGCTTCAGCGAAAGGTTCCCAGACCAAAAGTACCTAGCAGGCCTATGGGAGTCAGACATTCATAAGGGTCTTTTATGGTCTCATCCTGCATGGAAGGAATTTGACGACTACCAACAGCTTCTGTCAAAGGACTATGTCGCACCGTCTTGGAGTTGGGCACGTCGGCCTTTGAAGGCAGACTGGCTGTTGCATGATCATCAAGAGCCCAAGTCAGAGCTTGTTGTTCGCGGCACAGACGTAGTCCCAGAAGAGCACAATCCGTTCGGTCGTGTTTCGAAAGGTCGTTTGATGCTTACAGCGCGAATGTACAAGCCAACCACCAGACGCAACGGAAAAGTTCGAATCAAGCGCACAAGCAAATGGTTCAAGCTTACGGGTACACCATACATGAACTACGCCCTCTTCTCTAAGAGTAACAAATGCATAGCCAAGATGGTTTTCGAATGGGACAATTTCTGTGCCCTTAACGACAAGGGTTATCCTCGTGGGCCAATGAAAGATATCCGCCTGGTTCTCACTGCAAGTATCTTCCCTGGCGGCGACACGATGCTGAAGAGTCACGATTTGCCAGATGATCAAGAACTCCTTCTGGGTATCGTCGTCAGATCTTCACTTGATGAGGAGGGTGCATATGAGAAGCTGGGATTGTTTTACTCCGAACAACGTGAGAAGGGTGGGAGGAAGTTTTGGGAGAAAGTCCCGATGCAGGATATTGTACTTGTGTAGAGTTTTTAAGGGAGACGAAAGAACAAATGGCTCTGTTCGATAGTCCGGTAGTAGATGCTTTCCCAGGATATCGATCTCGCATGGTTCTTTTCTTGTGATAGAAAAAATACAGTCAAAAAGAAAGAAAAATATGAAGTGTAGATTGTGGACCGGTTTGCAAAAACAAAAAGAGAGGTTCTGCCCGGGCTCGAACCGGGGACCTTCTCGGTGTTAACGAGATGTCATGACCAACTAGACCACAGTACCAAGCTGTATTGTGATAGCTAGTTGTGAAAATTGCTCTCTATAGTGAAGCCGTCCGACCGCTCTAGTCGGAAACTGGCATGGCGTCTCTCGAGTGGACTGGTCGCGGATTTGCGACGGGAACATATAGCAGTTTCAACCCGCAAACTACCTGGGGGCTGTATATTGATGGGCAACCTCACACTCTACCGCAAGATCAGTTGAGACTCCAGGTACAATGTCAAAGTGTTTTCCGTGACGTGTTCTGGAGGGTGTTTGTTTTCAACGAACGGGTAGAATCCCAGGCGAGCTGGATTGACGTTACACTCCAGCCTTTTTTTAAAGCATATTTTTAGCCTTGATTGCTTCAATTTACAAGGATGGCCTCTCCATAACCTGGATACGATCTGTTGTAACGAGCTGAAGTCGTCCTTAATAGACATTACGACAAAAGCCTCCAAAGTGTCTATGGGCAGGAGGCTGAGACGGAACCGTAGAGTTCACAATATCGTCCACCGCTTGGAAAACAAGGCAAACTTACACTTCGGAAATGTAAAAAAGCACCGTAAAGACAGCCCTACAAGGAATGCAGCCTTCTTCCCTCTATTTCCAACCGTTTCCATCGTTTCCTTCACCGCAACAACCAAAACCCAAGGCACAAACGCCACTCTTCCTTTTAGCCCAAGGAAACTTTATTGATGTAAACTAAAACCGAGATGTGATAAGTCACCAGCGCCTTTGTGTAACACTGAGAGTGATTTAATTTGCTGTAGCTCAGGGGTAGACACCGCTTTTCCCACCTTAGTTCTTTTCTCAACCTGCGTATTTCGAGCGTGAAACAGTATTCCTTGGCAAGGTGTCAAAGAATCAACATAAAACAAAATCATCAAAGAAATGTCAGGACTGTTGCAAACGACCTTAGTTTGCGCCTGCGCCTACCCTAGTACTGAGATATGACGACGGAGGAAGATGTGAGCGACTAAGGGCTCTGGGCCTGTGGAAGCTGACTTTATCATGGCCGTATCTGAACGTCTCTCCTCCAGCTTCCCGTCTGCAATCACTTCTTTCACACCAACTACAAACCGCAGACCTTATCAGTATGTCTGAGCAGTATAGCCCTCGCTATTACGACCACCTCTCACGATGGACCTGGGATCGTGGTATTGATGGTTCGTCGACCTTTCCCATGTCCAATGTATATGTCTCTAACTTACTTGCAGCCTTCAACCGTCGAAACCCCCCGGAGCAGAATCATGAGCATGGATCTGTCCCTTCACGAACCCCCTCCATCGCGGCTACGACGCTCGTCTCGCCCCGTTCACCGTCCTACAACCCGGAGTCCCCTGAGAGCCCGGACAGCTCGACCACCTGGCGCAACCCTTCGATGGAGAATAGGCCACCCCTCTATAGGGAATTTCGGTCCAGCTATTCGTACATACCAGCTGTATCCAGGAGCGACACAGCAAGCTCAACTCAACCAGGCCGATATTCCCACACTTCCCAGTCTGTCGCTTCACAGCAACCGACCCCATCGATCGATTGGATCCTCCGCGTACTGGGTTATCGTGAGATCTGCAGACCTGGATACGGCGTAGCCGGCGAGTATTTCGTAGAATTTACGGACTACTCCCCCCCTACAAGAGCATGGGACACTGAAATAGCCTGGATGGAGCAAGACCTCACTGAACGGATCGCGCCTCGGGAAGTTCAAGATTTCCTCAACGAGACAAGGTTGGAATGCAATCGGGGTCTGTATGGATATATGTTTACCGTCAGGTTTGCGCCGAACTGTGGTGGTAGGTTTACCGGTTGTCCTATGGATGGCTGTATCGCTTGTGGTTGGGGATGTCACTGAGGGTAGTATTGGCCTTGATGTGTTGATATGATGGTACGCGTACACTAGCTTGGAAAATTGTTTTGGAAAAGTTGATGGTCTATTTAATACGAAGCATAGATAGGTACGAGAGAATCTTAATGGGATCGCTGGGAACTTGAACTGAAAATACAGAAGAATGATGTACTTTGCAAACTATCCCAATGTCTTTACCTCCAGACGAAGGCTGGAGTCTCAAGCATTCAACTTCATTGTACCTTGTCACAAGACAAGACAATATCTTAAAATCTTCCTTTGTATTTGTTGTTCGGCTGACGGAGAGACTTCGGTCGATAATATCGGAAAGGTGACAGAAGGCATGTTCAGGCGTGGGGTATGAAATGTGATACTTTGGTGGCTGGCCCCTTTCAATTTTCTGCCTTTTTCTTGTTTCTTTGTGTGAACGTTGATCCAAGCCTGATATTAGTAGACCAATAATTTGCCATATATCTCGCCTTGCTGTTCATTTGCCTCGAATTTCCCAGACAACCACCCCGCTTGTCGAACGGTCGCACCTGTCTCTAATTAAGCGACCCGAAGAAATACCTTTGAGTCAAACCTTCCTGAATGGATAATCTTCCCATCATATGGCAGGATAGCCACTTGAATTCTCTGGAAAGATGTAAGTTCTGGGTGAAGTCAACTCGCATCTCCCATATACATTGGCTTTCAACACAACACCGCACAGTTCTATATCTAGCAGTAAGTGGCCACTGCAATCCTCGGAACAAATCATTGATACAAGGCAGAACTCCATCATTACTGCAGATAAGGTACATCTATTAAGATGGAACCACGCATCAAGTTCGGAGAGGTGCGCTGGAATGCTGGCAGCACTATCGATCCATCAATTCGAGATGACGGTATCAGTCCTAAAAGCCTCCCGACTTCTCAACTCCCTTCACGGTCGACTCCAGCCTGGACCGCCGGTAGGACCCTTGATCCACCAATTCGAGATGACGGTATCAGTCCAAGAAGCGCCCCTGTCTCTCAGCTCCCTTTATCGTCCACCTCGGCCTGGAACGCTGGTAGGACCCTCGATCCACTAAACCGCGATGACGGTATCAGTACGAGAAGCGTCCCGATCTCTCAACTCCCTCTACCGCCCACCGCGCCTCCTGAGAAGCCTTCTCAGGCCCCAGACAAGCCCCAAACTTCGACATCGCCTCGAAGGAAAGCTCCCCTTTGGGAGGGCGAACGGTGTCTGAACGACCGTGGCAAACCCTGGGACGCATTGGATCCCGACAACCCCATCATCGGAGATATGGCCAGTCTTCACCTGTGGGGCAGTAGCAATGTCCGCCGCAGAGTCGATCAGAACGTCAGACAGTTCCCCTGGGGCCCTGCCCAGTCATTCCCTATTCAGCCAGCATCTGGTTATCAGTATGACTTCAACTCATCCCCGCCTGGACATGGGAACTCCGTTCCAAATCCTGCCCCCCCACCTTCGCATGTGTACGCGGGCGCCGGCTATCTTCCCAGATTCGAATCTGCTAACCTAGCTCCCCAGTTCAGCTACTCAACCCCGAACCCATCGTTCAATGCACCCGACGTTGAAGACAATACACTCACATCCCCATCTTGGCATCAACCTGTCATACAACCGACTGATATGATGCAGCCGTCTGATATGATGCAGCCGTCTGTTGGGCAAGACGAAACCAGCTAGGAGTGGAACCAGGGTCCTCTTCCGGTCGACATATCAGGCCTGCTACCGCTACAGCCCACGCAGCGAAAGCGCACCTACCAAGAATTTAAAGACCAATGAAGCTTTATCGTTAGTTCAGGAACACGCTTTGGGTACAGACTATTCTTTAAGCAGCGAACCAGTCAGGGAGGTATAGGCCATTGCAGCGTTTTCGCAGATTGGGGAGATACTCAATAGCGAACAGTCTACACCATGATTAATGAACAAATCGATTTGCAGTTTCACCAAGCACCCATAGCACCACAACAATGAATGCTCGTTCTTTGCTCAAGACTACCACATGTGAGCGCCCGCGATTGGCCATCCATGGATGCAGATTTGCTGTCCGCAGTCATACAACTTGATCAGGCCGCGTGGCCTAATGGCTAAGGCGCTAGATTTCGGTTCACCAAAATCAAATTCTCTAGAGACTGCAGGTTCGACTCCTGCCGTGGTCGTTGCTCCTTCCTTTTTATTGATTAAACCAGCGTTTTGCAGCGAGATTCCAGGTTCGACTCCTGGCGTGGTCGATTGACACAGCTGATCTTTTTTGTTGTTTTCTCTTTTTACCTCTCGTGATAGATAATCTTTTGGTCGAGTCAATTGTCCAGTCTTTGTGTCGCGTGTTGAAGCCATTTCCGTGTCTCCGCGAGCTGACGTACGCGATGAGCGATAGCCCCATACAAGCTCACTTGCGCAAGAGAAGAATCATTTTCTCAGGCTTAAGCTATAAGTGCTAGCATAAGCTAGTATAAGATAACCAAATTATTTCGTCTCTCATGCTTCTAACGGCCAATTCTGCTAATAGTAATGTAATTTGTCCGGCATCATGATACCGAAGTCTTGACACAGAGAGGCCCAAGCAGTCCATCACCGCTTTTCCATCAATTTGGAATAAAGATGAAATTAAACGATTCATATGCCTATATCTGTCGGCATCTCTCCGTCCAACATCATATCACCGTCAACAAACGAGATGCTAAAAACATCGACACCTTCCGCAAACCCTCCAAATCCCGTAAAGTCAAACATGTCCGATGAAAGAGCCCAATCTGCCTCGCTAGTCGGAGGTGCTGGTGCTGTAGGACTTCCTGGTCGTGTTGGTGTTGATAGTGATGTGTAGTCGACACTTTGCCATAGAGCCTTGACGTCTCCTGGCGTCCGTTCTACGTTCGTAGTACATGGAGAAAGCTCTTGGCCGCGACTTTCGCATTGGTTGTGGAATCTCTCTAATCTTTTGACCTGTGAACTGTCAGTGAGACTTCCGAAACATGGCGCTGGGATCAACTTACCATGAGCGCTGCATGTCCCCAGTATCGTGATAAGTCCTGCAAAGACTCTATCGAAGCATGGTAATGTTCCCGACTTTCCGTCCTAATGGTCTCCCTCTCGTCATTCATGGACAAAGCATGAATCGTACCAGCAACCATAATACAGTAGCCATAGATCGATGTCAAGAGAAGAACATTCTGACTCTTCATTTCCATAAGCTCGGTGATGCTCTTGGCATGAGTCCTGCACTTTTCCCAAGTAGTCTTCATGAATATCGATGGTGCTTTCTGTTTAGTTGACTGTAGTCTTTGTTGGAGTAGGAAAGGGTGATGGAGAAGGCAGTGAGATAAATGGAACATGGCTTTGGCGAATATGAATGACCCTGCAAGTAGCTGATCAATACTGCCGTCGATGGTACAGCGTTTCTGGAGGCTCTCCATCGTATCTTCGTTCATGGCAAAGTAATGCTCTGCTTGGAGGAGGGCTGATGACAAAGTGGCGTAAGGTGATGTTGAAGTCCAAGGAAGACTTGGCTGTAGAGCTTTTGTATCATGTAGTACGTAATGAGAAACTCGGCCCAAGATCGAAGCCATGACAATAATCAATCCTAGTGGACAGCAACTGTCAAGCGACTCCTGTTCCACACAATCTCCAATGAGTTCCTCGAGTAATGGCGTATGTTCTTCTCGGCCTTCCCTGAAAGCCTCTTCAGAACACGGCAGAGAAAGCTTGCATTCTTCGTCTCTAATACCACAAAATCGACCGCGGGATAGACTGATTAGTTTGTCTTGTAAGTATAACGACCAGAAGGTCCGTCTGCGTTCCTCCTGCTCAGCGACGGGTATTGAAGTATCAGGTTCGAGGTTGAGTTTGTGATTTTGTGCCAGGCGAACAGCGAAACCGAGTTTCATATGAGCTGGTGTACACAGACCGGCTACTCATACATATCAGTAAAACGCCCAGACACACCACATACGTCAGATGAACCTACCTGGCACTTCAGTGCTCACGATCAGGATAATCGTCTGAATAACAGTAAGGACATTCTCAGCTGAAGCGGAAGCATGCCAAGGAAGATCCATACACTCCCAAGCCTTGGCTGCATACGCCGACGCATCATCAGCACAATTGGGTTGCTGAACAGGAAGGCTAGAGTAACGTCTCGCCGCAGATAGGAAGCCCCATAAGAGATAAGAAGGAAGTGAGTCGTCGGCTAGTCGTTGGCGAAAGGTCGGTTCATGGAAGAGTGCATAAGGTTGGCTATGGCAAAAGCGGAAGTATATGTCTGCTGGGAAGGAAAGAGACCGTGGTTGAGGACGATCCGGTACAGGTGACTGTACTGTCAAGGGTGTTGGAGTTTGGAGGATGGCGGTTGGAGTATGTCTGACTGGAGCGGGACCAACAGGACGTTTGCTCGGCACTCCAGTTTTATCAGGTCTTTGTTCTGCGACAAGCGGTATCAATCTATATCCTAGTCAGTATTGGACATGTAAGCATAATATGGGTCTCACTTTTCGATAGTATCCTGCAATGTAGAGATCTGGTTCTCAAGACTAGCAAATCTCGCATTGATAGTATCCTACCACCAATTAATAGCCATCATAACATCAGCATATGAACTCACCATCGCAGCAGCAGTCACCTCCTCATCCCCATCCTGAAGAGTAACAGGCGTTCGTTTCCAACTCCTTCTATCCTCAGCATAAACACATTTCTGTGAAAGTCTCGTACAAAAGCTGCAAGTAGGTTTCTCTCCAGTGCATCGGACCTTTTTCCTCCTGCAATTGAGACAAGCTTGGCGAATTCTCTTTCGGCGACTTTCTTGGCCGTCAGAATCGTCTTGGGAATCGGACATTACGACTAATCACTTTCTGGGGGCGTTGGTGGGAAGGATTGCAGGAAGAGGGAGGAGCGCGGTTGTTGACGCGGGTAGCACGGTTATTTAATGCCGTGCTCGGCTTGCGGGAGTGCGGGGGAGATGGGGGCAGGACGGAAAATCCGCTTTCTTGGGGAAGAGTTGCAACGCTAGACTGAACGAGGCCAAGATCGTTGATGACGATGATGGAGAAGCTTTCTTTATAAATGGCATTCGTCCGGTGTAGTATTTGCAGTTTTAAATTTCACGAAATCTATATTTCATTGTCATCATGTCTTATATCACGGATGCACAATTATTGACTCCGACCCAGGCCATAGTCAAAAAGCGGAGAGCGAACAGAGCCAAACGAGCTTGTTTGTCATGTCGATCTCGAAAGGTCCGATGTGATGTTACACGGCAGTCACCTTCATCTTGCAGCAATTGTATATGGAATTCAACAGAATGTGTCGTGATAGAGCCTCGCAAGTCTCCGTGAGTTCCCCAGTCTATTCCAGCCATCAATCTTTTACTAAAACATTATAGAACAAGGAAGAAAAGAACAGCTCATATCAAGCAAGAGAAGGAGGTTCGACAAGATGGCTGTTGTAAGAACAAAGCAAAAGAAACTACTCCTGACACACCATTCGCAAACCAATGTCGAACTTTCGGGGAAGTAGAAGACTCGGACTTTACTGGTACGTCTTCCCTTGTGGTTTTGCTTTCTGAAACCCATCACTTACATGTATAATAGTTCTAAAGCATTTGCGAGACTCCATCACGGACACGCCTTCACCTACATACCAGCTTACACAGAACGAGTTATCAAGTGACGCATATTCGAGTTCAAATACAGCAGAAGATGCAATGGAATGGTCATTTCTGGAAAAGGCCTCTGTTGGGGTTGATACACCAGCCAGCTTTGTTGATTCAGGCTTCCACGATGAAAGCTGCGACGAATCGAACAAAACTCCACCCGCAAAGATTCGTGCGACAGCTACCTCTCCAACAGATACGACTCAGAAACGCAAGTGGCCGGACGCACATGTATGGCCGGCGAAGACGGCAGTCAATGATCCGGGTGACGATTTGCTAGACAATTTCTTCGCGTTGTCTTTCGACTTTTTGAGACACATCTGAGATCAGATATTAAACCCGCAGCGCGGATTTAATGGAATTAGACACGAGATAAACTTGCACTGTGTCTCGTTATAAGAATAAGATAACTGCAGTTACAATAATAGACGAAGACAAGGAATGAACAATGTCTGTCGGCATGGCCATCGCATTGAAAACATGCAGGACAGGCCTGGGTTGAGAATCCCATGTAGATCAGTGACATCAGCGCCTGTTAGTGCTTAGCTGCGGTCACAGGGTGCCTGTCGGGAGATTACACCATTGATCATAGCGCTAGATAACGGATCTCCCAGTGCCGCGATGCCGGGTATCCGAGACACTGAACGTCTTACTGTGAACCCCTACATCGTTTAACTCCAAAGTTCAATCATGGCACTCGTGCAGTCATAGTAGATAGTGTTTGAGAAATCAGCAGACTTCTATTGAGGAATTATGGAAATGTAGACACTGATACTCCAACGCTAGGTAAACAAGACAATAGAACCTTCCAACCCCGGGTATAATCCTCCGCTGTAATTCATGGACATCTGGAGACGCTGCTTACAGCATCATAACACCAGTAAGACCGGCGACAGCGACGACGATACCAGCCTTGATAGAGTTGAGACCAGCACCGCTGTCGCCATCCTTCTTCTCAGAGTCCTTGCTGTCACCGTCCTTGTCGGAGTCGGAATCGCTCTTAGCAGCTTCAGACTCCTTGGCGCCCTCCCAAGTAATCTCGCTGCACATTGCGCCGTAGCCCTTAAGCTCATCAATCTGAGACTTGACCTCAGGAACATCTGAGCAAGCCGCCATGATCTCGGACACGTCACTCTTGTGGTCCTTGTACCAGGAGCTCAGATCTTCGACGAAAGAAGTGTACTCTTTGGCCATGGCGCCGGTGATTCTAGGGAAGTCGCAGCTGCCTGTGTATGTGGCGAGCTTGGTCTCGGTGGCGAGGAAGGAGAGAAGAGATCCGGTGGGAGTGGGAAGGCCAGTGATTTCGGGGAGGAAAGCCATGGCTCGCGATGTGCATTCGTCTGCGTCGCGCTTGTTGAGGGCAGGGTTGGTAGCGGCAGCGACAGTGGCGCCGACAGCGATGATGATGGCTGAACGCATGATGAAGTTGAAGAGATGTAGAGTGGTGATTAAAATTAAGTGAAGCTGAAAAGCGAATGAATGGTAGATATCTAGAGAACAGAAAAGAGAGAAGACTGGTGGCAGTTATTTATACAGCAGATCGAAGGGGGCGATGTTTGACGATGTCTTAATTACAGGAGATACCTTCCCTTTGTAGCAAAAGTTCGATCTGGACCCCTGCATGGTTGTTTGTTTCCAGCTTATAAACCAGCTATTCCTATAATCGCACTAGAAGAGTTTCACTAGGCAATAATCGCCTTCTAGCGCTATGCGAAAATGGAGGACCATTGTTTGAGGTTTCATCCGGCTTCAGTTTCATGCTCTCGGGCCCGGGCGGCCGTATGACTTTCGTTTTTTTATACTGTGGGGCTTGACCGTTACAGCGCCCTCTTATGGGAATGACAACGCACGTTCACAGTATTTACGATTCAAGGAGAGATGAAACGGGCGTCGACAGGACTCGACTTTTAATTAACCCTTGATACAGAAAATGCAATTAATGTTTCTAGTTGAGGAGATGCCGAACGATATGACCTTACCTTCTTTGATTAAAGGACGAAAAGCACAGCTTAGCATCTCGAGTCCGAAACATCGAGTCGCGAAATGGGTACATTCAGGACCTAAGCTAAATCGGGAAGTCTTCAGGGTAGCATCTCAACAACCAACGTCAATTGAGCAGGTACCGAAGCATAAGGCTGAAAGGTGTGCTACGTCCTTAAACAGCCATGAGAATGCCGTAAAGGATCTAGTAAGGCATGGATTAGAGTAAAAAAAAATATTTTCGAGCGGCTGTATTGCCAGCCGAGGTGCCACTTGGCGTTAATTTCTGTCACTTGTTCTGCATCGTCGAAGATCTTCAACCTTTCAATCTTGAAGACAACCACGGCTACCTGTCTAGCGGCAATATACTGTCACACACGTCCATCACTCTATCTTAGTAACAACACACATATCAGTAGCAAGATGAAGCTCCATGTAATTTAAAGTAATTTCGATGCTGCAAGCTGGAGTGTATGTTGTAAATTGAGGTTCCGCTACACGCACAGGCCTGCTGGACAACCGTGTTTCAAACAAACATAGCAAGCGAAAAGACACTTCTTTGCACAGAGACAGATGACTCCGTTTTTGAACAGGTACGAACGTCAGTGCTTAATTTTCAAGATCACTAGAGAGTTTTGACATTGTCTGTGACAATTCTTCCCCAACATGTTCAGAAAACCAGGTCCTAAGCCCGGAAGTCAGGCAGGATATCAGTTGCAATTAGCGACTCATCTGGCACATACGACCATACCTACCAGAAAATACGGGATCCCGTCCGCTCTCCCATAGTCAAGCTGGTAAGGGGCGGATTAGTAGTTGGGTCGGTGACGACCAGCGAATCCCCGCTGTTGTATGTTTTTTGCCTTTTGCCCCATCGTGCACGGATAGACCCAGTGAATCAGTGGCAATAAGTTTGGCTTCAGCGTCCGATACGACGTCATACCACTTCTAATATGCGAAGGGATACCAAAGTCTAGGTCGCGCAACAGCTATTTAAGAACGACCCCAGCGTTGCCTTTTTTGCTCGTGAAGTAACCAAGGTATTGGCGCATCGTGATGAAGCTGTCACAGACGAGAGACCCGTTGTAGGCAAACATTCCGCTTAGACCTGTGCTCCAAGGACCATACTCACAGTTATTCACTATATGATGCGAAATATGATAAAGCCGTTCTCCAGAACCTCAATCTAGTGATTCAAAAAAGAAACAACATTCAAGGCATCTTATTGTTGTTCTTTGTGATCAAAACGAAATCGCCAGCGAGGGCTGAGCCTTGTCAACATGTCGACAACGATTCGCACGATATTTGTTCAAGATAACGGCCTTAATTGAAATGTAAAAAGCTTTTCAACAAAAGTTCAAGAAGAAGTTCAAGAAGAGATAGTCTCATGCAATAAAAGGAACTGTACTTCCAAATCTGTGGTCTTTGTCTATCAGGAGAAGAGGGACCAGGCTTCATCTTCTGCGTCTTCTCTTCAAAGATCCCGGACCAGAAAGAATGATAAGATAAAGAAGTGGTAGCCTAATATGAAAGAAATTAGCCTGTTTTTCCTTTCTTTCAGCTCTCTGCAATTAATGTTTCTGCCTGTTGCAACAGACAGCCGTCTGGCAGTGACGCCGTTTCCTGGGCAACTTCTCTTCTTCACCTTCCACCAGAACCCGTGAACTTTCTTTTTTACACGAAATTTTCTCTTCCTTCTCCCTTCAGATTAAACCATCATGTCTGATTTTCCTATGATCTCTACAGGCCGCAGAGCCACTCGCGGTAGACCTTTCCGTGGTCGCGGTCACGGTATCAGCTCCGGAAGGCCTCGTCCTCAGCCTGCATCGTCTCCTGTGAAGATCACACCTCCCCAGAACAACAGTACGCTATGTCATAGAATTTGAGGATAATACTAACTCATCTTACTAGACCGTGTCGATCGTGCTGCTTCCGAGAAGCCTGCATCTGGCGTTCCTTCCCCCGACGCTCCTGCCCGACTCGACACTTCAGTCGCGACTATTGACGAGGTTAGCGTTCGGACTAGCACTGGAACGGAGGCAGAACTGGCTCGCCAGTTAGGCCTTGCCACTCCTCAGAACGTTCAGTCTCTCCTCCCTGGAATTGCGGATGCCATCGCCAACGTTGCCGCTATCAATAATCCCCCTCCTCCCGCTAGCGATTCCACCGAAGCCACTGAGCCAGAAGACGGCATCTTTGCTGCCATCATCAAACATCGGGTCAATCACGATGATCGCACCGTTCGAATCCGCGTACAGTGGCCCAACGGCACGGGGGGACCATGGATGGATGAGCGCGACGTGCAGGAAAAGTCTCCCGAGTTACTCTACAGCTACTAGGAGAGCCAAGGAGGACGCGAGCAAGCTACAGGCCTCGATGAGTACCATGTTTTTGCCATCCTTGATTCCCATGGTAGCGCTGGAAAAAACAGAAAGCTCTTGTGTCAGTGGGTCGGATATCCAGACGAGCCGGAACAGAATACCTGGGAGTCTGAGAGGAAGGTCAGGGACATTGCCCAGACCATTCACGATGAGTGGCTTGAGGAGATGCAGAATGTGAAGAAGAACAATGGCCCAGCCAAGAAGGGCCCAGCCAAGAAGGGAGTAGTCAAGAAAGGAACAGCCAAGAGCAAGACCAAGGCTAAGAACAAAGATTGAACTTGAGAAGCAGGAGTGGACAAATTCGGGTTGTTCTAGGACTATCTAACAAAACAAGGATCTGGGATAGGCTGAGAAGGACCGGTGAATGTACTGATGCTTATGGTCTACGAGCTTCGAGTTTGAGGACTTGGACATCAGACATTGGAGTCACGGAAGCCAATGGAATTAGTCATGGCACAAATAGCCGAGCATTTGAGCAATCAACAAATGGAAGCTTGCGCAATTGCCAGAACGAGACCGGTGATGTCATTTCGGCGAAGCTTACTGTTTAGAGGAGTTAGCTTGTGCGTAGCTCTCGCAGCAGTAAGCACAGCTCCCAAACAAGTCATATTTCGCCGAATATTACCGGATTTAGGCAACAATCCTTCACACATTCTTTATCTAAACGGCGCAGCATATACGACAGCTTGCTTCTCACCTAGAGAATGCCGTCATCATGAAACGCACTGGCGCATATAAAGACATGTAGTTCTCACTGACTTGACATGTGTAGCGCCATCTATACAAACTTTCCAGATTGCCAATATGTCTTCCCAAAAGCCATTCGGTCTTGCCGTTGTCGGCACAAACTGGATCACAAACTCATTCATCCAGTCGTGTCACGAGAGCAAACTCTTTGAACTCAAGGCAGTCTACTCGAGAAAACTTGATACTGCAAGAACATTCATCGAAGAAACTCCTTCTATCAAAAATACTTCGGCCGTCGCAGCATATGATAACCTCGACTCTATGCTTTCTGATGACCCAAATACCGATGTAGTGTACATCGCGTCCCCTAACTCGCTGCATTACGAGCAAGGCATCAAGGCTTTAAATGCTGGCAAACATGTTATCATGGAAAAGCCCTTTACGACAGATATGAAACAGCTTGAAGATCTCTACAACCTTGCTGATACTAAGAATCTGTTTATTCTCGAAGCCTATCGCCATATCCAGGAGCCAAATTTCAAGACGCTGCAGAGGCTGTTCGATGATGAGAAGACCAGAGAAGAGAGATTTGGGAAGATCTATGGCGCAAGTCTTTCTATGGCAGTTCACTCTCCGCTCTTTGACAATATCTCGCTCTTCTCCCAGGCTAAGGGCGCCGTTGCCAACCCCAATGTCCCCAATGTGGCCTCGCTCAAGTTCGGTGGGGGTTGTCTCATGGATATGGGCGTCTACCCTGTTACTTTCGCCATCCGCCTCTTCGGTGTCCCTTCAACACATACCTATTTCCCAGTCAAACTCGAAACAGGTGTAGATGGTGGAGGCTTGATCGTCTTTCAGTACAACCCAGAGACGTCGAAGCATAAGCAGACGTTCACTTTGCAGGCTCAAACAAGCAAGCTCTACAGCTCGTATGCTCCGACGGAGATCTACTGTGAGAAGGGAACTATTAGAATTGAGGGAGGCCAAGCTTCCAACGTGACGGATATTTGCACCATGGGGTTTATTCCGAAGGGATCGACAAAGGGAGAGGAGCTGGGAGATACAAAACCTGAGTATACAAATATGTTGAACTTGACTTGGGAGGCTAAGGAGCTTGGAAGGATCATTAAGGAGCAGGATAGGGAAGCTGAAGCTGATCTGAGAGCGCTTAGCAAGAGTGTTATTACCGTTGTAGAGGATATGCGGAAGCGAAATGGCATTTTCTACGATTTTGAGCAGTAAGTATGATTGGCAGGGGCCAGCAATATATATATTCCGAAATAATGATCTGATGGATCCATGTGTTGGGGGACCAATCTGGACGAGCGTGAGACAAAGCGTGGCTGCATATTCGTAAATCCACACAACCTTGCAGAGCCCCGCTGCGATCGTCCATCTTTACGAATCGAGCGTTCCCTGCCGCGTAATTAGCTAAAGGCCACTGATCGGCTCGATGGTTTGATTGTCTCTCACGACCATTGCGTCATCTTGGACCTCAGTCTGCACATCCAAGCCCCCATCCACAACATGGGAGATCCAGTCTTCAATCCTGTCGACCTCAGCCGAAGGCAAAGCCTCTAAAGACTCGATCCGTTCTTTCAAAGCCAAGACTTCAGGGTGTGCTGGACCAAGTCGCTCAGGCCTGGCGAGAATTTCGCGTGCTCTCGTCCAAAGTTCCCTCGCCTCCACGACCAGTGGCGCTTCCCTTCCCTGTTCTTCAAGCTCTACTACTGCGTTGTTGTACTCTACCAGCGCGTCTCCAAGGTCCTGCATGGTCCGTAAGACCTCGTAAGTGGTGTTCTCATCGTCACCTTCGCTGTTTCGCAGTCCCTTTTGTAGACTCAAGAGTTCTCTCCACGTACTGCAAGCAGCCTCCAGGTAACCGGTCCTCATTCGCCCATGTTCACTGCCATATCCGCTCATCCTGTCACTTGAGTGACTCGACCTCCAAGTCCCCGAGCGCTCATACCTTTGCTGGACTATTAAGTTCCATGACAAAACCTCGCCCTTATCATCATCGCTATGCTCCGCTGTTTCCGGTGGTGCCACTGCTTTGTAGAAGTCACCTCCAGTCGGTGCCCAGTATACTGCCAGTAGATTGTAGGTCCTGGCCTGCGATCGAAGAGCCATCTGATACCGTACGTCGCCGTTGACATCATGACTGGCGGATTCCTTCCATTTGGTCAACACTTGGTCTCGCAGCTCGAGGGCTTGCCCGAGTCGTCCACTCGCCATGCGGCAATCCGCAATAGCATTCTGGGCAACCAGGACAATGGGACCATTCTCTCCGTGCTGTTCACGCAGCATTTCATGTATGTTGACCCGCAGCCTGACGGCCTCGTCGGCAATTTTCATACCACCGGGGAGGTAGTCTCTCACTGGGAAAAACTTCCTTGAGGGGTTCTTCGACATGTATCTCTGCAGGACATCCGCCATGCTCGTCATTGTGTCTATGCGGTCTTGCGAACATGCCGAAGGTGATTCACAGGGGGTAAGGTCTTCCCAGATCTCCATAGCTTCCCGATACATTGCGAATGCCTTCATTGGCCCAAAGTCAATGCTGTCAGAGCGGCCCACGGCGTGGGCGAGTTGGCAGTATGCTCTCAAAGTCAAGCCATTCTTCAATGAGTAGGCCTTTTCGTATTGCCGCATCTTCATATGGCTTATGCTCAGGTTGGATTTGGCAACCATGATATCGTAGTGCTGAGGTTCTAGTCTGCTTTTCCGAACCTCCAGGACTTCTTGTCGCATCTCCATAGCCTCTGACCAGTGTCCAAGAGAGCAGAGACTATCGGCCAAATCACTTAGAGCTGACAAATATTGCTCATCTAGCGGTTCCTGTCTATGGTGATGTGAATATCTGCGACTAATGCAAGCGTTCCAAATTTCTTTTCGAAGCGTCAATGCCCGATTTCGCTGTCCGTCGCGGAAGCAACTCTGGGCTAAACGCTGTTTGGCTTCGGTCATATCTTCGCGCTTCTTGCGGCTCAGCTTCCGCTTCTCGTCTATGACTTGTTGCCGATAGACGACAGCCTGACTGGTTCTGTCCGGCATATAATCATAACTGTCAGCGAGGTCCGCCAATGAACCAATAAATAGTCTGTGATACAGATCGTCTTTCTGATTGTTGAGCCACAATCTTTCTCGACATTCTTTGACCTCAAGACGGATTACAGCAGCTTGCTCGCGGTCGCCCCAGCCATCGAGGTCAAAAAGGCTGGCGGCAAGCTGAGAGCGTGCTTTGAGCATCAGATCGAACTCGGCAAAGTCCATTTGGTTGATCGTGGGTCCGGCCTTTTCGACTGCCAATTCCTGGATCCTTTTGGCTGTGGCAATATCTCCATGTTCGTAATATATAAGAGATATTCGCATGCAGAGGACCAGTGCGCTGACGACGTCCAGTAGGTCAAAGAGCTTACCAAGATCAGGGAACTTCTGCCTATGGGCTTCAAAGTGACGATGTAAGAGTCTTCTGGAAGATCTGCTCTGCTCATCATAGCGGCTTTCTACGCAGTGGCAAAGCATTATCAGGCTTCGCACGGCATACAAATCGGCAATCTGAGTGTTAACGATCGACTGGAAACTGCATTCCTGGATGAGACGCTTGACGGCGATGGTGCATGTAGTGCGCGACCAGTCGACCAGCCTGTATCTCTCTAGTAGCAAAAGTGCTTTCCCGAGCATCTTTTTCTTCTCGTCACTGCTCTCTTCAGAGTCAAGCCAAGAGATCCTTGGCCATTTTCTGGCTTGGGCCGGAGTTGGCTTGTCTGCAGATCGTCCAAGAGCGTCCCTGACTGCCTTCCATAGCCAGTCAGTTCGTATCGGTGACAAGAACCAGAATTTGTGTTCGGCATCAGGGATTGACTTCTCGCTATTGCGGTTCTGCTGTGTACATACATCCCAGTTCTTCAAGGCTGTTTCTAGCGTCGAGTACGCAATATGGTCAGAAGAAACAAATGCCAGCACATGTAGCAGGCTCAGCGCATCTTTGGTTATAGGTGAAGCATCATCAGCCCTGAGCTTGTCGGTGAATTTGGCGAACAATTTGTGAAAGTTCCCCATTGTCGACTGCTCTTCGGGAAGTTCAAAGATGCGCAGAAATCCGCTCAGCTGGTCGCTCAGATATGGGCTTGAGGCTTCTACGGGGTTCAGGCGAAGGTATGTTGCAGCGAGTCGAATTGCTTCAGGGAGATGGTCCAGCCTGCGGACTAGCTCTGAGCATGATGCTTCGGATCCTGCCAAATCAAAATCCTTGCCGACGATAGACATGAATAGCGATACGCCGTACCTCTCTGGCACTTCCGGAAGACCCCGTAGCAGGACGGTGTTATGGGTTGGAATTGAGAAATGGCGATCCATGCTATTGTCTCGTGAAACAATGAGGAAGGAACCCCAAGGGCATTTGAACAAATCTGCTAAAATGTCCTTGACGAGATCTCCGTCATCCACATCGTTCAGTATCAGAGACCACGGTTTGTTCTGTGCTTTGATCTGCTGAATTGCCGCTCTGCGAAGCGCTTCAGGGGGCGGCTTTGGTAGGCCCGAAGCTGCAGAAGATCCCGCCCAACTGCCTAAGCCTTCGGCGATTTTTACAAGACCGCCATTGATGAGGTTTTCGGACTGGCAATTGATAGTCCACCAGGCCCAATAGTTTTGAGACTGTTAGACTACTTCTGGTGCGGGAAAGCTCACTTGGATCGCAGCGCACTTACTGTTCTTTGGCTCGCTCATAGAGCTTTTCGTAAAGCGCTGTCTTCCCACAGCCTGGTGGTCCGATCAGCAGAGCCCTCACACCAGCAACAGCCTGCGGACTTTTCGAGCAGAAAATCTCCGACAGTTTCTCAAGTTCTTCTTGTCGATTCAAGAACAAGTGACTGTGTATGGATTCAATGTCATATATCTCGGCTAATGGGATCTCATTGAAGCCAGGAGTACCTAGGAGTGGCCGCTCAGCATGATCAGCCCTCGTTGCACCTACCCAACCGACTACGCCAGTACTCACCAGGCATTATCAAATCGATCCTGTCATCGTCAGGTCTTTCGATCGGGGGCATATGCCTCATCAAGACTTGGACAGCTTTTGCCGATGACGTCGCCGCATATCCCTGGAAGTCCTTATTCTTGTGACCATCCGCATAATCCGACACGCCCTTGATAGAGGATTCTGAATTGTGTGGATTAATTCAATACGTTGTAGTTGAATCGACTTACACAATGTTCTACGAGGACCCCGAGAATGATTTACTAGCTTGTGCATACCGTTTTCTGTTAATTGCTCAGATAATTTATGAGATGGCCTCTAATTGATCAAGTGTTCTGTTAATCAATGTACCAAATCACGGCATCCATCATGAGATTTTACGCCACCTCTGATTGGATGTCTGCCCATTGACCCAACCGGGGTCATCGAACAGCCCGAGAGGCCGAGTACAACACGTCGGATCAAACGAACATCGCGAACTTCCAGTCCTCAAAACAATGCAATCGCTCACATTAACTTGGGTAATGATTGCTTCGTCATTTCAAACTCATCATAATGAATTCCATCGCGCAGGCTTTTCAGGATTCTCCAAACGACTCTGACACCTCGGTGCAAAAACGCCAGCGGGTCTTGGCATGTACTCACTGCCAACAACGCAAGATAAAATGCAATCGCGTGTTTCCATGCTCTCATTGCGTCAAGGTACGGTCACCCGATTTACAAAGCAGACGTGCGGCTGACATCAACAGGCCAACCTGACCTGTGTCCCCTCTAAACCGACACCCATACGCAAGAGAAGAACGCCAAATGTCCTGCTGCAAGAGAGGATAAAAAAGGTGGAAGCGCTGTTAGAGCAGTATACGCTTCAAGGATCGCCTGGTCAAAGCTCTGGCGCGGCGCAAGATGGGACTGAGTTTTCACCCTCGGCGTCGCCTGCACCATCGAATGGAACGTCGAACCAGACAACACCAGGTGCTGGAAGGCTTGTCGTTAAGAATGGTGGCTATAAGTTCTTGGATAGCTGTGTATGGGGAACTATTCATGACAACGTAAGTTTCCTGCCGGCGAAGGAACGGCCATGATGAACAAAACTGATGATAAAAATGAAAGCTTGAGGAAATGCGCAACATTCTTGATCAGGAAACATCCGATGAAGAAACATGCCCTTCAAGATCTTCCCCAGCTCCTCTCGAAGACGTCGACCTGCTCTTGGCAAAGACCGCATCCTCAAACATCGGAGACAACTTACCACTTCCATTTCAGATCCTTCGACTTTGGCAGGTCTTTCTCAACAGAGTCAATCCTCTGACCAAGATGGTTCATGGCCCTAGCACAGAAAGTCTCATCATCAGCGCAATGACAGATCCGATGCATATGCCACATAAGTCCAGAGCTTTATTATTCTCCATTTGTCTCGTTTCTGTCGTTAGTCTTTCTAAAGATGAGGCCAAATCGATGCTTGATCTTCAGAAAAATGAGGCGATCCAGAAGTTTACGAATGGCTTGAAGGTTGCGCTTAATAAAGTCAACTACCTCCGAAACTACGACATGGCCACTTTACAAGCATTGGTGTTCTATCTGGTACGCCTGGAGTTATCCTTTAGCAATTCCCTTTACTAACCTATCTTCTACAGCTTTCCCTTCAAGGTCGCAGTAACCACGATGCAGTCTGGGTCCTAAGCGGTGCAGTCATCCGAATCGCGCACAAGATGGGCCTCCACCGAGATGGGGAAATACTCGGTTTGAACCCCTATGAAACCGAAATGCGCCGCCGTGTGTGGTGGCAGATCGTAGCACTGGACTCGATGTATTCGGCCACTACAGGGATCAAGCCAACATCGTTACTATCAGTAGCCAACACCAAAATGCCACAGAACGTCAACGACACCGACTTTTCGACCGAGTCAACTGTGATTCAACCGCGAGAAGGTGGTACCGAGATGGCCTTTGTTATGATCATTTACCAAGTCATCAAGTTCATCACGGAACATCAGGCGGCGGACTTTGAACATTTGCTTCTAGGGGGAGTAGGTGCTGAACCTGGAACACCAGGGTATCAGACATACCAAGAAGTACTACATGAATTCCGAGGCGTTATCGATGAATTTGATTCTACGCTAGCCGAAGCTGAGAGAAAATACTGCGATCAGTCAGGAGGACCACTCCATGCACTCGCTCTGTTTCTTCGGCCGAATATCCTTAAAGAGGGGCGGGCAATGGGTACGTCAATGGAAGAAACACCAGAGTGGGGTACAGAGGTTAAGACTCCCAAAGACAACTTCTTTCGCATTTGGTTAACACACCACGAAGGAGCTCTCGGGGTTTACAAGATGGCGAACCAGGGAGGCTTTACTTGGGCTTTTAAGTCACATTTCCACCTGGACGCGCTCGTGTTCCTTGCAGGTCAACTTGCTGAGCGATCACCACTTGGGTCTTTCGCTGAGCGTACTTGGAGGGTGCTTGACGGCTTCTATCACTATCATGAGGAGCTATGGAACCTGACGCAGAAGACCCATGTACAGCTAGCTCGGCTCTTGCTGAAAGCGTGGGAAGCCCGCGAGGCGACGACTGAAGCTCCAGTAGACGTTCCGGTTTTTGTTCCTAAGCTGAAGATGGCTCTGTTACAAGCTGGGCTATGCTGGCCAAGACAGAACGCCACACTGCCCCAGCCTGTGGAAGAAGGAATCTTGATGCATGATTTGCAGTTTGGGGAGGTTCTATCTGATATGCCGACGATGCCTTTGGACTGGTCGGTGGCTGATGATCAGCAGTTGGTGGACGCGCAGAATCCAGCTTTGCCTATCTTTGCGTTTTTCAACGGTACTACTAGTTGGTAATCAGGAAAAGAGTCTTAGTAAATGGATGCGCTGGTACAGGAGGCAAAAGCTATGTTAGAACAAACTAATGTGAGATGTATCATTGAGTACTCTACCACGATGCAGACTTGAAGAGAACTGGTTTGCGTCCCTATAGCAAACTGACAAACTCTTCAGGCAGAGGTTCATTCTCAACCCAAGCTTTGATCCCATCAGCAAACAATCCCGGAAACTGAAGATTCCATGCATGAATAGCCCCTTTGACAACACAAGCTTGACTATTCTTCCCATCTTCGTGTCCCTGTGTTCGAAAAGCCTTGCCCATTTTCTTTGTGCCCTCGATGTTATCACCCTGATCGCCCGCAATGGCCAGTATCCGCTTATCCTTCCGCGCGACATCGTCGATAGCGGCTCTTCCCCAACTAGCAAGCCCTTCGTAAGCATCTTTGACAAGATTCCAGTCGTTATTGCCGGCAATTTCGTTCTGCAACTGGGTGTGCTCCTTGAGGCCGGCTTTCCAGACACTGAATCTGTAGATACCAGTGTTCATTACAACCATGAGGCCGTAGTGTAGAAGGCTGGGTCGATCGGCCAACCAGACCTGCCAAGACATAAAAGGCGCGGCGCCTGTAATGAAAGCTGACCTAACGAGATCCGGATGTCGACGAATGATCTCCATTGTTGTGAAGCCGCCCAGCGAGAGACCGACAACGTGAGCTTTGCCGTCATGGGCATGGGTTCGAATGAGATGCGCAACTGAATCAGCGCCAAGTTCAAGAGACCATGGACCGATCTCTTTCGACTTTGAATGCTGAGGCAGATCAGGGATTATGAGATGGTAGTCGTTGAGGAATGGTACGACGTGCTCCCATTCAAGGTTGCAGGAAAAGAGACCATGGATGAGTACGATTGTTGCAGGGGATGACTCGTTGTATGAGCGAAAGAACAGCTCTTTCTCTGGTTTCAGTGATTCTGCCATGATCAGCGATGCTTTCTTCCCTCTTGGATGAATTTGAGGATAGTCGCGTTGGGTAGGAAGATGGAAGTTGATGATCGGGATGAAGTTTATCCGCTGGTTCAGGCTGGAAGAAGGATTTCGGGAGAGGCTTGTGAAACGTTGGCTGCCTACGGGCGCAATCTCCCACGTTGTTGGTTAGCGGCTGAACACCTGGCCTTTGAAGTGTCAAGGATTTGATGAATGAGGCGTACGCGGCTTTTTAGATAGAGATAGGGGAATCAATCATATCATGTCTCAACCAAAACGTCGGCAAATACGTTCTTTGTTGGTTGAACTGTTGACAATTTAACTATGTAGTGTTCATGACATTTCATTTCCAAGATGCAGCGTCGTGCAAGTCGTGCTAGTGAGTCTGGACCCTCTGGGGCCACTGGGCATGACCTAGAATTAGTGGCAGACAGCCCTGGAGCGCCTAGAGATACAGAGGCCTCACAGCGACGTAACGACAAAGGATCCACCTCAGCTACGAACCAAGTACTCACAGCAGACATGACAGACCAAAACGCCAACGAGATCAAATATCTTACAGGCTGGAAGTTTTACTTCCTGACTGCAGCGTACGTTCTTTTTATCTCGGGGGCGTTCTTCATACTTACTTTACCAAGACTGTGGCTAAGTCTCTTCCTCTCAACTCTCGAAACGACCATCGTGAGCACGTCATTAGTCTCAATCACAGACGCCCTTAATGGCTTCATTCTCAGAGACTGGATCGTCACTTCTTATCTCTTGACATACACCGGTACGTCCATGAAATCATATTCATCGAGAGCAACTACCAATAAAGGCAGGGTTTCTCACAATTTATGGCGAGTTAAGCGATGTCTTTGGGAAGAAGACCATGCCTCTGCTCGCTCTGCTCATATTCACGATATTCTCTGGTCTTTGTGGCGCCACCAACAATGCTGTAGACCTGTAAGTGCCCTACCTACAATGGACATCACGCGTGTTTGATGGCTTCTACTATCATACTCCGTGCCTTCCAAGGCATAGGCGCTTCGACTATTTATTCCATGATCCTTGCCATCGCTCCGGTTCTAATACCTATGGAGAAGTATGCGAAGTACATGGGGATAGTATCGACAGTTTTCGTTACCGCTAGTGTTTTGGACCAATCCTAGGCGGTGTTATCAGCCAGCATTCTACCTGGCGTTGGGTATTTCCCCTCAAGCAAGCCTTATTCTTAATCCTTTGAACGGCCCTCTTGCTAATTCTTGGCAGTATCCCTGGAGGTGTTCTAGCCTTTGTTCTTGTGGTCATATTCCTCCCTGCTTCCAAACAATCGTCTCAGCTATCGCTCATGAAAGTCATGCGATCCAAGATTAAGCGGTCTAACTGGGTGCGCATCGACTATCTCGGTATATTATTCCTACTTGCGGCGTCGGTACTGCTCGTCTTCGCACTCGAAGAGGGAGGCACACGATACTCATGGAATAGAGGCGTGGTGATCTCGACACTCATTATCGCAATCGGCTGCTTCATTGCTTTCGGCTTCTGGGAGGTGCATGTCGAGCGCTCACCAAGCAAACAAGAGCCCGTGTTTCCACCGAGCATCTGCAAAGATAGGATCTGCAGCGCCATGTTACTGTAAGTGTCAATCTCTCCTCATGGTGCCGTAGACTGATAGGCCTCAGAACAACCTGTTTTGTTGGGTTTCCTTTCGTATCGATGGTCGTCAACATTCCGCAAGGAGCCCAAGCCGTATACGGAATGTCTCCTTCCCAAGCCGGCATAAGCCTACTCCCAATGATGCTCTCATCTCCCGCCGCTACCGTTCTCTCAGGCTACCTAGCGGTTAATGCTAAGATACCCCCGGTATATCCCATAGTTGTCGCCGCCGGACTGTAGGTACTCGGTGTCGGTTTGATGTGCTCACTACCAACTGACTCGACAGTTATGCCTGATACACAATACGGTTACGAAGTCTTGATGGGTGTTGGCTTTGGTTTAGGTTTGACTACCGTCTTGACCTTCGCTCGTATCGTGGTCTCCGAAGCCAATCTCTGTACGTTCCCTCAATGACGATTGGCGAAGTTGCTGACATGGCGAAGCTGTGATGATGGGAGCCTTGACTCAGATCAGAGTTTTAGGCGGTACAGTATCGCTAGCTATACGGTGAGTTATGCGACTTTCTTTTACCAAGGCATGAGATCTTGACAACACAGCGCTACGATTCTCAATAACCATTTGAGGCCAAAGTTGGCCGACATCATATCCGCAGAACAAGCAGCAGCAATCTTTGACTCAGTTTCTGCTATCGAGGATCTCAACCCGTCCCAACAAGTGGCTATAAGAAGGGCGTTCGCTGAAGGTTATAATATGCAAAATATCTTCATGACAGCCATGGCGGCTGCTGGCTTGATTGCATCGTTGTTTCTGTGGGAGAAGAATCCGCGCAAAGCGGGATAGGTGGATTAATGATTGGAGTCTATTCGAACACACTAATATTTCCTTTCATATCCTTCCACATGTCAACTTAAGAGATATTTAATTATCATTCCATATGACCTTTCTTATGCCTCCACCGTTTTCTCCTTGCTCTCCGCTGCTATTTTCGCAATCACTTCCACAGACTCATCCTCCCGTCCAAGCGGCACAAAAATGTGATCATGATAGAACCCACTGACAGGGTTACATCCAATGCCCTTTGCCGCCAACTTCGTCGCGATGACAGCCATGAACCCTACGGCTTCCAAACTGGAGGTGACGTTTAGGCTGATCATTTTGCAAGGGAAGAAATGCTCGATGTTGTGAGCTTCTGCGTATTCTTTGCTGACAATTGCAGTTACACCCTCGGATTCTTTGAAGAGCATCTGGGTCTCGGAGAATGGTGGTAGTTTTGAGGGTTCGGTAAAGGTGGCGAAGACGTAGATTGTTGAGTGAAGGGTCGTGTTGAGAGTTGAGAGGAGCTTGCTCAGGGAGAGCTCGCCGGGGTCTTGTGTCATAAGAGACATATTGATGAAGACAGTGTCGTATTGATTTCTTGAAGACTAATTGACAAGATGATTGAGAAGAAGATGGACTGCGATGTAATAAAAAAGTGCCTGGCTGAGGCTCAATAAAAGTCGATTGATGGTGGGGCGTAACTTCCACTAAAACTGTCGACGTCAACGGGAAGGCGCGCCCCGTCGCAAACTGACATACAGCGCTCCACTATCAAACCTTCCCCTTACACCTCCATTCTGCACTTTTATCAACATACATATATACAATTCCATTTCAAAATTACTGCTGATTTCAGTTCACACACCAGATTCAGCATCATGACATCCACTTCATCATATTTGTCACCGTCGAAGGACCAATCCTGCATCAAGGCGCATGCATTGCCACCGTCGGGCGGACAGCAAGGCTTAATCAACGTGAGGAGCTGCATCAAACAAGGCTGAGCGACAAAATTTGGGCGTACCCATTGCCACGTCATCCGAACTTGGATGATTGTGTAGCCGTGATATTCCTCATCATTAATTATCACAGACAAGCATTCTTCTTCTACTGAATAACCTGATCCCCGGTCTCCACCTTACACGAAACAGGGACTTCCAAACAAGCATTTCTTTTCCTAAATACACGGTAGTCTCTATTGCAGCTGATTCTGCGCTCTTACCCCGCAAATCTCAGACGACGATGTGGCTTGTCAACACCAGGACCTTGGAGTTAGAGGAGTTCCTGAGCCATGCCCCTTCGTATGCAATCCTGTCCCACACCTGGGGAAAGGAAGAGGTGACATTCGTTGACTGGCAGTACAACCTGCCTGCAGCGCGAAAGAAATCGGGCTTTAGCAAAATTCAGAAGTGTTGTGAGCAAGCTTTGAACGACGGGCATGGCTATCTTTGGTGCGATACGAATTGCATCGACAAGAGAAGCTCAGCAGAGCTCAGCGAAGCCATCAACTCCATGTTCAAGTGGTACAAAAGCTCGGCCGTCTGCTATGCCTATCTTGCCGACGTGGCGCCGGGTGACATGTCATCATTTTCTACCTCACGATGGTTTACACGAGGTTGGACGCTCCAAGAACTCATTGCACCCAAATCATTGACCTTTTACGCAAATGATTGGTCCGTGTTGGGGACTCGAAGTTTTCTATCGCAGAGGATTTTCAATATCACCAAGATCAGACACGATCGTATGGGCGATGATATCTTCAAAGCCAGTATCAGCGAGCGCATGTCTTGGGTTTCAAATCGTGAGACATCAAGACCTGAGGATATAGCGTACTGCATGCTTGGTATCTTCGGCATTAACATGCCTCTGCTTTACGGAGAAGGTGACAAGGCATTTCTCCGGCTACAGGAAGAAATCATTCGAGTTTCCAACGACCAGTCGATATTCTGCTGGCATTGGAGCAAGGACCATGTTCCTAGTGATTGGACGAGTATGCTATCACCGTCGCCAAAGACATTTGAAAACTCAGGTTCCTACCACAAAGCAAGGGGGGCTGACGACTCGTTTTCCTACTCTATAAGCAATTCTGGTTTATTTATCAGTTTAAAGCTTGTTAATATCGCTTCTGTGCAGAAAGATTGGATATCGACCGGTGGCGTCTCGCAGGGCCGTCACCTGTTGGCTGTACTCGATGTCCATTGTCGCAAGACTAGCTGTTCGCTCGCGATAGCTCTTCAAAGGCGACCTGCTAATAAGCGTTTTTTCAGGTCTCCAATCCCTCCACACCCTATGCCGATTGACAACTTTTACGACGTAAAGCCGACGATGATATGTGTTGTTGGCCCCAGAGATCGAGGATTACGGACGTTGATGTCACAAAAGATTCTGCCAAGCACAAAGTTCGAGATTCTTGTCGCCGCAACTTCTCTGAATAGCGTCAGTGTTGTGACTACAACACTGACAGTACAGCCACACCCCAATACTCTGGCGTTGTGTCCCTTTACGTCGACTTTCTTTGGAGTAGTCTTTGCCTTGACGGTGACTGGAAGCCCACCCGCAGAATTTGTCACAGTCTTATGCTTTATTGGTGTAGAAGACGAAAAGTTGATACACCGACGGCACTGTGAGATTCTAGAGACACAAGGCACTCTGTACAGACCTAATAACGTCAAGAGGTTAGTTGATGAATACGAGTCCCGGGTTATCCAGGCTGTCCGCAGCTCGCCCTCTGCTGTCCTGCGGACTAAAAGCCGAACGAAAAGCCGAATGAAGATCGCGGGATCGGCAGAATTTTGGATGTACTCCGGGCCATGGGTTGAAAGTCCTGATGGTTCGAGACTTTCTGCTGTACATATCGTGGTTCCCAAGCTCACATCTTCTGGTTGTAGCTCTCGAAGAAGATTGGACGGTAGTGTGCTGGACTAGGCATTCTTATACTTTTGCTTCATGCATCTGCACTATGTACGAGGTGAGTCTAGAAATACCCGTGCCGGAAAGGCCTCATCTTTTCTTTTTTTCCCTTTTTTTCTTTCCTTTTTTCCATCTTTTTCTTTCTTTTCTCCTTTCTTCCCCCGCTTGATATCCTTTCCTCCTTTTTCCTCTTTCCATTTTAAGCACAAGAGCGTCTGAAACGCAAGAGTAAATACATATCACGTCAGTGAAAGAGATAGCTCGCTAAATATATGCGTTGTCGGCTGTTTCTCTTTAGACGACAGAATTGCATTTAATTACCCTAGATAGCCAATTTTGAGAGTATTATCGCCATCCAATCATAAAGGTGAAGCTGAGTCCACTGACAGTCGGACCGACATAGCTCCAAACTCATCAAATGACATCCTTGACTCAAAGTCAAAGTTGCAATAAACTGTCGGACCGACGGTCTGTCCCCGTAGTTGAATCCATTTTCGCCCCTCAGCCCCAGATCTTCTCCTTCTCCTTAACCCCAGATTTTATTTGGCCTGGCATCGCGTCGCATCCCCAGACCCATCCCCAGATATTCGAACAACGGAAACGACCAGTAGCAGTGACGCTTTTCCCCGGACCGACGAGTTACTGCCAAGCGGCTTGGGGAACTTATGACGACGCCTCGCAGGAGATGACCTGACTTTTGTCACCGCGTTGAATCGAGCTAGTTGGAGTCGGAGAAGTCGGAACCTCCTGTTTACGATTGTTACTTGTGTCTAGAAGCGTTCATTCGGGCTTAGTTTACCCGGCTGGCCGTTGTCGTTACCCCTTGTCGTCAAATCTCTTCAAACCTTAATCCAGGCATGGATCGCGACGGAGAAAGCGCGTCGCTAGACACCATTTCGCCCTCCAACACTACCACGATAGCGTCTGAGAAGCCGCATTCTACGGTTAAACATACTATCACCGGCGAGATGAAGGGACAGTCGCAACATGCTGAAGCTAGTGCCGCTACGGCGCTAGAACATGAGCTCACGTTTCGAGATGCTGTGCGGCTCTATCCCAAGGCCATATTCTTCTCGCTAGTCTTTTCGATGGCTATCATCATGGAGGGCTATGACATGGCTCTCATTGGTTCATTCTACGGTTATGAATCGTACGTTTCTTCTCCCGTTTATAACGGTTCCCAAGACTAATGTGAATGTAGTTTCCGCAACAAATATGGTAACCAACCAAATCCCGACGGCGGAATGGTGATTTCAGCAGATTGGCAAACATACATCCAAGTCGGTGGCATGTGCGGCCAGATCTTCGGTCTGTATCTCAACGGCTGGGTATCCGATGCTATCGGCTACAAAAAGACCATGATTTTAGCACAGATCATCATGATCGCCTTTACGTTCATCGTATTCTTCGCAAAGAATATCGAGATGATCCTGGCAGGCCAGATCCTCATGGGTATCCCCTGGGGCGTGTTTCAAACCTTAACTCTCGCATACGCGTCGGATATTGCCCCGGTCGCTCTGAGACCTTATCTCACGGCTTATGTGAACCTCTGTTGGGTTATCGGACAGTTGATCTCAGCGGGAATCTTGCGCGGACTTCTCAATTTAGACAATGAGTGGTCGTATCGTGTGCCGTTTGCGTTGCAATGGCTTTGGCCGCCGTTTATCATCCTTGGAACCATCTTTGCGCCTGAATCGCCTTGGTGGTTGGTACGACAAGGTCGTCACGCAGATGCCAAGGAAGCAATTCTCAAGCTCGTCAGTCCCCAGCCTGATATCAAATTTGACGCTGATGCGCAAGTGTCTATGATTCATGAGACGAATGAGCTTGAAAAGGCTACGTCGGCGGGTACTAACTATTGGCATTGCTTCATGAGAGCTGATTTACGGCGCACAGAAATTGCGTCGATTACTTATGTCGCTCAAGCGATGTGCGGCAGCGTCCTCATGGGCTATTCTGTCCAGTTTTATGAACGCGCCGGCCTGTCGTCGAACAACGCGTTTACTCTCAATATTGTACAATATTCTGTCGGCGCAATCGGAGTCATTCTTTCATGGTTCCTAATGTCCAAATTCGGACGACGTACCCTTTACATTGCAGGAACATCCATGCTTTTCATCATTCTTCTTGTCGTCGGTGGTCTCGGCTTCGCATCTCAAAAGAACTCCGGTCCATCTTGGGCAGTCGGCAGTCTATTAATCTTTTACACATTTATTTACGACCTCGCAGTCGGACCAATTTGCTACACCATTGTCGCAGAAATACCTTCGACGCGTCTCAAAGCAAAAACAATTGTGCTGGCGCGCAACTTTAATAATATGGCCGGCCTGGTCAATAATACCCTTATGCCAAGGATGCTCGGTATACATGCATGGAACTGGGGTGCGAAAACAGGTCTTTTCTGGGCGGCCTTTTGTTTTCTTATTATGGTGTGGGCATATTTCAGATTACCGGAACCCAAAGACAGAACATTTGGAGAATTGGATGTTTTGTTTGAGCACAGAGTGAGTGCGAGGAAATTTGCAAAGGCGCGCGTGGACCAATTTGGGGATAGGACTGGTGCTGTTGAAGTCGATGGACATAGGTAGAGAGAGATTGTACATCACATGTAATTATTATGTATCTTATGTTATGCAGTTTGTTCAAACGACGTAATTTTACACGTGCGGTTAATGAGAAAAGCCAAGCCGTCATAATCCTGCATGCGCATCTGCAATGAAGCAGCTGACATGCCAATCATTGGTCTATCTCTACAAGGGGAAATAATCGGTTATCTGCCCTAAACAAGCATAACAACCAACACGCTACAGTGGAACCACGAGTATCAAATGCGCGGGGAAAACAGCAAGGGCTACAGTGGAACACTCCATGCCATATCTCTGTGGAACACCGTAATCGCAGTGGAACATCAGAATCTAATCTCGGACCGTCGAGATTGTGGAAAAAAACAAAAAAACGGGCGTTTTTAGTGAAGGCGAGACAATGATCTACAGGATCCACCATCCAAGACTCTTTCTCTCGGCTGATTGGCATGGGACGTCATGTCGGTCCGACGAACAAGCGGCGGAATTTTGGGGGGTCGGCTGAATTATTTACTTATTAGGCAAAACCCGGTCTGGACTGGTCTCTTGTCTTGCCGCATATTTTGTGTTTTTATATCAACTCAATTCCCCAGACTCTGTCCCTTTGCTCGAGCATCAATTGTGTCGAAGAGAAAGATAGCGGGGAAATATTCAGAGAGTCACGATGACAGTCAAGAACACTACTCCACGCCCACGATGGCATCCTTCGCCTACATACCATCTCAAAGCACCAAGAGGATGGATCAATGACCCTTGCGCACCTGGTTACGATGCATCTACTGGCACATACCATCTATCATATCAATGTAAGTTCACAATAAATCATCATCACTACGAAAAGCAACATTCAAACTGACTTTGCCACCAGGGAATCCTAAATCCTGCGATTGGGGTGACATCACTTGGGGACATCTCACAAGTAGAGACGGATTAACCTGGAAGCAAAACACACAAAACCCCGTTCTGGAACCATCAGAAACATACGATAAGGAAGGTATCTTTACAGGATGTCTTCACCCCACCGGCCTCCAGGGCGAAGAAGGCCAACTCACAGTTATCTACTCCTCCATCACACATCTCCCCATCCACTGGACTCTACCTTACACACGCAACTGCGCCGGTCTTTCAGTAGCGACTTCAAACGACGGAGGCAAGACTTGGCAAAAGAGCGAACAAAATCCCATTCTGGACGGTGAACCAGAAGGTGTCACAGTAACCGGCTTCCGAGACCCTTATCTAGCCGAATGGCCCGCCATGGACGAGCTCCGCGGTGAAGCGAGCCTCTACGGTTTTGTTTCAGGAGGCGTCGTCGACGCCGGCCCGACAGCCTTTCTTTATGCCATCTCACCGACCGATCTCACCCAGTGGACCTACCTCGGCCCTTTAACCGACCTCCCCACCGGCTTCAGCCCCTCCGGCCGATGGGGCGGCGATTTCGGTGTGAACTGGGAATGCGTCAACTTCATGACTCTTCACAACGATACCGAAGAATGTCCGTTTATGCTTATGGGGACGGAAGGTGGAGTTAAGCCTGGTGCGAAGGAGGGTGCTGAGCAGTGGTCTTTGTGGATGGCTGGATCTTTGGAGCAGACTTCTGAAGGACCTAGACTTAAGCATGAGTTTGATGGGATTTTGGATCATGGATGTCTTTATGCGCCAAATTCGTATGAGCATCCTATTACGAAAAATAGGATTGTTTGGGGGTGGTTAAAGGAGGATGATCTGACGTTGGCGAGACGTGAGACGAAGGGGTGGACTGGATACTTTTCTCTTCCAAGAGAACTGTTCTTATACTCTGTTGACAACGTTACAAGAAGTCTCACGTCGTCATTGAAGGATCTTGGCTGCGTCAAGGCTGTCGATAACGGAAGGGGATCATATACCGTCCAGACATTAGGAATCCAGCCCTTGCCAAACCTGCAAGATCTCAGACGCGGAAAGCCCGCTTACTGGAACAACATCCACACCAATAACACGATCGGAAACCTCATCAAATCTCACTCTGGATCTTGGGAGCTAGAAGCCACAATTAAGGTGTCGACCAGGGACCAAGGAGTGGGCTTCTGGATCCGACACAACGAGGATCTATCCCAAGGCACAGCCATCCACTTCTCTCCCCAGACCGAAACAATCACCATCGACAAGACGAAATCCAATACGGAAGCCGATATCGAAAAGGCCCCTGCCTCAGGCCCCTTCACTCTCTTCTACTCGGATAGGAACGGATTAGAGGAGCTGGAGAAGCTTCACTTGCGCATTTTCTGCGATGGAGATGTTCTGGAAGTGTTCGCCAATGATCGCTTTGCTTTGTCAACTATGGTGTACGCTGATACGAGGGACTGCACTGGTATCAGTTGGTTCATTGATGGTCAAGGATCGGGTGAGACGGTTTTCGAGTCTGTTAAGCTGTGGGAGAATATGAAGGAGGTCTTGGAGGTTGATGAACCTATTGTTTATGAGCGAAGTCAGCTATGATGAGAAGTCACTGTTGGTGATGAAAGGCGTTAAGGTTTGGGACATAGTATAGTTAAAACTATTATCAACAGCATCTTTTATGATCGGCATGACCAAGAAATAAATACATGATTTTAAAGACAAATTATACATCCATTTTATCCTATCAGGTTCTTCTCAGAAGCCTCTGGTCTCTTCTCCGAGAATGCCTTCTGCTCTTCCTCCCTCTGACTGTCTCCCAGCGACACACGTCTCCTAGCATCAACATAAACCATATACTCCTCATACGTATGCGGCAGAACCTTCAAATTCTTGGGCACAGAGAAGGTATAGTTGAACTGACCAGTCGGCTTCGCAACACCGTGCTCAACATCACGAACCTTACTATCAACTCGGATATGAACACGAGTCATAGGATTCTTCTCATCAGGGAATCCAGGCTCCCTACCATCCTCTTCTAACAGTGGAGGATCTGTGTACGCAACAGTCGCCTTTAGGTAAAGCACACTTCCGACGGGGACAGGATTGCGGAAAGTGCAAGGATCGGCGCTGATGAAAGTCGGTCGAGCATGAGCAAAACTAGCCGCACAACAAAACGCAAGCTCGAAGGTTTGCTTCAAATGGAAACCACCAAAGATCATCGTCTGATGGCGGTTGCGAAACTGCGGCTGCATGATAGCAGCGGTAGAAAGCTGCGTCTTGGACATGGCTACCACGTTGGAGGGTTGGCGAAGATCGTTGTTCGGATCATGGTACGCAAGCTGTCGTAGCCAAATCTGATGGATCAGCGCTGACTCGGCGTCATTCGGCTCCGTTTGTAGAAGGGACGCTTTAGAGGTCTCCTTCTTGGACAATGATTTGGCTTCTCCAGCTTTGAAGATCTTCTCTTCCTCCGCGTTTGTGGGTACGAGCTTGGGAATATTGACGGGTTTGCGCGTGTTGGGATCTAGAGCGACCATGGTGAATGTGCAAGTGAGAAGGACATCTTCTGGTTTGCTGGGTTCCCCTTCTTCTCTAGCCTTGGCGACTTTGCAAGTAATTTCGACACTACTTCTGCCAGAAGCGTATGTGACTTGACCGCTGTACTCAAGATCACAAATTTCAGTGAGGGGGTGGGCTATTGTGATTCTGTCCAGGGCGGCGGTGACGGTCGTGACGCCTGGGCCGGTGTGCTTGTAGACGATAATTCCAGACAGGGCATCAAGATCCATGAACAGCGTTCCGAGTCTGATGTGCCCGGACGAATTGACGTATGTGTCCGACAACCAAGGATCCTTCTTGAGAGGCAGCACAACACGATGATAGCTATCGCTCATCTTCCTCGGTGTCAGATCCCTCTCCTTGGGCGTATCGCCAGAATCATGAGCGGGCTTTCCTTCCTGCTGACGTCTGAAGGCCTCAATCCAGGGCATCGGCTGTCGCTGATCGGCCAGCCCTTGGAAGACGCCATCTGTTCGTGACATAGCTGTAGTATGGAAGCTGCTGACTCTCAATGCAGGTCGCAGCGGTTGTGGTCGCCGCAATGAAGCGAAGGCGCTTCTTCCTCTGAGCATCATCATGATGGTTGATCGGCAATGCGATGAATGAATGCAGATAGATGATGTTGAGGAATTGACGAGGTGTGACGCAATGCGACATTCGCGCGTTGGGTCAGCCGGTGGAACCCGATATGGCGCTGATAAGGACGCGATAACGGTGTGAACGCGCTAGAGTTACCGCTAACCTGGACTACAGCGGATGAAACCGGCAACTCAGGTAGCTTCGAGTATAAACGCCAATAACCTGGAAATAAATCATGATAGCGATTGTTGGAGGAGACGAAAGTAATTGATAGATAGTTTTTGCTTTTTCGTTGCTCAATGGCTCTGTTCTAGAACACTGGCTGGTGCTTTTACTATCGAGCACAGCTGAGCTTTATTGACGCCACAACTCCGTAGTATCAGACGCCAACGATTATTGTGGAAATAAAGTAGAAGATTCCCAGAGATATATTATCCTCTGCAGAAGAATGAAACCTCGATTGCTCCTTTCACTATTCCACCTTTGAGTTCAGTTCAGCTACAATGAGAGTGATACCTTTGAATTTAGCATTTGCCTTTCTGGCGCTCTGTGGCAATGGGCACGCGGGCCCATGTAAGCCAAAGTTCACATCGGCAGCTGTTGACGAACCATCTTCCACTCAGGATGTAATTCCAGCCTCTACTCAGGACACAACTTCAGATTCTCATGTCGTCTCAACAACTACGGTGGAAACTTCAGCTACTGAGTCCTTGACATCTTATTCGTCGTCCATCATTTTTGAATCAGTCTCCTCATTCATCACGACAACATCAGACGCTCTACTCTCCCACTCGACTGAGCTTTCAGCCTCATCGGAGACCATCGAGACATCCACTTCAATGACCGCCGAAACGTCCGCTCCATTGACATCCACTACCGAGCTTTCAACTGAGTATCCAACCACTTCTGACGTCCCCATCTCCACCACAACTGCCGAACCTGCGCCATCTGGCCTTTTCTTGAACCCATCATTTGAAGAACCAAGCATAGATGGAGAATTCGATGGAACGCCCTGGATCCTGCGAAACGGGCCTTCTAGCTCAGTTAGCATCAACCCAGGCCTGGCCCGTACAGGCTCCCACTCGGCGTATGTGCTCCTTTATGTGGTAAATAGTTCCTTTACTAACGCTATTGATATAGATACTGGTCCATCACGGGAGCTGAACAAAACGGTGGCACGATTAAACAGGAAGTCTCGCTTGAAAATAGCCACTTCTACACCCTCTCCTACTGGTGGTACATCGATGAAGATGTACAACCACAGAATCTTCAAAGCTGCTACATTTTTATTGAACAAGAAGCTCTTGATGGAAGAACATCTTCTTTCCCGAACTTCATGGCACTTCCATCAACTCTGCCTCTCAAAACCTGGACCAAACAGGAATTTCAGTTCAATTCCGTCAACGTCAGCCCAGCATATATGATCTTTAATGTCCTTTGTACTGATAATGCAGGTACTGGACTCAAGGTTGCCATCGACGATGTTCAACTCCTTTACTAAAGCCTTGCCTTTTGCGACTTGAGAGACCTTACTTATAAACCTTCTATTTCCCTTGTACATATTTATACCAAAAGATACAATACATCATACTTGAGATAGTAGTACTTGAAGAAAAGAGTGAAGTAATTCATAACCTGTTTTCTTGTTAGATGATGTTGTTTTATGGGATGTCAGGTATGGCCTGAAGGGCGAATATTCAGATTGATCCAGAAAACAATGATAACATGAGGCTAAAACATCTTAAAACATTAATCATTGAGTGGAGGTACATCTTTACTCCAAAATCAATTAATTCTCGAAAAACCCCACCATATAACTTCCAGCTGAGGCTTCAAAATTCCAACTTGGAAACGTGCAGCCACTTCTCGTCAGACTCAGCAAGAGTCTTCGCCGCCATTTGAGCCCACGGAATAGCACTCGGCCCCAAAACAATCCTCAGCGGCGGATCTTCAACTTCCGAAAGATGCTTGATAGCCTTGGCAATGTCTGAGGCTTCTGACCAACCAGACTTATCATCTCTGACCTTCATCATCATCCCAACAGTCTGCTCATAAGGCTCGGTAAGCGTAGCCGTGTCGGTAGCAATGTTGACCCAGTCTGTCTTGATACCACCAGGCTCAGCCACGACCACTTTGATTCCGAATGGTGCCACCTCTTGAGATAAGCCCGTCGAAAAGCCGGCAACTGCCCATTTGGCACTTTGGTAAGCTGCGGCTCCGGGTGTACCGACTCGATCACCAACGCTAGACACCTGGATGATATGACCGGATTTCTGTTCGCGCATGAGAGGCAGAACAGCCTTTGTAACGTTGACAACGCCGAAGAAATTGGCGTTGACTTGAGCATGAAAGGATTCCAAGGATATGTCTTCCACAGAAGCCATGTTGGCGTAGCCAGCGTTGTTGACGACTACGTCGATGCGCCCAAACTTTTCAACGGCTTTTTTGACGGCGGTTTGGGCTTCTTCGGCGTTGGTGACATCGAGAGCAGTTGCAAGGATCTTGTCAGGTCCGTATTTGGTGACCAGATCGTCGAGCTGAGAAGGATTGCGAGCTGTTGCGACGACGATTTCGCCGGCTGCGAGGACCTCTTCGACTAGAGCGCGGCCAACTCCGCGGGAAGAACCAGTGACGAACCAAACTCGGGCCATTTTGATAGATTGATATTGAGCTGATTGTAAATAAGTGATTGTGTCTGAGATTGAAACTTCAGGTGTTGTGATGGCTCGATGATATTGCTGGGAGTGCAGGCTTTTTATAGTTGAACACCGCAGACTCGACATCTCGATAGTTCATCTTAACTCCATAATTCGGACTTGTACGCAACCTAAGCCACATTAAAATTAATCGTCAATGCCTACTATGAGGAAGACTCAAAGCAACCAGAGTTGAGGCTCAAGTCATGGATGATATGCACGAAAGCGGATCCCCGTTAAGTCCGACGATTAAATGCGCTACTCCACTGACGTATAGTCTCCCTCCGCAGCATGACTACCGACGATAGTGGGCAAATCTGGAGATAAAGCATGGCCTTTAGCCCAGGTAAGCGGGAAATGGCTTACTGGCTTACATCAGACCTGGGTAACAGGGCTAATTCATTGCGGAGATGGGTTGCCGACAGGCTAGACCTTGTCGCACTTGGGATATTTAGAAATTAGACCGAAAAATGCTGTGTTATCGTAATTTGCCTCTTTGTGACTGAGCGACACAATGAGAGGTCTTCGTTAAGAGAATGAGAATATTTGTGATTGATGTCGTACCACTTGTAGGCAACTACAGGTACGTAGCATTATTTGTGGCATGCGGCATTTATTTCTCTTCCAGATCTTACATTTTTGAGAAGATGCTTACCTCTCAAATAAGACGACTTTGATCAGGTAGTTCAAATTTTGGGCGTTGGAAGATCCGCTGTTGGCATCATGGCACCGATCCGACCAAATGCGGACTCAGGTATGATGACTGTCTGGACACCCGAGGACCAACTGATAGGATATATTAGGGTCGCATCAATTCTACGACCTGATATCTTCCCCAAGACTAGGTAACTGAATTCCTGTTGTCACGCTAACATCGCTAAAGTCGGTGGACAGGCCGGGGTAGGCATGCTATCGTTGTAGAGTGCCGCAACCCAAGTGGTCAAGTTTACGCTATGAAGCTGTTTAAAGAGGACAGCCGAGACCGAATCGCACGCGAAATTGAAGTCTTACAAATCTTGAGATCTGGTACGAACATGATAGAGATGGTAGATGTTGTACAAGGAAAAGAGGTTCGTTTGTTTATGTACTTCTCATCGAACTGAAGTTAAGTGTGGGAAGGGAGCGAACATCGGTATAGTCCTCGAATACGTCGACAACACAGACTTTCGAACCTTGTACCCTCGATTTACCGACTTCGACATTCGATACTACACACGCGAGATTCTTAAAGGTCTTGAGTTTGCTCACGGCCAGGGAATTATGCATCGCGACATAAGACCCCAAAACGTGGTCATTGATCACCAACAGAGGAAGGTAACAATCTCATTCCAATAGGTACACCGTGCAAGTCTGACAGGACGATGACAGCTTCGTCTTATAGGATGGAGCTCAGCCGAGTTCTATGAACCAGGAAGAGACTACGACTGTTGCGTGGGCCTCTTCAAACCACCCGAAGTGCTTCTGGACTACGAGAAATACGATTACAGTGTAGATATGTGGTGTCTCGGCAGCATGCTTGCAGCCATGATCTTCAGAAAAGAACCGTTCTTCTATGGGATCACCCTTACGGATCAGTTGATCAACATCGCAAAGGTCCTTGGATCTGATAAGATCTACAATTTTGTTGAGCAGTATGAGATCACGATGTTTCCAGAGGATCGCGAGGCTCTCGGCCACTGGGATGGAGAGCCATGGGAAAACTTCAAGAATGAGGGCAACCGGCATCTAGCAACAACGGAGGCTATATCCTTTGTTGATAGGCTACTTCGAATTGATCCTGCGGTAAGAGCAAGTTTACTCTCGCGGAAGTGTGCTAATAGGTATAGGAGAGACTTACTGCCAATGAAGCCCTTTTCCATTTCTACTACGCAGGTCTAAATTCTTGAGCAACTGGCTGGGTTTGATCAGAAATCGATCGCTGGTTATACGACATGGGGCGATCTTGAGAACTATTAGCAGAATATTTTCGCAGCAAGTTTCCATCCATATGTATATTGATTTAAGAAATGCATAATCTTCTCCGGTGTCTTAACATCCTAAGTATGGAGTTTGTAAGTATATAAGAGGTCTATTACTATTTCGGTGTAGGTTTCAAAGGTCAAGGTTTTGGTGAGAATTGCGGTATATGTGGGACTTTTGGTATTGCACTGAACCTCAATATTGTCACCCTCCATTACAATCATTGATATGAGGCTCTGCTGTCCAATCATTGAACCTGAACTTCAACGACCAATACCCTTCACTGCAATTTTAAACCCCTCCGAATCTTGTTGGATTACGTAAAAGAGTAAGCCTGGGCTGGTCGCATTTGCACTGCAACTTTAGTCCTCTGAGAAGTCGTTAAATTGAGGGGATGTCAGCAACCGTGGGGCGTCTAGCACTTGTGCATAGTCAGCCGCGATAGAAGTATCATAGACGGGATGCATATGAATGCGCCTATGAGTAAACTGCAATTGTTATTTGAGACTCGGCATGAAGATCGAGACTCGATCTTTATTCTCCTTTCAGTACAATGCAGCCTGCATTTTCAACTCATTACATGACGCATGACTTCGGCATTTCACTTAGACTCCTCTTCTAGTCTCTATGGCTTTCTTTTCAGACTGGAAGCCTATTGGTTCGCCGCATACATATCAAATCGAGGATGCTGGTGCGGCAGTACCCGCGATAGTTTGAGTTCGAATACGAGTATGGCCGCAGCCAAGTTGAAGCCCTAGGCGGTGAGGCGGCTTCTTTGCCGGTTTCTTGTCGCGGAGAGATCCATCTCGATCTTGAGCGAGACTAACATTCAGCCTCGAGCAGATGCATTAGCTACCTTATCAAGGTCTGGCCGGGACCATGGCGATGAGTTTTCACTCATCTTTGGCTCCAAACTCAACGTCTTGTTCGTATCCTGTTGAAGCTATAACTCGTCGAGTATCCTCGCGTTCGGAACGATTACGACATGTCAAAAGTAGTTCTCGGGTTTATCTCTGTTTGAAGTCTCCAGATCGCGAAACTCAAAAGACACGCACATCGACTGCCGATGTACCTGTAAGTCAAAGGTTTCTATTGGAGGAAGCTTCCTAGCTCAAGCCAACGATCTAGAACCACAGAACTAATGCATACAGCATTTCCCTCTCCCTCTCAAGATCGCTGTAGACTAATGGATCATGAAAGTAGGCTAATTCTTCGGACTCCGAACGCCATGTTTATTTATAGCCGAAACTGTCTTGACGGTAGTGGTGTTTATTTAGCTGTCATGTGTGCGATTTGTTGACGTCAATACTCGCGTTAGCCTAATGTAGTAGCTTATCACGCGTCAAGACTCTCAGTTTGTTTTAACAAGAATAGTCGATAAAATCAACATCATTCTTTGGCAGTTCTTGGCATTCTTGGCGACGTCTGAGTATTGGTTCTCGGCACAATGTGGTCATTCGTTCAACGACGACAAATCGCGAAACAGATACAGTCAGAGCACCAACTCGATCTAAGCTCCATCGAAAATCAGACCTTCAAATCCCGCTACAGTTCACCGCTCAGTAGCGATGATCAAGTCAGCCGTCAAGACTCTCCTAACGACGAGGCTTTCAGAGTCCAAAGTACAGGCGAAGATGATCCTCTCAACCCCAAAAACTGGCCCCTGGCAACAAGATCCCGCAACATCTCCATCATTTGCTTCTTAGTCTTCACACAGTGTTGGTCCGGTGCTGCCGACTCTATCGGCAACGATATGGCCAGCAAGGACTTGCATGTCAGCCAAGTCGCTGAGAACGTATCCACGGCGGTATTCCTATTCGGCGTAGGAACAGGTGCTCTGTTCGCGGGGCCTTTATCAGAGACTGTTGGGAGGAGTCCGACATATTTGATAGCTACAGCTTTCTACCTCCTTTTTGTGCTTGGCACGGCTATGACGCCGACTTTTGGGGGTCAAGTGGTGTGTCGGTACTTTGTGGGACTGTCAGCTAGTGCGACACTTACGATCAATGGAGCAAGTGTCAATGACCAGTTTCGACCTGTTAAGAAGGCGCTTGTGTTCCCTATAGTTGCGTGGGCTAATATTGCGGGTAAGCAAGCTCACTTCAGTGCTAATCTCACAATTGCTTACTGCCTTAGCACCTGTGATTGCACCAGTTGCGAGTGGCTGGATAGTTCAGAACGAAGGACTCGGATGGCGATGGACAAATTGGGTAACACTGATTATATCCACTGTTGCCTTCCTGGTGGCTTTTTTCTTCCTTCCGGAAACGCACTTCCCTCTATTACTGGCATGGAAAGCCAGGGAGCTTCGTCGCGTTACAAGCGATCAAAGATACATATCAGATCACGAGCAGAAACCATCGTTCTGGAAGCAGCTCCGAAAGACTCTTCCGCTACCAGCCACCTTCTTCCGGAGCGAACCGGTCATCATAGTACTCGGACTTTATCTCGTCTTGCTATACATCCTCCTCTTCAGCTTTCTCTCCGGCTTCGACTACATTTTCAAGGAGACTTACTCTTTAACTCCCGGTTATCAAGGATCATGCTTCGCCGCCATAGCAGCCGGTGCAACAGCCTTCGCCCTTTGTGGGCCGGCCCTCTACGAGTGGTCAAGGATACATACAGAACGCGTTCGTGGAGCGTCGATAGAACCGGAGTTTAGACTTTGGCCGGCGATAGTTACAGCACCATTTCTTCCCATATCCCTCTTCTGGCTCGGCTGGACGAATTACACCAGTGTTCCAATATGGAGTGGTCTAGGTGCCTGTTTCTTGTTTGGCATCGTCCTGATGGCTATCTACGTTGGCAGCTATGAGTACATCACCGATAGTTATGGAGGGCACTCGGCTATTGCCCTAGCGAGCATCACCATGTCGCGATATCTCATCGCTGGTGGTATGGTCATGGCGGCTCGCCCTATGTACGAGGGCATTGGGGTTCACTGGACCATGACGCTGTTGGGGTGTATTGCGGTTCTGTTGGCACCTGCGCCGCTTTTATTCTGGAAATACGGTGCTAAGCTCAGGGAGAGAAGTCCATATGCCAGTACTGATTTATGAAATCTAGTTGTAATGGATGGGGAGAGATCGGCAATAAGTCTAAATCCTTTTCTGAGCGTCCGATGCAGTGAACGCTTCGATTGCATCCTCCAGATGCTTCGCCGTCTCCTCAGGCTTACTCAGCATGGGAGAATGACTGCTGGCAATCTCCCTCCGAGTCAAATCCGCACCAGCCTTTTCCGCCGTATCAGCAAACATCCTCTGCATCTTCACAGGTAGCGCTCGATCCTCAGTCGTCATGATATACCAAACTGGCACATCCTTCCATCCCTCATGGGCAATTTCATACCCATCCGTCACAGATGTTAGAGCCTGTTCGGTAAGCTTGGTCACCCAGGTTTCCGCTTCGTCCTTGGAGAGGTCATGGTACAACATGTTGATTGGGTCAACTTTGATAGGCATAGTGTTGTTCTCGTAGTCAGCGTCCCATGTTGGTGGAGGCTTGCCGCCGATTCCTTCTAGGAAGGACATTCCTGGCGCGACGAAGCCTGTTCCGACCATGAAGAGTCCGATAACGTGTCCTTTGTTTTCATCAGATACTGCAGTCTTTCGGGATAGTTGTTTGATAGCGCTAGCACCCACAGCGCCGCCGTAGGAGTGAACCACAAGAACAACGTCTTGTCCAGAAGATATTTCTTCTTTTATAGCATCGCGAACATACGTGACATCGCTTGCGAAGTTAACGTCTTTGCTTGTGTCCTGGGTAGTAGGGAGAGTGACGGGTTTGCATTTGTACTGTTTGTATTCCATAGCCGAAATGACTTTACCCCAGTATTCGGGGGTGTGCCATGCACCGGGGACAAAGATGAGAGTGGTCTTGCTAGTCATGATGGTGTTTCTGGCTTTCTGATGTTGAAACAAAATGTCCATATGAATGGAGCTTTGGCTGGAGGATGTGGCTTGCGCTTTATATATACAGGCAAGTCTCGGGCCTCGGGGTTCTTCTGGGTAATGTTGCGAATCACTCTCGTTTATCTTGTACGAAATACGTTGGCAGCGGCCTTCGGACTGTACCTCCACTGCGGCTTTGACAAAAGTACCTCAATCAGTAGCATCGAATCCCGTAGAAGTCGACCAGTCTGAGCCCTGTTCGCTGTGCCGCTGAAAATACAGTCAGCATTAAGGCGCTATACCTCCCTGAGCTTCTGTCTCATTGTCACAAACTTGCAAATATGGGATGGTTCTTTACCAAAGAAGGCAATGAAATGACCGCAACCGACGAAGTCAATGCCTGCTAGCTACGACAGTTCAAGATCATTGATGAAAAGATCGGGAATAAAAGGACTGAGACGTTCCGATTCCCGCCGCACTAAGATCGTGTAAAAATAAGCGTATCGAGCAGCAGCGGAGTTTGGCTTTCAGCTCGTTTGCGCGGCTGAAATAGGTTTAGTCTTGATTGTTAGTCTGCATTTTGGCTGACACCTCTCAGAGCGCGACTTTGTTCCTGTTAGTGGAGACTTTATGTTCTCTTTTTGCACTAGATCACCATCCTGGCTCTGCTCATGCTGTGTGAGCATCTGTTAGTGCGGTAACCGCTACATCTCATACGCAGCAATCTTCAACATCTAGCCCGTATTATCCAATCAACGAATCTCGTGGGTGGCTTCCAAACCCTCATCAAAGACTCAAGTACCTCGTCAAATCTCCTCTCTCATCTCACAAAAGCCGCCGTAATCGTCGATCATTCTTACCCGCCGTCCCAAGTTTAATCCAAGCTTTCAAATCGTTCGATATGAGTACCACGACAAGAACTCGACGCCCCCACACGCGCAGCAAGACAGGGTGTCTGACGTGCCGAAAGCGCCGTGTGCGCTGTGATGGCGGAAAGCCTACATGGTAAGTCGGACATTGAGTTCCTTTCTCGTTTTATAGACGAGGATAGTACATTAGGCGTTTCGTGATTGGGTCGGCTGATGTGCTATAGTGCCAGATGTAGCAGTGCGGGTAGAGACTGTGAGTTTGCGGACCCTGAGTTACCGCTTCGGGATCGTAAGGCCATCTTTCTCCCTGGGGAGCAAGCGCCATGGGTTATTGAATCAGATAATTCTGTCGCTTTAGTGACCAAGTCCCCCTTCGCCAAGTCAGTCGAACCTTTCGACTGTTTGGGTCTTGACATGTCACTACGCTCGAGGGAGTTACTCCATTATTGTAAGTGGATTTCAGTATACCTCGATATCTGATCTGCTAATAAGATCAGTCCATCACAGCCACGATAGCTCTGACTTGATCTTGACCAAAGCTTCAAGAAACATGTACGTATACCAGCCACCTCGTCAGACTCTATCTCATCAATCTCATTGTAGCTTCTCATCTGTCGCTCAACATCCAGATGCCCTTCGCGATACTCTTCTCGTTGCTGGCTTACACTATGCATGGACTGTCGGCGACCTTGAAACCTACAAGTCCACGTTTCTCTTTCATAAAGTATCGACAATTGGCATCTTGAACAGATGGCTGCAGAATGTCAGTCAGCCCGGGCTGATGACTTTTATTCGACATGTCTCTATCCTATCCTTCATTGAGGTACAACCTTTCCTATCTCTCCGTCCTATCATCCAATACTAACGGACCAAGGCGTCGTATGGAAATGTTGGCGATACGGAAGCCCACGTAAACGGCTTGATTAATGCTGTTCATCTTCTTAGTCCCCTGGATGATGACTTCGGAAACAGAGCAAGTCTCGATGAGGAACTGGCGAATAGATATCTCCTGCTGTAAGTATCATCCCTATACCAACATTATCGTCCTGAAGCTTACTTGCCAGTACACACTACGCCTACCAAGGTTTCAAAGCTCGAATATTAGGAAGCGATTCACTAAAGAACATGTTCCGCCAGAACAACACCGCCGACTTCTCGACTTTCGTGTCACTTATCCATCTCTGGAAAACGCAGAATGTCGGACATCTCGAGATGCGCCTGAACGCTATGAAGTTGCTACCCTTCTTCTTCGCCGCTCTACCCTCATCAACACAATTTCACAACATCGATGCCTCGCCTTTGATCGAACATCTGAAGCATGTGACGATATCAACACAAACAGCTAGCGAGGATCGGTACAAGTGCGATCCGAGCTGGGAGTGGATTGAGGGTTCAGATTCACGATTGCTATGCGCAACTATTAGTTCGCATTTCTCCTCCATGTTTGAAGATGATATGTTTTCATCAAGTTCCGCTAAGTATAGTATCTCATGGTCTGGCATGTGTGCTGCGTCAAGTCTGTACATGCATAACGTTCTTGAGCTTTGGGACGGTGGAGACCCTATGAATGACGGTCTATTACGACGATTCCTCTGCATTATGAAGAAAGACCTGGAGCAGACGATCGATACTTTGGGATCAAGCGACGCATCTGACTTTTGGCTATGGAGAGCCTTTCTGGGCCTGTACAGCATCACGAAACACCAGGCCTGCGCCCATGATTCGACATTGGATGATATAGCTGGTGTTTATCATGGGTTTGTGGAGACATGGAAGATGGTCACGGGTATAACGCTCTGGGAAGACGTTCATCAACGGCTGATCTCAATAGCATGGCCTGATCGGCAGGGTCATGAACTGGAGCCGAGTATGTGGGGAAGAGCGCTTGAGTATGAACCATCTGACATGTGGTTCTATGTGGAGTAGGCTGCAAGTATCAGCCATTGTATTATCAGTCAAAACTCAACTCTTGAATGGGAAATTCTTATCAGCATCCATTCTACGATATAAGTTTCACCGTCTTTCACAGATGCTCAACCGCTTTTCCGATCTAAACAAGAACCACGCGTCATCCCGTCAGCAGGGATCGAAATATTCCCCGATGCAGAGCTTATCTCCAGATGGGAAATAGACCCTGTCGGTCTTGCGATCGTGAAATCCACCCCGTAAATGTGTGTCAAGGGTGGCTCACCGACAACAAACGCCAACAAAGCCACTTCGGCTAAACAATTACCGTTTAAAAAACCCCGCCGCAACTGTGATAGGACCAGGGCTTGTCAGATTTGTGAATTTCCCATTGTTTGATGATGCATTTGTGAGGTGATTTCGACTCGAGAGTTGGTGGGCCAATCAAAGCTCAGCGGACCGCCGTCCGAAAGGTGAATTTTTTGGGCGGAGGAAAAGCTCCCTCAGCGATTGTCTAACGGCTGTCTATCACGATATGTGCGCGATAATTAGTGAAATTGAGAGTTCATATATAAATAATGTGCTGAATCTCTTTCCAAATTGTATCACATTTTGTGAAAACGGTTTCCTATCGCATCATCCAGCTCATTCGACCATCATAGCGGACGTCGTTGGAGAGCTTGTCTCTGGGCCAAACCAGTCAGTTCAATTTCACATATCTTTAAACTGACACGGAATGTTCACCATGGACGACAATGAACAAATTGTGCGTTTGCGGGGAGATCTAGCGACTGATGCGATTCTAGGCCTCGAGTTCACTCTGCATCATCCCCAGCATCAGACCACCATCCAGACCCGAAGACGTAAACCGTTTTACGCACTCCGCAAAGCCGAGTCAACTAGCATCATTCAGGGTCCAACCCTTCGCATCTTTTCAGGGGAAACGCAGGCAGCAAGCGGGCCAGAGCAAGGGTCTTTGCGTTACTGCAGAGAAAAAGATTACATCATACCCTCGTCAATGCTGGTCATTCTAGAAGATTCAGAAGCGCTTCCGATTCTCAAAAAGTCAGGCAATTGTCAGGATCGAAAAAAGCAAGATCTTTTCCCTTTTTCTCTCTGCAGAAGAACATCATAGAAGTGCGCGGATAAGATGAAGAACCCCGGCCAGCAGAATTATTTCATCATAGCAAGATCTGCGACCCAGAAAGACGTGGGTAAATCGTTTTTTTTTGTTTATTTACGTAGCCGCGTACTCACGTGATTTGCAGGATCAGCAGATTCTCGAAGACTTTGGCGAGCCGCTTTGCAATGTCCCGCTGTTTCAGACGAGTGATATCCCGTCCAGCTTGAAGGATAGTGGCAAGACGTATGGAGTACAGCTTCATATCAAACCGTATTCAGAATCTCGAAAGCCTCAGAAACTTCATGGCGAAAGGCCAAGGATTAGTTTGAAGAGGAAGCACAATAACAGCCGAGCATGTTTTAGCGAGAGGTTCACTTCTGGCCGAGAGACGATTTACTCTCTTCACGCAAAGTCAGAACCAGCAAAAGCATCAAAGTCACAACCTGCATGCACTTTCTGCAATGAGACGGACACTCCTATGTGGCGTAAAGGGCCTGAAGGACCTGGAACTCTTTGCAATGTCTGCGGATTGATCTATGCCAAGAGGGAATCGAAGGGGAAGTCGTTAATGCTTTCCAGGGAATACAGCCGAGGGACTCGTGATTCAATCTCGGATGAGTCTTCACGACAATCATGACAGGCACGCGCCGCAGCTGAGCAATCGGCTGGGCAAGTGTATGTTGGCGTCTCGAAGACAGGATCAGGCGCAACACTTTTTTCTACATTTTGCAGCGTTACAGCGTCTCGATTCAACGAATATACCAGGCGCATTTGGGTTAGGAATACAGACAACATACATCAGAAATACGTACGACATCTTGTCATCAAAATTTGACAAATGCCGACTTTGGTCGCATCATCGTGAAGTCGTTGGGCAAGGTCGGAGCTCCGCTCGTGTGACTTCTGCCACCAACGCCATATCCCGACAAGCTCCAAAGTGAGGTCGGAGCTCCGCATGTCAAGTTTGAATTGCCGTTGACTGCACTGACTTTCTTCTTTTTTTCCGACCCGGCAAAATCTGACACTTCAATCAACTAACGACACGATCTTCACCACTATAATCTAAGACACTCCAATGACATTCTTCAATCGTGTCAACGGACCTCGTCCGCTGCGGATGTCAAAGCTTTACAGCATTGGCCAATTGAGAGAGGAACCCTGGGGGCGAATTGACGTCGAGATGCAGGCACACACAAGCTAGCAAACACCAAGTGGGAGAACCAGTTTGAACCCTTGAGAAACCCAATTAACTTTAGTGGGGAGTTTTGCCTTTCGAGGTTAATGTGTTCCAGTACGATTAGCCACTCACTACGCCTCATGGCTTCAACCCCTCATTGGCATCCGGAAAGTGTCCTCCTGCTCACTCGCCTGAATCACACAGTGTCACTCAACAACGCCTCCAGTCCTTTCAGAGATTGCAAGAGGGGCGAAGGAAGAAATAAGAGGGTCGGCAGTTGCAAAACCAAACATCTGTCAGATTGGCGTTCACCAGCCCCCACGTCGCGATACACTGTGTCGCACATGAAAACTCAGCCATATTCTCTGTGCCGATGAAAGCCCAGCCTGTGCAAGGAGTTGAATAATCGCGGCTGACGCGTCGGCAATGAAGGCTGCAGCAGTCATATGCGGGCTAATTCCCAAGCGATGTGGCAAAAGGCAAAACTGCTGTTCTGTTCGTCTGGAGTGAGAAACACGGGCACAGGAACGGCTGTCTTTATGCAAGGAGCTAAGGACAGCCTTGTCTGTCACGCCAATTCTGCTGCGAGGGACACCGAACATGAGACGCGGTGATGTCTCAGAGCGCACAGTAAAAGAAGCAATACCCAACACAACGGGCGCAATACTGTTGAGTTTCAAGAGCAAGTGGTGAAAACTCAGAACTGGATTGTGATAAACACGGCTTTCCTTATCCCCGATGTTCTAAAAACGCGCCATGCCGTGCTTCTCCATCAAAACATGCTCAACAGACCAATCTCACAACCTCAGCTCATGCGGTAGCTTTGCTCCGGTCTCCGCGAATAGACCCTGATCCAGGGACCCTGCACCAATAGCGTAGTGATCTACAAGGGTCTCTGGGGCGAAAGTGGCTTGTCGTCACGCTTTAGCCCTGGGTAGCAGCGCCGCTGCAGCGCAACAAAAGAGGGGGTGGGAGGGGGTATTAGAAGCGGCTTGATCCCAAAGTCCTCCCTTTGTTTTGAGGATCGGATTTCCACTTCATTCATCGATTCAATCAAACTTACGACGATGATCAAACCAGCACAAGCGAACCTCACCAAAACGAGCAATCCTGCTTTGATCCGCAGGAGACGCGAACGCGCTCATCCTTGTCGCGCTGATTATTCGGAGTCGAGCATTTTTCCGCCCCGAAGATGCACGTTTGCTCGGATATCTCCGGGTCCCAGCCACAGAGTAAGATTTCCCATCGCAACTTTATTCCTCCGAGCCCGAGCTAATCCCGTGTTAGATCCGACACAGCGTTCAAGAAGTCCAGCATACCGGACGCCCGCTATGTGAAGTGGTCTTGTTTCAGAACACGGCTGTTCCCAGCCCCTTGGCAGCCAAGCCTGAAAGCAACCGTGATCAGTTGAAGGCTGGTTCACGCGCGTCTTCTCTACGATCAGTTGCCGAGTCGGCGCGTTCCCTTAGATCTCGTTCTACAAGGGCGAGTATGAGAGACACCTATGAAGCGCGCACGTGGCGGAATAGACTCAGACGTCATTCGGTAGGATATTCCCTGTCAAAGATAAGACATCCCAGCTAACCAGCCACAGAGGTCTCCCAGATCCCTTGAACCCAGCCCTTGTTGTACTTCATGCTTCACCAAAGAAACACCCATGTGGCGCGAAGGACCATTCGGCTCACACACCCTCTGCAACGTATGCGGTCTTCTATTCGCCAAACGCGAATCGCGAGGCCGGTCTCTTCTTGTGCAAAGGGACGTTGACAGGATTTCTCACATCTCCTAAACAGTCACGGCCACTCCAACGACAACGGCACTCTTCTTCTTTGTTCTTTGTTTGGAACTGTATTTCTTTAGTGTTTTATCTTATGGGTTTACGTGAGTGATGAGGCAAAATGGTTTCTATACCCCCGGCGCAGGATTTGGGAAGGGCATTTTGTGAAGACTACTCGGCTGGCTACTTGAGTTTTATTGTCAAAATGGCGTTCTTGGGCACACGAAAATATTATCATCTTGGATTTATTAGCGCAGATACCTTAGTCACTGTTATCAATTGGAGTTACTTTTTCGTTTCTGAAATTCGGTCATGATGTTGACACCTGAATCATCAACATGGCTGCACATCTACAAATGTACACTACTGTGAACATTAATTGTTCCACGCCTGGTTTCCAACCAAGCTTTGCAGATACTATATTTATGTATTTACCGGAATTGTGAGTCGGTGTTCTTTGAGCTTCTGGCCGCGCAAATCGAGTAAAACCTGATGATATCTTGGTAACAGTCCGCATGGGTGTAGGGTAGCTTGGGGTGTGAGATTGATCAGTCATGTTATGCGCGATGCCCAGTGAACTCATGCTTTGTGGCCGTAAAGCTAGTGAAGCTGTTGACTGACCATATGAAATTACTAGAGCTACTGATCCTGTCGCTTTGATATACTCAGACCATGTTACCCATGATCGGCGGACGATACAAGCGCTTTGATTTGTTTACTCTATATATATGAATAGCTGAAGCCTTATCGTCAAAAACAGCTTGGTACTGTGGTCTAGTTGGTCATGACATCTCGTTAACACCGAGAAGGTCCCCGGTTCGAGCCCGGGCAGAACCTCACTTTTTGCCCTTGAGTAACACTTCGTCGTTCATAAATGGAAGATTGTTATAGTTTTACGAAATCTTGAATCAATTTTTGAACCGCTCTCTCGCTAGTCTATTAGTTAAGATAGTTTCAACTTTTTTGTTTTTTATTTTATTCTTTTTTATTTTATTTTTACTCTTTAATCACTAAACCCTCAACCGCAGCCGGGTACGTAAAATAAATACCACAAAAGGAAAAAAAGCCGATCTTTCTTGTCACTAGCTGCAAGGATGCGAAGTCGTCATTTTGCGAAAGCTTATACACTGGAGGCAGTTACGGCCCGACGACAGGAAGCCTCCACTTGGCAAGCACGCAATTTGACTTTCGCATGCTATCCAACTCGAATCACCATTTGCAGACTGAGACAATAGGCAACTTGAAAACGATCTCGAAGAATGGCAAAGAAGAAATATGACAAAATGGCGTTTTCAAGCCCTATAAGCCGACAACACAAGTCGAAAATATGATGCGACATGTTTTATTCTCATATTTGGGATCCCAGAATGACTCGCATGCATACGGCCCGACCCATATCAGCCCAAATCGCGAACGATTGCCATCTCTCAACCCTGGCTGATGGATCCGATCTGTCAAAGTTTGTGTCATAGTTCTTGAAAGTATCCATTTCAAACCAAACGCGATCGAAGGTATTGCTGTCGTGATCGCCATTGTCCGATAAAGGGCCGCTTGACCACGAACAGCACTTATAACAACGATCCCCTCTGCCCGAGATGGAAACACACCCAGGAGATCCAGCCTTGGAGCTTGAAAACATGAGTGACACATCTAAGAAGAGTCCCGTGGAGGACACAGTCACAGCGGAAAGACGATCCCTCAACGATGAGTCAATAAAGGAGCAGGCGCAGCTCCTCGGAGCTACAGTAGAGGAGGTCATCGAAGCCGAGGAACATTCCCGCACACTCGATCTAGACGAGGCCAGAAACGTAAGACATACCGAAATTCGTCATGGGATTATACTAACAGTCACACAGCTCGCAGAAACACTCGTGCATTTCCACGAACACGATCCCAATTTCGGTACCCAGTCCATTGTTCGCCTGCAAGACTTTCTGAAGAACGAAGCCCTATTCGAAAATCCCGACAAACACGAAGAAGCCATCTCAAACATCAAGACCGAAATTTCCCTCCTCACGATTAACTCTCCCTACGCAGAAGTCCGCGCCGTAGTAAGCAACAAAGACGACCCCTCCACACCAGCAGGCACAATCCGCGCTTGGACCATCGGCCTCTTCTTCGTTATCGTGCAAAGTTCCGTGAACCAGCTCTTCTCCGTGCGACAGCCTACGATTCGTCTTGAAGCGCCGGTTATTCAATTGCTCTCTTTCCCTCTAGGCCGAGCGTGGGAGAAATGGATGCCCGTTGGCGAATTTGGCTGTTTTGGAGACAGGGTCAAGCTTAATCCTGGCAAGTTCACGCAGAAGGAGCATATGCTTATTTCGATCATGGCGAATGTTTCGTCTAGTTTGCCGCATTCGAGATATATTATCTTTACGAGTTGGTTGAAGAAGTATTTTGATCTTCCTTTTGCGGCGGACTTTGGGTTCCAGATTTGTCTTGCGGTAAGTAGCTTTCTCTCAAGACATGAGAATGTGGCTAATGACAGTAGTTATCTATGAACCTGCTTGGATTCGGCCTTGCGGGTCTTGTGCGTCGATTCCTGGTGTACCCATCATTCTGCATCTGGCCCCGATCGCTAGCAACGATCGCTCTCAACCAGAGTCTCCATAGCGGTAAGTCAAGTAGCCCGGCGCGGTTCTTCATGATTTACTAACACGAGCGCAGAATCTGGTAACGCTGGCGTCCTCGGACCTTTCAAGAAGATCTACACCATGTCGCGATTCCGCTTCTTTTTCCTTTTCTGCAGCGCTATGTTTGTATGGTTCTGGTTCCCAAACCTCATCATCAAAGCCTTATCCATCTTCAACTGGATCGCCTGGATCGCACCGTTCAACTTCACACTTGCAGCTATCACTGGTGTGTCTAAAGGCCTGGGCTTCAACCCACTCCCGACTTTCGATTGGAACGTGGCTACTTACTACATCGACCCTCTCCTGGTACCGTTTCATGTCACCTTTAACATGTTTCTCGGTGCACTTTTGGGTGGTATCACCATTGTTGGGATGTATTGGAGCAATACATTCAATACGGCATACTTGCCCATCAACACGAATACCATGTTCGACAACACGGGTGCCAAGTACAATGTTTCTTCCATTTTGGATAATCGGGGCTTGTTGGATGCGGAGAAGTATCATGCTTACAGCCCAGTCTATATCGCTGCTTCATCTCTTACCTATTAGTAAATTACCCTTTGCCTTGGAAGTACTACAGAACTGACTAGCCACAGTATCTACTTCTTCGCTGTGTACAGCGCAGTAATCTCTTACGCCCTTCTTTACCACTGGCACGACATCAAACTCGGCTTCAGGTCTTTAATCGAAAGCTTCAAGAAGAATAGCAAGATCAGCGAGTTCCAGGATATTCACACTAAACTTATGGGCAATTACAAAGAAGTTCCTGAGTGGTGGTATATGATTCTGAACGTGAGTACAAGATCTGGCCGCCGGAGGGCTCAGCTAATAGGATGCAGGTTGCTGGAGTTGCTTTCGGCGTTGCAGCTGTCGCAGGTTGGCCTACCAACACGAGCGTTGGTACCGTCTTCTTCGGTCTTGCTCTTGCTCTGATCTTCACCATACCTACGGGCATCATTTTTGCTACTACTGGTATCGAGGTTGAGTTCAATGTCTTGGCTGAATTTATTGGAGGAGCGTGGCAACCCGGCAATGCGCTGGCGGTAAGTACCAACTCTTGGAAGTGGCTGGACTCCCTATCTAACGATCGCCTTAGATGAACTTCTTCAAAGGCTTTGGCTACGTGACTGTGGCTCACGCTCTTGACTTTGCCAACGACCTGAAACTGGGCCACTACCTGAAGATCCCCCAACGTCAAACCTTCTGGTGCCAGACCATCGCCAGTAAGATACCCGAACCGTGTCGCACAGACATCAACTGACAACCGACAGCTATCGTCTCCGCTTTCGTCTGCACGGCTGTCATGAACTTCCAGATCCGCATGATCCCCAACATCTGCGAAGCGGGCCAAAAAGACCGTTTCACCTGCCCCGGCGTCGAGTCCTACTTCACAGCAGCCGTTCTCTTCGGATCTTTAGCACCACAGCGTGTCTTTGGTAAAGGCGGCATGTATACCGCTCTTCTCGCAGCATTTCCTGTTGGCTTGGCGTTTCCTGTGCTGTACTACTTGGCCACGCGCAAGCTCCCCAAAACTCACTTCCTTACCAAGCTTCACCCCGTGGTCATCTTCAGCGGTGGTCATATCTGGTCGCCGTATAACCTGGCGTATATTTGGCCGGCTGTCATTCCTGGTTGGATCTCTTGGGTTGTTGTGAGAAAGAGATATCTTTCGTTTTGGTCAAAGTACAACTATGTCCTTTCGGCGGCGTGGCAGACTGGAATTGCACTTGCTGGGGTGGTGATTTTCTTCGCTGTTAGCTATCATGGGGCTTCTATTAACTGGATTGGAAATCAGGCTGATAGTGGTTGTGAAGCTGATGCTTGTACGAGACTCAAGCTTCCAGAGGGAGGCACTTTTGGGCCGGCGCCTGGGACATTCACATAGACAGAGAGCTGCTTGAATGTAGGGCAGGTATGTGCCGCCCAAGGGGATGTCTAGTATAGTGGCATGGATTCTATATTCATAATTGGAAACATGCATTTCGAATACAAACTCCAGATTCAGTCTGCACACACATTCACTTATTCATTCACTGCTAAATAAGGCAAGCAGATAGGCTATCAGGGCCTCCAACATCCGGCTATCGCGGGGTATAAAACCCCTCTGTCATCAACGACAGGGATTCAAATCAGAATTACGATAAGGCCTGCCTTCGGAACCGGGGAAAAAGTTCCCTTCCAATCAGCATCTCTCACGCATCATCATGAAGTTGAGAACCTGGCGCCTTTCCTAGGATAGCTAGTCGGTCATGGGTCAATTATTCCCCAAGACGGCAATTTTTGGAGAAGATGTTGGCCGTGATTCATGTCTGTTCTGGGGTATCAATACTACTCCGCTCAAAACCGACGGAGATAAATAAGCTTGGAAACAACGCATTGTTATTTCTTCATTTCAACAACTCATTTTCTGGTCAGTTGTATATACGCCATGGTTTCGGTTCCTCACCCGCTTTGCCCGCTCACGGGCGACGAGATCCAATCAACTGCTCGTCTGGTTGAAAGCGTTTGGCCACAATCTGTTTCGCTATCATTTAAAGTCATAACACTCAGCGAACCACCAAAGGAGAAGCTTGCGCCATATCTCCAGGCTTTCGACAGCGGCAAGACCCCTTCACCACTGGAGCGACGGGTCTTTGTGTGCTATTACATTCGCGGAACAGTAAGTTCTCTCTGCGCGACCGGCGAATCTGACTGACTTGAGTTAGGCCAATCTGCACGAGGCGATCGTCAATTTGACGACGGGCACAATTGAAAGCAATGTCAAGCTCGGACCCAATGTTCATGCCAACGCAGTCTATGATGAGGTTCAGGAGGTTGAGAAGATTGCGCTAAAGGACCCCAAGGTGTTGGCTGAGTTGGAGAAACTGAAGCTACCCGAGGGAACAGTTGTCTGTGCTGATCCTTGGATCTATGGTGAGTGAGTACCAATTGAGAAAGTATGCAGAAGCTGACGAAGTTAGGCTCTGATGGTATCGAGGATGATGATCGCATGTATCAGGTCTTCCTCTATATGCGCGATCCTGCCAACTCTGGCGAAGCTGACTCGAACCACTACGCCTTTCCTCTTCCCGTTTCGCCAGTCATCGAGTGCGTTAACTACAGCGTGGTTCGCGTCGATGTTCTACCTACCGGCGCCGATGCCACTGTCAAACCGTTGGCGGCTTATCAACCAAAGCCTGCGAATGAGTACATCCCAGAAACTCAGGAGCTGCGAAAGGATCTTAAGCCCCTTCACGTCAACCAGCCTGAGGGACCCAGCTTCTCTGTTACACCGGTTGGAGAGACTGGAAATGTGCTTTCTTGGCAGAAATGGAACTTCTTCGTTGGTATGTTACAGTTCAATTCGCACTTGTTCACTAAGCTAACTGTTACGTAGGTTTCAACCAGCGCGAAGGTATGGTGCTTTACAATGTCAAATACGACAACCGCCCGCTCTTCTACAGACTGTCACTATCTGACATGAGCGTCCCATACGGTGATCCGCGACATCCCTTCCATAAGAAGTCAGCCTTTGACTTGGGTGACGCCGGTGCTGGTGCTACAGCCAACAACCTCAAGTTGGGATGCGACTGTCTCGGCAGCATTCAGTACCTCAGCGGCGTCATCTGCGACGACAAGGGAAACGCACTACCTATGGAGAACGTGATTTGCATCCACGAGCAAGACGCGGGCATTGGTTGGAAGCACACCAACTACAGAACCGGAAGAGCCGCAATCATTCGCTCACGAGAGCTTGTGCTCCAGTCTATTATCACCGTGTCCAACTATGAGTACATCCTTATGTTCATCTTCAATCAAGCTGGAGAAGTCACGTACGAAGTCCGAGCAACAGGCATCCTATCAACCCAGCCCATCGACCACGAGCTGGACAAGGTTGGCGTGCCTTTCGGTACAGTCGTACACCCCGGTGTTCTCGCAGGCGTCCATCAACATATCTTCTCCCTCCGAGTAGACCCCATGATCGACGGCCACACCAACCAACTCACCTACACAGAAGCCCACAAGATCCCCCGCGATCCTCAACGAAATCCCCACGGAAGCGGGTACGAAGTTGTCGAAAAGACCATTGACAAGACATCCGGTCTCGACATCGACTACGATCTCAGCCGCGTTTACAAAATCACAAATCCCAACTCCCTCAACCCCATCAACGGCAAACCCGTCAGCTACAAAATCCAAGCCCCACCATTCCAAAAGCTCATGGGCGACGAAGACAGCTTCTTGCACAAACGCGCCGAGTTTGCGGATCATAACATTTATGTCACCACACATCGTGACCGTGAGCTTTACGCTGGAGGTTGGTATACTAACCAATCACGCGGCGGTACTGGTGTGCGAAGCTGGGCGGAGAGGAACGAGACGCTTACGCCCGAGTCTGATATTGTTGTTTGGGTGCAGTTTGGCATGAATCATATTCCGCGTATTGAGGACTTTCCTGTTATGCCGGTTGAGATTCTCAAGGTGCATCTTAAGCCTGTGAATTTCTTCACTAAGAATCCTGCGCTGGATGTACCGCCGAGTGAACAGACTGTTAACCAGAGCACACTGGTTGAGACTAAGAAGGAGGAGCCAGGATGTGGCTGTGAGCCTGCGGTTGGTTCAAAGCTATAATCTCAATAGCTCACAGCATCGGAATAGTTGCTCGTCGAGTCCATAGCATACTAAATAAACCTGTCACTTCACAGTACATCGTTTCTGCTTGCTATTTGAGAGACGGCCCTGATACTGCGCTTCATAATATTGTATTAATTTACTTTGGAGTTTCCATTTCCTCCAAGCTAGGCATATCTTCCACCGGTTCACCTAGTCTTTGTACATGAACCGTCGTCTCCTCTGATATTTGTATCCCATTCAACCCCTCATTCACCGTAGGCGGCGGCGTCCGGTCCCTCCAAGGACTAAAAATCGTTATCTCTGTTCCCCAACCCCATCCTGGATGTGAAGCTTCAAGATCGTAACCGGCAGGTACATCGTCTTGCACCGCGAATTCGCAAATCGAACTTGAGGCGTTTTGATTGGAAACCTTTGTCTCGCGGCTGCCTTTCGTACCGTATTCGCTGGCCAGTACTGAGTCTAAGACTGCGCGCTTGCTTCGGTGAGAGGAGAGGAATGATGCAGGGATTATTCTGCGAAAAATCGGGCGTAGCATCGGTAATGAGACTAATGATAGTTAATCGGGATCTCTGACAGAGAGACGATAAAGCATACTCGTGACATTAGCGAGATTAGTCTCGGCTGCGGCTAAAGCACTGTGATATCCCATTTTCAAGGCAATTTCTCTTGAACTACCGTCAAAGTTGAACGCATCATAAATAACAAATACAGTCAAGACAACAACACTGTTTCACACGTTAGCTCAACATATCACATCGTTACCAGAGTAGGGAACGCACAGAGCACCAAAGCCAAAAAGCGCCATCACGGCAATCTTCTGGCCGATTGGTAGATGCATCCTATACACTTCCACCAGTGGAAGCAGGAGAATAATAAAGTCCAAGATCAAATGCGTTAAGCCGGTTGAGAAAAAGTATGTCGAACTAGGGACATTGCAATGGGTATCTCGGCGATCAATGTCCCAGTAGGCGGAAGTGGGTTGGCATTGCATCGTCAAGAGGAACATTCGGACAATGAACCAGGCTACACAGAGCACCAGAACAACTTGTATCGCGATTCGGGAGTGGGAATATTTGAAGAGGCGCCAATAAAATGTCAAGATGGCGAGCTTCGCAAAGCCGCAGGCTATCGTGTAGGTCAAACTGGCGACGAAGGTGAATATGTATGATCGCTCGAGTCGTTCGTCTTCGGTGAGGTGCGACGGGCCATCTTTGAGTGGTATACCAAGTCCATAGTCGAGGTCTGCATTGGAGAATCATTAGTCAATTGCGACAGCGAATAAAGAGAGGTGCGCGTACAGACGAGGTTGTCTATCGAATACCCAAGAGCTCCAATCTGGATAAAAAGCCAATTAGCCACACAAACCGTCGAGATCAAGTGGCTGACGAACAAAAGCAAGAACCGCCAACCAATCGTCAAAGCCATGACCCGCCCTCGTCATACGTCTCGCCACCAGTCTCAGCACAAGAACCAGCGCGGCCAGTGGTAAGGTAACGGCAATCGAGGCGATGACGTCCGGTCTATAGTCCATCGTGCATGGTCGCGATGTCGTCTCTCTCTCGGGCGGCGGGAGGGGAAGAGGAAATAAAAAGGAAGAAAAAAGGAAGAAAAGAAGGGATGGGAAAAGAAGAGAGACACAAGGTGTGATGTCTCACCTTGACCAGTCAGCAGAGAACGTAATGACTCGAGTGAAACCTACGACGTTCGAGCGCTAAAAACGCCTATGATGACGGTTTAGGGGCTTTGATGTTACGCTAGAACGGCTCTTATCGTGGGGGATGGAGATTGAGATGCGGGGGGGCGATGGGCGATGGGGCCTGCCAAGAAATGTCCCGTCGCTTTGATCGCTCCATCTCAACTTTTGTCTCAGCACTAATAGAAGTGTCTGACATTTAGATCACGATCACTGAAAATAATAAAAAGGAGACAGCAAGGTGAACCTGCAATTATGCCAACGAGACGTAACGTCCGTGTAATTCCCGCCACTAGTTCAGCAGACAACAACGCTAGGAGAAACTCTGTTTGGTGGCTAAACGTCCTGGGCCTGATCGTCATTCGTTGCGATTGGTTCTTCATTCCAGCTGATCTACAAGAGGAACTTTTCAGCCCGCAGAGAAACCTCCGATACTTTCGATGTACCGAACTGATTGCCTGTTTCGAGGAAAGTTCGTAGCTGAATGTCTCAAATGCATGTCGCTTATTAGTCGCTAAGGCGGACGGTTGAGCGCTTTGACAGGAATGGGAGATAAGAATATTAACGTTAATCCGAATGACAAATTGACAACTGCTTGTTTGAGTCATGACAAGGACATCTCGAAAATTATATACCGTTAAGGAGAGTCCCAATGAGTCTTCATCTCATATCTCTAGCGTACATCAGTTACTCCCATATCCCTCCCAATCCTCCCATCCAGGAGTAGGACTACCGTAATAAATAGGACTCGATGCCCATTTCCAAGATAGCGGCGCGTCAGTACCTTCCATAAGCCACCATCCAGCCCTCAGATTGAGCCCCAAATGAAATGGCGGACGTGGGTAGCTATTGACATACGGAAGTCTTATAGCTTCCGGAACACCGTCACTTCGATCCACTGAGTACCAAAGCTGACTATAGGTTCCTCGCTTCCAACTATCTTTCTTCTTCACATATTCAGACGCTACATCATCGAATGCCTGGTGAGGTATCGCAATGGCACACTCAGTTAGCCCAGGCCTGGCTTTGACGAGGTTGTCCATGTAGCCACACATCTTGTCGAACCAGCTTGAATGATAACGCCAGATAAACTGTGTTGATATGTAAAGACGTTTAAGATTTGGGAATCGCGGTGGTTGTAGCAGGTTAAAAAAGGTCTCGTCGTAATCCTGGGCGGGCTCCGGCTCCCATTTGACCTCGAGGGAGGTGATGAGCGATGCACGATGAGGCAGGATCACTTGATCAACGTAGGTTAAGAGTGGCTCGTCGTACATTAGAACTGTGTTCTTTGAATATAAAATGTCGATGCTTTCGGCATAGCTGAAGTATATTAGCAGCTGTTCAAACCAAATTCAAAGGCTCAACTCACTTTTGCCGACACGACAGAAGCCATCCCATAACACCAACAGACTCAAGGTTCACTTGAGGATCAGCATCATTTTGAGGAAAATCACATTCATCAGACCAAGGACCCTGAAGCAAGCCTCGAGTCATAGGACCTTTTGCACCGGCCGGTACATGTCTACAGACCATTCCGAAGACATGCCAAGCGTTGGGTGGATCTGCATCGCACTTCAAACACATGTGCAGACGTCGACCTCCAAATGCCAACACCAAAATGTCGCGCCTGATATTAGGGGGGATTTCGAACCAAGAAGACTTCTGGTAAGTTGCAGTAACATTTCTCTGCTGTTTAGTGTCGTTTTCTCGAAAGCCAGTGGGGGTCAGAGCACGAGGGCGTGGTGGTAGACGAGGGATGTCTTCAACGTAGTCTTTCCAATTATAGGCATATATGTCTTTCTTGGCCGACTGAGTAGGTTGATAAGCTAATAGCTGTCAAAATCTGATCATAATCTTAGGATGGATTAGGGTCTCGGAGCTATGCGCTTAGGCGACAAAATAAAATAGTCTAAATGCTGGGCTAAGCTAGCATTAAATGACCAAATTATTTCGTCTCTTATGCTTTGGGCTACTGATTTTGATGGAGAACCTAGCTGGGGATCTTACATGGTGAACGAGGCGAATCATATGTCGGCGAAGTGATGCTGTAACCTGGCGATGCGGGCGAGGTAGGTGAACCATCCGGTGACGGCATGTCATCAACGGGCGGCGGCGAACACGACGTATAGCGCAGGCTTGGGCTGTATGACATTCTGTAAAGTAATTTTGATGTAGAAAGGAAGAAAGCTGGGTTTGTATACTGAAAAGCTGCCTGGTTGTTATTCCTACTTGGCACGTGCTGTGTTACGTAAGACTGGATTATCCACTGAAGCTTACAGTTAGTCGGTCACTTGAAACAAACACTACTCGGGTTCAAAAACGGCCGTCATTATCTGGTGCCCCAGGAGGACAGAAAACTTATTACCTAAAGTTTAGAGGAGCAAAATAAAGTATCCTAAATCTTATTCTAAAATGATGCACAATAGTCTAATTGTTTCGTCCCTTAGGCTAGAATTTACGGGCTCAATCCCATCTTCTGCTTAAGGCGAGTGAAATCACGGGCTTTTCCCCAAGCTGTCCAATCCCACTGATCGTTGTACCTAAAAACAATAAACGTTAGATCATAAAGCCTGAGAATAATAAAATAAGCAAAAGCTTAGAATGGACTTACATCATCATCGAAAAGATCATAATAGAGTCGGCGTTGGTAGTAGCCTTGTCAGGCCCTGAATTGCCTGTAACCCTCTTACGCGTCATAGCAAGCTCCATCATCAATTCGATACCGTAAGCACCCTGCTTCCTCAATCCTCTAGGACCAAGATAAGATTGAGGCTGCGGGGAATCATACTTTCGGATGATCTTATTGCCGCTGGCATCCTTTCCTTGGTACATGACCTGCCCGTTCTTATCAACAGCAATGTGGTCCTGAATGTTGTGCTCGAGCTGAGGAGTGACGCCACCGAACCAGTGACAAAGCTCGTGCCACAGCTGTGTGTGGAAGGAAATAAGACCGTCTTTGAGCTCTGTGCCCGAAGAAACAGAGGCCTTGAAGTCTCTAGGCGACGTACGGGCTCGGAAGGCGTCGGAAAGCATATCATCACAAATCATGATTAGGTCATCATGCGCAGAAATGACAGCCTTACGATTACCGAAGCACACGCCAAAGGTGTTTGTCTGTGCACGTCGGAAGGAGAAACGGCCTTGGAAATAGAGGGCGCCGACATAACCCTGCTTGAAGTTGCGTTGGTCCTTAACCTTGCCCATGCCAGGCTCCGGCTCGTCGTCGGCGTCAACCCACTGCCATGCAGACTCGCCGCAGATAATTACGGGCTTGGCGTTCGGGCGCGCGGCGAGGGTCGGGTTGTTACCCTTTTCGGGTGAATTCTTGTTGCTAGGAAGCACGTTGACTGCTGAGGCGTAGAGGTCTGGTCTAAGGTTAGCCCAAGTCCTGACGCAAAGAACAGATCAATTCTCCTCTAAAAGCCCAAGAGACGAAATAAAGTAGCCTAAATGCTAGTCTAAGCTAGCATAAAGTGCCTGAGTATTTCGTCTCTTAGGCTCTCGGCAGGGCAATTCTTCCTACATACCTCGGAGTCGCTCAGTGTAACGCCTATCGGCAGGGCCGGGCTTCGCAGGAATCTTATAGCCAAACGCCATCTGAACATGCGTAGCAATTCGCTGCCATTTGACAGCTTCATCGGGATCGGTCCTTTGGTCGGGCATCCTATTCATAACGAATTCGAGGGAAGACTTGGCTGCATCAGCGAGTTCAATTGACTGAGTCAAAGCGTCCTTGATGTCCCCCTTGTAGGCATCACAACTGCTGTGGATGTCCCAAGGCTCCAAAGAGGCATCGGGGAGAGCCAATGCAGAGCCTGACCAAAGGCCTGCAACAGCGAGGGAAAGCGTTGAGAAACGCATTTTTAGAAAAGAATGACTAAAAATGGACTAAAAACGAGTGTATGCGTACCAAAAACGCGAATGAAGGAGCGAATGACTACTGCAAAAAAGTAACGGAATTCCATCATGTATGTATTCTCATATTTCGCATGTCAATTCGGTAAATGAGAGTAGGGACGTGCTACAACATGGATGGTGCTGACAAACTTTGCCCTTAATTTGATCCTTCGAGGCTTACCCGCCCCTGCAGTAAATTGCGATGAGCCGCGCTATGCATTGACCATGTAAGCAGAATGCAACACTGCACAGAAACTTGGCATTTAACGGGATGATTAACGAACAAAACATTTCTCCGAAATCCTTCAGTGGTTCTTTCGTATGATTGATCCTCCGAAGGAGCTCCGCGACGGAAGAGGCGGATGACGGGTGGTTGTTGACGAATCTCGCTTATCGCCGATCAATTAGACTGGTTGGTTGCTGTGCCTCACAAGGGAGTTGAAGCCGTTAAAGTTCCGATGGGCAATGCATCTCAATTGCTGCAATTGATACAAGCAAAACAGTGAATCTTGTTCCATGTTTTTTCTTCATTACGCCGTTGCACAGGATGAGGATGGTGAGAACACAAGGCAGAAAGCATGAGAGCCTAAGATTAGAAACCTACACAGCCTGCGATCCTCCACCATAGCACAGTCCTATCTGCCGTGCCATCACAACGAGGCGCAATAACGGCCTACGGATATCCCGTCGAAGGATTTAATTAGACGTAAGACGAATGCAACACGATGAAATAAGCCTTTCTGTCCAAGATTACCATGTTTCATTGTAGGATTCGAATGCACGTTCCCGATATGGGTCTGCATCCCAGAAACAAGGCTGATTTTCATACTCCACTACGTTTCAGAAGGCTTACACTAGAAATTGTGATCCACTAGCCCTGGAACTTTGGTTTGCAGGAGGACTTGCACTTCATGAAAAGGCTCTGTGTCGCCAGTTTGCTTGCTGGTTCCCATTACGGCCACTCATTCAGCCATACATTCTTTTTTGTTGTCTTTGACTGTACTAGCTTCACATTCGTTTTCTCTAGTCTGCTAGTATAGTCGTTCATTCTTTAATTACTTTTCACAATGCAGCAGCCATGGAAGCTGCGCGTTCTGGCGCTATGCTTGGTGACAGGGCTGTCCGGTGCTTCGGCTCAAGACTTCACCACATCCACTGGCACTGAGACTTCCACTGATACTGGCTTTCCTATTATCGAGCCTGCTCCTTCGACCGAGATTACTCTCCCAGAGACTTCTTCGGCGCCATATGTCGATGGACCTGCCTCGTCAGCGACTTCGGAAGCTCAGGTTGAGATCCAGCCTACCTCATCAGACAAGGAGGAGTCCACACGATTTGCTGTGTTCCCAAACCCCGAGTCAACTGCCCTTGCTGAATCTGCTTCGGCAGAGGTCCCTCAGCCTTCTACTGAGACTCAACCCGAAGTTGCTGTTCCCAGCACCGAGACTCAACCTGGGATTGTTGTGCCCAGCACTGAGACACAGCCTCTTGAGGTTGGCACCCCCACCGACATCAGCATCCCCATCAACACCGCCACAGGTTCTGTCGAGACTGTTGATGCCACCACTGGCCCAGTGGAAGCTCCCACCGAGCCTGCACAGTCTGGACCTGCTCAGGATGCGTCAACTGAGCAGTCTCAGCCCGTTGTTGAGAGCACCTCAGACGTTCCCCCACCTGCCATCCCGGAGTCGACTCAATCTGCTGAGCCTACATCTCAAGTCATTGAGCAGCCTCCTGTAGTTTCTTCCGGCTCAACTGAGGCTGTTGAGCCTACCCAGGAGAACCCCGCTCCTGAGCCCACTACTGAGACTTCTGCTGAGGTCTCCCAGCCTGCGGAGCCTACCACTCAGCCTCAGGAACCCCCAGCTGAGGAGACTACCACCGAGGAGAAGCCTCAAGAGGTTTCCACTGACTCTGCTCCCGTTCCCGCGGAGCCTACTACCGAGAAGGAGGCCCCTCAGGAGACCACCGAGCAGGAGGCTCCCAAGGAGAGCTCCGAGGCTGCTCCCGCTGAGACTTCCGAGTCACAACAACCTGCCGAGCCTACCCAAGATGGTCCTGATCCCAAGCCTACGGATGCGGACGAGGCTCCCTCTTCCGAAAACCAGCCCGGTCAAACTTCCGCTCCCGATGAGCCCAAGCAGACCACAGCCAACCCTGAGCCTTCACCCACTGAGGACGGTATCGTCACTGGTACAAACGGCGCTGTCGTGACATACGTTCCTGAGCAGGACAAGGATTTCTCTGACTTCACTGGTACTACTACCACTACCGATGATGGCGGTGCCGCTATTGTCCTCTTCCCTGGTGGTTGGTTCTGGAAGCCCTCTGGTAACCTCCCCGCTGGTATCATTCCCCCTCCCCCTCCGACTATCCCCGGCCCTCCCGGTGGTGGTGCTGGCGGTGGCCCCGGTGGTAACGATGATGGAAACAATGATGAGGATGACGATGATGATAAACAGTCTACCAAGAAGGAGGAGAAGTCCACCACTGAGCAGACAACTGCCAAGTCCACTGAAGTCACTACCACTTCCACCGAGGGATGTTCTGCTGTTGAGATTGAGGACTGCACGCGCACCATCTCCTACTTCACTACTGATGGAACTCTTACCCACACTGAGTTCGGTGACTGTCCTACTGTCGCTAGCTGCGCCACAGGCACTCAGGCTACTGCTACCACCACTGTCTCTGCCGAGGTTGAGGAGGGTGTTGAGATGCAGATCGATGAGGCCGACATCGACATCCCTGACAACTTCAATGATGCCGTCTCTGATGACACAGCTTCAAGGTTCGAGGAAGTAATGGATGAGTACTGGGGCGATGCTACTTCTGCTGGTATTGAGACCACTGCTGAAGCCACCACTACCGCCGAGTCAACTGAGACTACCGGCGAGACCAAGGCCGAGGAGACTACTACTGCTGAGTCTACCACCGAGTCTTCCACTGAAACTACTACTGAGAACACCACCTCGGTCCCCAGCACTCTCATCACCAAGACTCGTACGACCGAGTCCTCTGAGGAACTTTCCGGCACCACTTCCGATGGCACTTCCTCTGACACCATCACCTCCATGATCTCAAGCACCGAGGTTCCCACAACTACTACCTCTTCCATCCGCACCTACTACCCCTGCGTTCCTCACGGCGGTCCCCGCGTCGAGAACCCCTACTGTGCCTGCGAGACCACCAGCGACGGCAAACAACTCGTCGCAACTGCCCCAATGGTCTCCTACGCTTGTGACATCTACACTGAGTTCCCCATGAGTCTCTACACCACTCCTCCTCCCGCTCCCACACCCACCGTCTTCAACGAGCCTTACACTCAAACCGATGCCGGTACTGTTCTCGTCTGGCAATCGTACTCCCTTCGTGAGTGGAAGATTATGAGCCAGCCCATCACCAACACCATCGGTCTTGGTCCGGCATCCACTGTCTCAACACCCGTCCCCACCGCGACCGACACCAACGGCTCGGGTTCAAGCATCTGCAGCAGCAGTGACGGGAACGTCCGCAACGCCCTCTCCAGCGCTTGTGACAAGGCTATCAACCAGCTAGAGGATGACAAGGTGTATGACAAGTACACCGGCCGTTACGAGCAGATGGGCAGTATTCTCAAGACCCTAACTTTCGGCAAGGCTAGCTGTATTGTTCAGTTCTCTTGTGATGACTACGGTATTGGAATGAAGGGCAGCGACATCAAGAAGCTGTAAGTTTTACCACCTGATCTAACATTTGATGATTTATACTAATGGTTTTCTAGTCGTGAGGATCACCGAGAAGATGTTGGTCGTTGTGGAAATATTTATTTGTCGAACTCGTGCAAGATTCACTTGGATTACTGCACCAACTGTCATAGCGACAATTAGAGTACCATAGATCTAGATGTAATACAGCCATTTGGTTAATTCTGTAAACGTCGCGCCTCGGATTCTAGGTCATGGAGTCTGTTCTCTGATCTTAACGGTATCATGACCGAAGCAAGCTTGTCTGTTCAATTGACCACAATCCCTTGTGACAGCCATTTCAGACTGCTATGGGATCGCCCGCGGTACGAACAGGCGATCATTCCTGTATCAGGTTTCGTACGCCGAGAATCTTCAGCGCAGGGGCCCATTGATACTTCAACGTCAAATCGGATGCGTCGTACCCTGGTTCTGCATGCAGAAGCGAAACTGTACTTTCTACGCAACATCCTCATTTCCCCTCTGCATCGTCCTGAATGAAAGCGCGCTTTAATTCTACCGTACCGATTGACCCAAGATGCAAGAACAAATTGTAGAGGAACTTTCCCTGGTGTTGGCGAGAGTGCTGATAATGATAGGTCGTCGACCCTGACTTTGACTCTGCTCTTGAGGTTGTGAGTTGTTTCGGAGGATAGCATCGGATCATCCCAAGCTAACATCTGATAGCCGCTGGAGGACCCTTCAACGTCGTCGCTTCGATCTAGTCTGCTCCAATTCGCTCAAGAGAATGGACGTACATACCACAAGCTCAGCGGAGGCAGTGAGTGATTGGTGCAGTTTGAGAGTCCATCAGCTAATCGCATCCAGAATATGCGTTCCCGAACGATGATGTGAGTTCAGCATAGCACATAACTGAGCTGTAGCTAACTATCTTACGAGGCTGAGAATGATGGACTTGGTGAGTGAGAATCTTGATGCGCATGAAGATAAATGGCTTATTGGGAGTAGACCTACAGGACAACCTGTACCTAATTACGCTGGATGGAAAGAGAGCTCTTAACCCTGGCGCCGATACTGCCACTAGAGTGCTGGATATGGGTACTGGCACAGGTCTTTGGGCATTGGAGTTCGGTAAGAATCCTGTTCCAAGTGACAGGCCTGGCTGACCTTTATAGCTGATTAGCATCCTTCTGCTGAGGTTGGTTGTTCACGAACAGTGCGACAGATGAAACTGACATGGCAGGTTATTGGTGTTGATTTGAGCCCAATCCAGCCTCTCTTGTATGTCCAAGCCTTGGCTACATAGGTCTAGATGTGCTAACTTCAATCAGTGTGCCTACTAACTGTACCTTCGAGATTGACGACCTGGAAAAGGACTGGACGTGGAAGAAACCTTTCGACTTTATCTTCTCCCGCATGATGACCGGTAGCTTCAGTGATCCCCAAGCCATGGCGTATAAAGCCTACGAGTAAGTCCTCCTCCACCCACCTCCAAAACGGAGATCAATCTTACACAAGCACCAGAGGCCTCAGCCCAGGATGCTGGTACGAAATCCAAGACATCCAAATCCCCGTACTCTGCGACGACGCAACCCTCAACCCCTCCATATCACCTCTGATGAAATGGCAAGAAGGTCTCATCCAAGGCTCCCGCAAAATCGGCCGTCCCCTCGGCGAAAGCGACAAATACAAATCCATCGTCGAGAACGCAGGCTTCCAGAACGTTGTGGAGACTATTTATCGCTGGCCTACCAACAGCTGGCCCAAGGACGCCAAGCTCAAGGAGCTCGGGAGGTAGAACCTTGTCAACTTTGATGCTGGGCTTGAGGGTGTGAGCTTGTCACTTTTTACGAGGGTGTTGGGGTGGTCTAAGGAGGAGGTTTTGAAGCTTTGTGCTGATGTTAGGAGGGAGTTGAGGGATCCTAAGGTTCATGGGTATTGGAAGATGTAAGTTTGTCCAATGTCTAAGTAGTTTTGGTGGGTTGCTAATTGGTTTAGTCATGTTGTTTATGGCCAGAAGCCGGAGGAGAAGAAGGAATAGGTCTTGCATGACCTGCCGTAGGGCTGAGCCAAGCTTTTCAGTATTTTAAGAGGGTTAGTGTATCCATTTCTACCATGCATACAGGATCATTGCCACTCGTACGATCAATGGAAGCATTGTCTCCGCCCTGGTCTCTCTCGTGAAGTTATACAGTGCATGTCATGGTTTCCCGTGAATGATAAGAAGTGACATCCACATGTCAGCCCAGTTCTCTCCAGTTTCTCCCGCACCCCGCAGGGTGTCAGAAGAATTGCCCGTTGAAAGCATAAGAGACGAAATAACTTAGTCACCTTATGCCAGCTTAGACTATTATTTAGGCTACTTTATTTCTGTAGCCTAAGTCTTAGAGGACATTTCTTCTGTTACCCACCTAGGCACCTGATCCATGAGCCTATCCCGATTAACCCTACCCAACCTCACGTGTCAACCAACGACATACGAGCATGTTTCTTGAATGTACATCCAACCCCAAAGGGCCTGGGCTTACTAGACCCGAACCAATCGCTTACCCCAGCTTTTCCCTCGGGGCAACCGGAGCCGAAGTCGCCCCCAGAACAGAACGAGCTAAACCCAATTCTGGCCGCTACAAAAGGTCGTTCCCCGGATTTGCAGTGGTCACCCCTCACCCTGCATTGGGGAACGACGCGACGTCGGACGGACAGCGGATGCCGTCTGGGAATAAGGTCCGTATTGCATGGTCCGACCTTGGAAGAGGCCCTATATGCAAGCGAGATGTCTTGTATAAAGACTCCCCTCCCGGCTTTGTGGAGAGTGATCTGCAGATTTGCTCTTGGCTTTTTCCCTCTCAAGTCTTGACTTACTACCATCATGGACTCAAAAGCTGATGAGAAGGGTGCTGTGGACCATGGCGCTGAGATTCACGATGCTCATGTAGCAGTTCAGGTTGCGCATGATGTTCAGACTCAGAAGCTGTCGCCATGGACCCCTACCATGTTTCGTCTGTATCTCGTCTTGGCTTGCGCTTACCTCTGCGGCTGTTTGGTTAGTCCCTTGGTATCTTGGCAGGTCAATTGATCCTAACAGGCTTTAGAACGGATATGATGGCTCTGTAATGGGAGGTATCAATGGCATGAAGGCGTATCAGCACTACTTCAACATGTGAGTAGAACGCGTCGCGATACAATAGCTTAGCTGACAGTCTTCAGGTCCCAGGAAGGTTCATCGACCGGTATCGTTTTCGCCATGTACAACATCGGCTCCATCGCCGCCGTCTTTTTCACAGCCCCCGTAAACGACATGTTCGGCCGTCGCTGGGGCATGTTCACCGGAGCCGCAGTCGTCATCATCGGTACCTGCGTCCAAGCCACATCAATGGGTCGAGGCCAGTTCCTCGGAGGTCGCTTCATTCTTGGTTTCGGTGTCAGCTTCTGCTGTGTATCTGCACCCTGCTACGTCAGTGAGATGGCCCATCCCACATGGCGCGGAACCATTACCGGTCTGTACAATTGTACTTGGTACATCGGCAGTATCATCGCCAGTTGGGTTGTCTACGGGTGCAGTTACCTCGGTGAAGAGAACTCTATCGCCTGGCGAGTTCCGATCTGGTGTCAGATGGTTACGTCGGGTATTGTGGTTTGCTGCGTCATGTTCCTGCCTGAGTCTCCTCGATGGCTCATCGCTCAGGATCGTGTTGAGGATGCTGCCAAGGTTCTTGCTACGTACCATGGTGAAGGAGACCCGAACCATCCTATGGTCATTCTCCAGATCAAGGAGATGACTCAACAGATTGCTGCTGATGCTACTGACAAGTCTTGGTGGGATTACCGTGGACTTTGGAACACTCACAGTGCGCGTCGTCGACTCATTGGTGTTTTGGGTATGGCTGTCTTTGGACAGATCAGTGGTAACAGTCTGAGGTGAGTCCTTGACGAGTATTGATCCAAAGCATTAGCTAACAGCTGCAGCTCCTACTATCTCCCTGTCATGATGAAGAATGCCGGAATCGTCGAAGAAAAGAAGGTCCTCGCTCTCAACGGCGTCAACCCTATCCTGTGCTTCTTCGGCGCCATTCTCGGTGCCCGCATGACTGATGTCGTTGGCCGTCGTCCCCTTCTGATCTACTCCATCATCTTCTGCTCCTGCTGTTTCGCTGTCATCACCGGAACCAGCAAGCTTTCTCTCGATGACCGTTCCAACGACTCCGCCGCCAACGCCACAGTCGCCATGATCTTCATCTTCGGAATCGTGTTCTCATTCGGTTGGACTCCCCTCCAATCCGCCTACATCGCCGAATGTCTCTCAACCGATATCCGAGCCAAGGGTACCGCTGTCGGCAACCTTGCTAGTTCCGTTGCCTCGACCATTATTCAGTACAGCAGTGGTCCTGCGTTTGAGAAGATCGGATACCACTTTTACCTTGTGTTTGTCTTTTGGGATTTGTTTGAAGCAGTCATCATCTACTTCTTCTTCCCTGAGACCAAGGATCGTACTTTGGAGGAGTTGTCGGAGGTGTTTGAGGCTCCTAATCCTGTCAAGAAGAGTCTGCAGAAGAGAGATGCGCAGACTGTCATGAACACTATGAATGTGGCGGGCGATGAGAAGCTTGCCACTGTTTGATCTCACTAGCCCAAGAGCAACTTTTGTTTATTGTTAGATACTCTATCACTTAATTGACTCCAAATATTTGACCATGAGCAACCTTTCAATCCATCAAGACCATTAAACGACCCAACATGTTCGTAGATCCGCAAAGTACTCAATTGACAAGCTGACGATGTACTGGAAACTTGTCGCAACGAAAGTACGGTAAAGTACGGCAGTCAATGGGGCTCGGCCGAGAATGCGACTTCGGCCTCAATCCCCGATCTGCATGTGTTCCAACCCTGGCCCGTCCCGAGGTCTCATGCCCATCAAGCTTTGCACCGTTCCTTGGCCACAGCTTAACTCCAACCCCGCAACCAATCGATCCCCCTCTAAAAAGCTGGGGTAAAAGTTCCTGTTCCTCTCCCGCACCAATCAAAACCCCAATTCCCTCCGGGCCGAACTTCCCCGAGCCATCAGATCATCCACCCACTTCCTTCATTATCCCCACGTCGGTCCGTACCGGGAGAAGGCAAACCAACAAACCTGTCTCACTTCCATCCGCCATGGAACACGCTGTTGATGAGTCTGAGTGGCCGCCGCGAAAGCGACTCAGGACGTCGCATGCAGTAAGTTTGACTCAGGATCTTGCTTTGATTGGGAGCTGACCTGTAGTGTGATGCTTGTCGTACCCGCAAAACAAGGTAGGAGACCCAAGAGCCTCATTTGACAGCTTGGCTGATTGATGGCAGGTGTGATGGGAATAATCCTTGCGCGACTTGTGCAGCGATCGGCCATGATTGTACATATGGATCTGAAGCGAATTCGTGAGTCTCATTGGTTGTTGAGCTTCTGTTGCATAGTTGACCGTGGGTCTAGGAGGAGTAAGAACGACTTGATCTTGGAGAGTGTTCTCAGAGTTGAGAGGACATTACATGAACTTCGCTCTACTATTGTGAGTATATTCACATTTCTTGATGGGTGTCATCTGACCGAGCTTCACAGCCAGCCAATATCCAGATAGCCTGTCAACAACAAGCCATCAACTCTCCCCAAACAAACCGCACAAACTCTTTCTCAGGCTCATCCCCCGATCTCAACCTCCGTCGCCAAAGCCACGCCATCCAAACACCAACCAGCCAAGACAACCGCGAGAATGTTAACAACTTCGAAAACGCAGTCTTGGACTCCATGCACACCTCCACAACTGAGTCGATACTCCATTGGCCTCACTTCGACGTCTTTCCACTCCTTCGCCATGACGGAGAGTCAATCTTTTATCTCGAACAGTCACGACCACCTCTGAGTGTTGCGGCAAACCCGATGTATCCTTACGTTGACTCAGAAGATATCACCTCAATGCTGGAAGCATTTGAGCGGAATGTGAATTTTTGGTATCCATCTATGTCGCAGGAGCAGCTTGGTAGTATTCGAGCGACACTTCAAACTGGGATGCCGGCTGAAGATACGGTACACTCATGCTTATGTCTACTAACATTAGCTCTGGGCTGTGCGAGCCAAGCTGCTGAAGACATGCGCTTCACGACGGAGCCTGATGCTGGTGAAAAAGACCGAAGATTGAGGAAGAGGAAGTTGGGAGACATTTACTTCCAGTTGGCGCTGAAGAAGCTTCACGTCGTTCACTTACAAGTCGATTCGCAGAGCACGCAATGTCTCTTCTTCACCGCGTAAGTCCAATCATTTGTTTCGCTCTTATCCGCCTAACGGTCTATCTAGTCTTTACTTTGCATCATTGGTCAGACCACTTCAAGCTTGGGAGTATCTCAGCGCCACGGCGACGAGATGCATGCTTCTACTGTCGTATCCCGCCAACAAGCACGATACTGATTCCGAAGAACGAATTCGAAGAATATTTTGGTCTTGTTATATTCTAGAAAGGTAAACATCACTTATCCTAATCCCTATTCTCGTTCTAACTACCGCTCAGCGACTACATGGCCGAGCTATCAGCATGTCCACCTTCTGGCATCGCCCGCGTCGAATCTTCTGTTCCCCTCCCAAGTTCATACAACACTCATACATCCGACATAGTCGAGGAAGAATCCTCTCTTTACTTCCTGGCCTGTATCAGCATGCGCCGCCTACTCAACAGGGTCCATCAACTCCTATACGCGCGAGATACAGGTGCTGCATTCGACCACACTCGCTTTCCTCGAATCGTCGCCGAACTTCAACGCCAATTAGATGACTGGCGTGATGTGCTTCCAGCATCCTTCTCGTTCAGTGTCGATACGGAAGAAGTCGCTACCGCAGCCGGAGGATTCCTAAGGCAACGATATCTTACCTGCAAGGGAGTTATCTACCGACCGTATCTGATGTGGATGCTGAGTAGTAGCTACGATGATACGAGGACTTCCACGTCGGCTGTCACGCCTGCCATCCCGGATGTTATGAATAAGTGCAAATTATGTCTTGACGCTTGTCTCCTGCATGCTTTGGATCTTAGAGGCTTTTCGCAAACAGTTCTCATTGACACATGGATCTGCTCGCTATCGTACGTACTCCCCACTTCACTCGAGTCTCTGGGCTAACAACAATCAGTATGTCTGGTGCCATGCTCATAATACTCGCGGCGTCGCATATACCCGCTCTCAAAGAGTTCATTGGTACACGTGCAACACTTGTGGGAAGCCATCTGGAGAAGCTGTTCCGGAATTGGAGAGAAGTTTCTTTTGGCGGAGATTCACCTAGTGTGGACCGAAGTATGTGGCTTATACAGCAGGCCGATAGTTACATTAGGGACTGCTATTAAATTCTACACTAATTTATCTTGATATACATCCGTATTGGACCTTTTGAGAGTATCCATAGCTGTGCGTTCTTGCCGCTCCCATGGCCTTCTTTTGAGACTCCGCCATCCAACTCTCATAACAGCCAGCCTCTTGCCATTCCACATCCAAGTCACTCCCACTACATGTTACATGTGCTAGCTTCCATCAAGCGATAGAGCAGCTATTTAAGGTTCTCTACTCCCCCAATAGTCTCCAGTAACCTTGGACCGCAGTTCATGTCAGACCGAAAACCTTCGGTAGGACCGATAATGAGGTATCCATTCACTGAACCGCCCTCGCTCAGATCTAGACATTGAGTCTTGCTGAGAGTCGCTCCGTACTTGCTAATGTGGTTGATGACCGCACGGGCAATAGCTTTCCTCTCATTTGCAGGGTTGCAGTCGCGCACCTGCCTCGCGAGGGTTTCTAGGCTCATTGTGTCTTTTCCTCCCCAATCTGTGTGAGAAGAGTACATATATGAAATTGAATTACCTGGGCCAGCTTGTCCATCAAAGCCATCGCAAGGGAAATAGCAGGACTTGCGGGGCCATCTATTAGCGTAGCCATGGTAAAGCATACCCAGAAAATTGTAGAAGTCCTTCAATCGACATTTTAGCAGCGCTTTCTATCCGGATGGCATTTGTCTTACCGGCAACAGAACTGATAGGCCGATGCATATGAAAACCCAAAACAAAACTTTGGCCAGCAGCTTCCTTTGTTCTTGTTGTGCCTCCGTGAGTTTGGTATCGTGTAAATCGGGTGAATGTTCAAAGTAGTGACTGATAAGGTACCAACTGACAATAATGTTCATAGTAGGAAGAAATGGATTGTCTCTATACGTATACGACGTAAAGGCAATCATATTTACTGCCATGATGGAGACGGGCACGAAAAATGAGGTGGTGACCTCATGGGAAATGAACCAGGGCATCATCATGATGGCCATCTTCAAACTGTGTATGGAAATAATAATAAGGATTGGGAAAGGTGGATTTGTCCGTAATATGTATTCTCAAATGGCCACGTTGTCAATTGTAGTGCAGGTGGTCAGGCAGAAACTCCAGACATCCAGATGAACAGATATTGAGGAAGCGATGACAGTTTGTTGGACAGTTGGCAGCATGAGCCAAAGCAGGAAATGGCCGGTTCTCGATCATTAGGCCAAGGTCTGCCTCCACCTTAACCTCTGCACAAATGCAATCTGTTATCGGGAAACAATTGAGTTCATATCGCGACTAATAGAACAATAAATTAATTCTACTCACAGTCACTCCATGAACATTATCTCTGTGACGCGGTTACAAATATCCCATTTATCTTTAACAGCCTCACAAAAGATGGGCTCCATCAGCATCTACTCTCAGCTACCCAGCACTAGGCAAAGGGTTTGCCCAGCACTAAATGCCCTGTACGCAGCACACTAAAGCTCCCACCCATCACTATAAAACCTCCTGTCCACCGCTACAGCCACTGCGGATTGAATCCAGCATTTGTCCATCTCGTGTCCACTTACTCACTCTCCCACATCTTGCGACGGACCTCACATTCTCCAAACTTCAGATCCGGAATGTCAGGACCGCAGTACTTACCAGAGTCGAATTCCCAACTCGGACCGACAAGAAGCCATCCATCCCACAGTCCAGTCTTTCTCAGATCCAAGCACTGAGTTTCGCAAAGATCCTTTGGGTAGTTCTTCTTGATCTGCTCTTCGATAGCTCCGCGAATGGTGTCACGCTCAGCCATTGTGTCGCAGTAACCTTTTGCGCTCTACTGATTATTAGTAAATCAATTATGCATATTGGTGAGAGGGGTCTACGCACGTAGTATTTGTAGCGGACTTCTTGATTTGGGCCAGCAGTTCCGACAATTGTGCCATATTCGTCGCCGTAGGGCATAGGAAGAACCCCATCGTCGCGATACACGAAGTGGTCGAGCGCGAGCTCAACTAATGACTTGTAGATATGTTAGCCAGTTCATCAGAACAGTTGGCTGAAGGATCTTACTTGGATAGGGATCGCCAGTGCACAACACACTACAATGCCAAATAGAACTTTCATCCATGTCTTTGACAATATTAGTGATTTATCTTGAGCCAGTGAACTATTTCCTTGACTTACTTTCTTCGGTTTCTTGTCTGATTTTGAGGACTCTGCTTTCTGAACAGATTTATCATCACTACTTGAAGTTGTGACGGTAGTCGAAGAAGGTCTGTCGCGTCTGAAGTAGGCGCTAAGTAGATAAAGGCTAATAAAGACGTTGAAAGCAGGGAGTCGACCATCATTCCCTGTTTTGTATGCGATGAGGTTCAATGTGACGAGAAAAAAAGGGACAATGAATCTGGTGGTGATCTCACTGAACATGCCAGGAGCAGGTGAGTTTGAGGAAGCAGGCGAAGCCATTTTGACAATAGTTGTAGTAGCTTTTTAATAATGATGAGAGATTGTATAAATGAAGTCTTTGGATAAATACGAAAGGGTAATTCATGACAACTTATTTCACTTTATAATTCCATATCTTGTCTGTTGTTTGAATGGCTTGAATGGCCACGTTGAATGTAAATTGCATCAAAGCAGCAACATGACAGTTTAACACATCAAGCAAACTTGCAACCACCAGAATTTGACAATGAGTCACCCATATATCGGATACGCGGCAGTTGCTAACAACAAACTTGACATGTGGCTTTTCAACCTTACTCGTTGGTGGTTAGTAAATTTGGAGGGTGCATAATCCCAAGTGGGAAATGGCCGAACGATGTGGGCAGATCTCTGGTTTGATGAAGGTCTGTGCCTTTTTCACATTTCCAAGATCCGGGCAATAAATGACAGGTAAGCATTATGAAAACTTGATGTAAATTGAGGCATAACGTTCTTTGGCATTATATCGTGCTGTTCTGTCCACGATGTTCTAGAACTGAGGCTCCAAGTACCTTTGGAAGTGAGCTAAGTCCTACCCTTGTTTACGAAAATTGAGCTCTCGGGTGCTTCGGTGTACGATAACGCCTGGTGTCGCGTAATTAATGCGTCTGGTTGACGCGTGGGTGGAAGCTGCTGTCCAAGCTTCCAGGTAGGTAGATCAAAGAAATTGACATTACATCACGATTAACATAAGAAGTTAAGATTGAATGCTTGAGACTTTCATCGCGTCTCACCATGATGTGTTCAGTTGTTATGATTGCGAAACCTCTCTGCTAAGCGTGGTGATTGGAAGCGGGACGCAACCTACCCGGGACCAATCATGGCCTTATGAGAACACGTAGCTCTCTGGAGCTTCATGAGTCAAAGAACGCCGTTTAACACGTTGCAAGATGGTTAGATAGGTTCTTTCCAATTCTGAAGACAGATTACTTGTTCTTTCTGGAGTGTTTGAGAGGTGGTGATGACCATTGACCTTGAAAGACTGAATTGATGGAACATTTGGTGATTGCAAATGGAGGCTTCAAATTACCAAACCAAGCTCTTGGACAAGGGGACGTTATCTTATCTTCTATCTTATCAATCTACAGTGCTTGCTCGGCGACACTGTCCTCCGACACTGTAATTTTTCTTATCTTATCTCCCTATCGGACGATAAGAGCGCGGCAGAATGATTCTGCATTCTCGGCTTCCCGCAAGTGTTGAGTTTCCCCACCCGGCTCCGGTATCCCCGCGCTCTGCTACCTCGGCCAACTCGCTAAACCCAATCTGTTCCGTCGCATTCGCTCACCCATCCAACCAGGCAAGATCATCACCAACTAAGTCATGTACCCGCACCTATCATGGGTGTCAGTGGGTTCCAAGTTCCCCGAAGCACTCCGGAGCACGTGTTTGCGGGATGAGGAAAGCAGGTTGTAGAAACGTATCACGATGCGGGGCTGAGCGATGGCGTAGAGCCGATATTAAGAGATAAAGCTCGAGAAAGCCCCTGAGATCGAGCTTTCTTTCATTCAAACAGACTCTCATCTTCTTCACGTCAAAATGGGTGGAGGTATTAAAGGCATCCCTCTTCAGGAGGACTCTTCTCGACCAGACTATATCAACCAAGCTGTGTTCAGGAGAAACACCCTTCCTACCCGCTCATACCATATTCCAGAGACTTCAATCTCACTCAACGGAACATGGGACTTTTCTCTAGCTCCCACAGCCATTGAGGCACCTGAGCCCAGCTCAAAAGACGTCACATACGGACAAATCCAGGTTCCTGGCCATTGGCAGCTCCAGGGGCATGGAAAGCCTTGGTATACCAATGTCCAGTATCCCATTCCCGTCTGCCCACCATATGTGCCTACGGAGAACCCCACGGGCACATACCGTCGGGAATTCCACGTTCCGGCTGGCTGGGACGCAAGCTCTCAGCTGAGATTGCGTTTTGATGGTGTCGACAGCGCCTATCACGTCTTTGTGAACGGCAGTCTCGTTGGATATGCCCAGGGATCAAGGAACCCCTCAGAATTTGACGTTTCGGCTTTCGTCAACCGAGAGGAGGCGAATGAGCTGTTTGTGCGAGTTTACCAATGGTCTGACGCCACTTATATCGAGGATCAGGATCAATGGTGGCTTTCTGGTGAGTTTTTAAACCGCTGGGGGGCGAAAATGAGTACTAACGTGGAGCAGGAATCTTCCGAGATGTCTACCTCATCTCATTCCCCGCTGCCAGAATCGATGATTTCTTCGTCAAGCCTGATCTTGACGCCAGCTACAAGAACGGCACGCTTACTGTCTCCGCCGATATCTCCTCCGAGAAGGGCGCAGTTCTTGAGCTCACACTATCTGAGCTTGCCAAGAACGGCGGAGCTGTCATCAGCTCTACCAAGACATCCATCGACGGCAACTCCAAGAAGGTCGATTTGAAGCTCGATGTCGAGGACCCCAAGAAGTGGACTGCAGAGACACCTTACCTCTACTCCGCTGAGCTCACACTCAAGTCCGAAGGCTCCGACACTGTTCTGCACAAGGTTCAGCAACGCGTCGGATTCCGCAAGGTCGAGCTCAAGGAGGGTCTCATGACTGTCAACGGAAAGCGTATTCGCCTCCGCGGTGTCAATCGTCACGAGCACCACCCTCTTCTGGGCCGCTCCGTTCCTCTCGAGTTCGCCAAGCGCGATCTCCTCATCATGAAGAAGCACAACATTAACGCTCTTCGATGTGCGCATCAACCTCACGACCCCCGTGTTCTCGACCTCTGCGACGAGTACGGTCTGTGGGTCATGGCTGAGGCCGATCTCGAATGCCACGGTTTCTACGATGCTGTTGCTCGACCTCAGGACATTCCTGAGGAGATGGACTACGGCGAGCGAAAGAAGCTTGCGTTTGGACCGGCTGCCCAGTTCACTTCCAACAACCCTGAGTGGAAGGAGGCTTACCTTGACCGTATCAACGCTGTGCTTAACCGCGACAAGAACCATGCTAGTGTTATCATCTGGAGTTTCGGTAACGAGGCCTTTTATGGCGATAACCACAAAGCGATGTTCGAGTATGCCACTAAGGCTGATCCCTCGAGACTGATCCACTACGAGGGTGATATGGATGCCGAGACGACACATATGTACAGTTATATGTACCCTACCGTCGACCGTCTCATCAAGTATGCCAAGGAAGAGGGTGTCAAGGACGGCAAGTTCGAGAAGCCCATCGTGCTTTGCGAGTATGGTCACGCCATGGGTAACGGCCCCGGCTGGTTAGAAGACTACGAGCAAGCCTTCCGCGACTACCCTCGTCTTCAGGGTGGTTTCATCTGGGAGTGGGCTAACCACGGTCTGTGGAAGGACGATCACGAGGGCCCTGGCTACTACGCTTATGGTGGCGACTTTGGCGACACACCTAACGATGGAACCTTCGTCATGGATGGTCTTTTGAACAGTCAGCATGAGCCTACTCCTGGTCTTGTTGAGTTCAAGAAGGTCATCCAGCCTGTTGGTTTCGAGTTCGCTGATGGAGAGCTGAAGATTGAGAACCGACAAGACTTTGCTGGTTTGGACTATTTGGTTGCTTCTTACAAGATTGAGCAGCTTGGTCAAGAGTAAGTCACTCGAGTGATACCGAACAAGACAATACTAACTAAATGTCAGGTCCACCCTCATTCACTCTGGATCCTTCGATGTTCCCGACATCCCAGCTGGCGAGACACGATCCGTTTCTCTCCCCGTTGACGCCAAGAAGTATAACAAGGATAGCGAGGTCTACTTGACCGTCACCCTCTCTCTCAAGCACTCCACAGCCTGGGCTCCTGCTGGCCACGAGATCGCTTGGTCGCAACACCAGCTCCAAGCTCCTCAGGCCCCCGTCTCTGTCACCTCCGTCGCGAGCAACACCCTCTCCGCTAAACTCTCTGTTTCCGAAAAGACCTCCACCGTGACAGTCACCGGAAAGGACTTTGAGTTCACCTTCAACCGCGCTTACGGTACGCTGAAGAGCTGGGTCTCGAACGGCAAGACAGTACTTGACTTTGATCCAAAGACCAAAGCTGCCATCAGCCCATCATTCTGGCGACCCAAGACTGACAACGATGTGCCCGGTGCTGTTCCATACTGGCAGCGTTTCGGTGTCGATCAACTCGAGTCACAGCTTCGATCCTTCTCCGTGGACTCATCTAACTCGGACAAGGTTGTGTTGAAGTCAAAGACCTTTATAACTCCTCCTGTGCTTGCCTGGGGATGGGACTGTGAGATTGAGTACACTGTGTACCTTACCGGTGCACTAAGCGTCAACGTCACTCGCCTCTCTCCCCAAGGCTCTATTCCCGACCACGTTCCCAGGATTGGTCTCAACCTCTACGGCAGCAAGACCCTCGAGCACGTCAAATGGCTCGGCCGTGGACCCGGAGAGAGCTACCCTGACAAGAAAACCTCTCAACGCGTCGGCATCTGGAACGTCGAGTCTATCTCTGACCTCCAAATCGCATACGACGTTCCCCAAGAGAACGGAAACAGAGAAGATACCCGCTGGGTCGCACTTCGCGATTCCAAGTCCCCCAGTGTTGGTCTCCGCGCGACACGTCTGGACGGAGCACACTTTAGCTTCTTGGCTTCCAACCACAGAGATACCACTATCCAAGACGCGAAGCATCCTCCTGATCTATTCGAAGAGGATGCTGTGTTTATTAGACTGGATCACAAGGTTGCTGGCGTGGGATCGGGCGCTTGTGGACCTGCCGTCCGGGAGGACTTGATGGTTAAGACTGAGGAGGTTACTTTTGGCTTCTTGCTTGAGCCTCTGTGAAAAGAATTGGTAGATATTATGAATTGAATGACATGACTTTGAACGTTATTTAAGATTCACGGGAGATCGACAGTCCTATGAGGTTAATCTTGTTAAGCTAGTGTGACGCGAGACATATCGACCCCGTTGCATTGATCGACAGCTTAGCTCTGCGACATGGACCGAAGATAGCAAGGTACATGAGTCGGGGCCTGCAAAGATTCTAATCGAACGAGGCCATTCGTCAGAGCATTAGAAAGAACGATCTCTGCGAGTTGGGAAAAGATAGTTGTTAAAACTGGTCCTGCTTGATACTTGTAAGTGCTTACGGGGTATATCTAAAGAAACGCCTACTAATCTATACCCAAGAGATCTATCGCGTCAACTTATACGTATGATCCGACTCCTCAACCTCCTGTACCACATCATTCCGCACATAAATACCCGCCATATCCTGCTCCCTCGAGTGCAAAGACTCCGTCGTGCGACTGGAGATATAAGTTCTAGGACCTTCCTTATCGATCTCAAAGTGTGCATGGATTCCTTGCTCTGGGTCTGCAAGTTGGTGTTGTGAGCTGTTGTCGTCTGCTTCTCTTTCTTTGATAGTGCGGTTGATGGTGGTAAGGCGGATGGCGTTTGTTGTTCGGCTGATGGGATGGCTGCTTCCGGCAGAACTGAGGAACCTCTTGGGAAGGATTTTGGTGAAGATCGGTCGTAGAAGAGGGAAGCAACCTGGAATAGTGAGTATGAGATGGTGGGTGAAGACTAGGTGACTTACCGGAGACGATGGCTATGTTGATCTCGACGCAACCCCACATGTCGTTTCTGGCCATGTCGCGTGGCATTTGAGTTGTGTTGACATCATATCTAATTGACTCAATGACGACGAACGTAGAAGCAAGACAGACACTTTCTGTATTAGCTGACGGCCTTCCACAAATAGGGATGGAACTTACATAAATCCAATAACAAAAAGCGCAGTGATAGCAACTTTCTGTCCCATCCGGAGTCGAAGTTTAAACACTTCAATAATCGGCAAAGCCAAAATAACAACATCAAGAGCAAAATGCGTAAGACAAGTCCCAAAAAAGAACTGCGCATCATTAATCTTACACACAGCACCCTCAATGTTCTTATCCCAATAAGCTTGAACAGGAATACAATGGAAGATAACCATAAATGTACGAAGGATAAGCCATGAAGCGCTGAGACAAAGGAGGACTTGGATCGGTATTCGAATCGCGGATTGTTTAAAGATGCGCCAGTAGAAGAGAAGAATAGAGAGTTTAGAGAAACCGATCGAGTAGGAGTATGTGTTGGAGATGAGGAACTGCATGAGTCGCGCGTTGAGATTGATGTTGTCATATTCTTCATCAGTGACAGTATCAGGGATCGTCGAACCTAGGTACCAATTCTCGGTCCCTAGTTTAATTAGCATCATGATCGACAGGGACAGGCGGGAATAGTTACAGTAGATCATCACGACATTGTAGCCTATACCAACGATCTACACATATGTAAGTCACCGATTTAACAACTTTCACAGAGAACACTCACAAAGGCGCCAAGACAGAAATAATCATCCCACCACCATTGCTGCTTTGTCATGCGTCGTGCAAAAGCACGAGCAATCTGTGCCAGAAGAGCTGCTACCCAGGTAATGACCACGGCGCAGATGATGTCTGACCTGAGACTCATGGTGAAGAACTTGATCCTGCGACATGCAAGGCAGTGGCACTCAAGAAAAGGCTGTAAAGAAACACACGAAAATGAATGGCAAGGAATCCCAACTGAATGGTTCACATGGAGAGGAAAGGATCCGGGTGTGGACGGGGATTGATATGCTTTTGAAAAGAACAAGGAAGAGTCGTCTAACAAAGGAACGAGTACCCACTGGTAGGGAGGTACTCGACCATGACACTTGGATGCTAGCGGAATCCGGGGGCTTCGGACAAAACTTGATATGACCCAAATGTCTGGGGTAAAAGGGGGGCTGTTTCTTTATTCCAGAACAAATGACTCAGTTCTTTCAGCCAGAGCTTGGCGGCGTTATGCTGTGCGACAGGATGTAGACAAAGAAACAAGGAAAATGACGGTTATTTTCAGCCATGCAAGTGCGTCATCTGAAGCTTTCATTCCTTGTCGGCCTCATTCGAGTCTGTTACTCGGTCTTTCATGTGTTGATAAGACGTGGTAATTTGACTACTGCTGCAGGAATTCTTAGCGGCTGTCTCGCTTACGAGTTGGTCCCAAATGGATGGTTCCTTGATGTTCACGTTATTAAGCATCTACAGCCAGTCGCATTCTCAGAATTATAGTTTGAAGCGATGGATGCTGGACCCCTGGATGACCAGGTCAATTCGTGTGAGTATCAGTGCTAAAAGGCTGGGCGTTATATGTCAGCGGAAGATGTATCATGGCTGCAAGAGATGCAAATAATGAGCGTTGCTTGTCATTGTAATTTCAAGCCATGCTTCTCTTGAAATTCTCGAATATCGGCACTTGTCAGCCTGTGGCGTTGACAGCTGACTTCTACAGGGGGCTTGAAATGTACGTTGCTATAAGAGGAAGCTCATTCTGTCAATGGCGTTTCTGCTTCAGCTTCATCAAGCCTACTTAACCGCCAGTAAGCGATGTCTTTCATGTGAAAAGAATGTACAAATAAGTACATAACCCACAAACAGTGAGCTATTAATTCCATGTAATAAAGCGTACCATTCCCTCGAACAAAGAACTAAACTCCATATGGTATAATAGTCCTACACACCTACTGCATCTGTACAAAGAGCTGGCCTCAGCTTCAAAGGGATAAACAAGGATGTCAATCGCCAACCATTTGTCTCGGTTCAAGATTAATCCGTATGTTAGCGTAAACTTTAGTGACCAAGAACCTGACCCTTATCTCCAGCAAGGACATGAAGCTGCGCTATCATCCTTCGAGAATATATATGGCGCCACGGTCGCTCTTCAAACGTTTCCTGTTGGCTTCGCGGAAAACCTCCCGGGACACGAGTGGCTGCGGTACCACCTACCACATCCGCCCTAGCACGAGCCATTACCCCAGACTTGACACGCCTTGGCTGGGCTATCAACTGAGCTACCGGTGATAGCTCAAACCCTCGAGTAGCTTTGTTATCTCTTCGGATATTGTATTGGCCGTTGTGAAGTCGTTCCCGGCTTGACTCGCGAGATGCATGTTCCACGTTCTGTCCTTGCCGTTAGAAGAATCGCCTGACTTTCAGGCACAGCTAAAAGGTTCAGCTTTGTAAAAAGTGTGGCAGCCATTACAGCGCGCCCTGGACCCTGCACGACAGAAGACAGGTTTATTTCCCCCGGTCAGCTTCTAGACTTTCTGTAAGAAATCGTACGTCAATATATCACTTTTCAATCATTGATACAGCCATGTAACCCAATTGTCCATGAATTCGAGGGTATGGCCATGGCATGACCCTGTTGCGCCATGTGTTTTGGCAGAATGGGGATCTACAGCGCTCAGGCACCCGTCCCATCCAAGGCCCATTTTACCTGCCAATCTCTCGTGCCTCCGTACTAAATCAATAGTGCACGATATAGCTCAAAAGCACAGATTCTTAGCAACTTCATGATAAGAATGGTACGAGGTTTCTGTATTTCCGGCTGCCCGTTGAAAGATTGACGGCAGGTGGAGAGCTCCACTGAATATCGTCAACTCCACAGCGCTATCATCCCCTGAAGAGATAAGCCCAGCGGAGTCAGGCCAGCCTGGAAAATGGATCCGCCCCTAATTCTTGGAAGATAACCGAACGTCATGATTGTGATAACTCGTCGGAACTTTACATCCGTATTTCTTCTTGTCGGGCCGAAGTTTTGACTGCGTAACTCGGCTAAAGATCTTGGCTTCCAACGTGGTTTCGTCAGGTGTCAGAAGCATTGGCCGGCAATGGAATAAGAGACGAAATAATTGGGTCACCTTACGACAGCTTAGACCAGAGCTTAGGCTGCTTTATTTTGACAATCTACTCATCACTCCCTCCAACGTATCGCCCAATCCCCCTTTGCAAAACTCGGCTCAACGACCTTCCCAGACATGACAGCCTCACACATCTTCTTCTCACCATCCTCACCCACAGCGAATCCAAAAACAACACCTCGTCTCGCAGCACACTTTGTCATCTCCTTCTCTCTCGCTCTCTTCTGTCCCTGTCTACGCTTCTCCAACATCTCATCCGTCTCGTGAATTCGTTCGGCACGGCCCTTTTCGCCGCCTACGCTGCCGTTGACTTCAGACACGGCTTGAGCTGGCCGGATGCGTGTGCCGCTGCGGACGGACATGCGGGCAAGAACGTCGCCGTCGATTTGATTGTCATTTTTGAGATCGTCTGTAAGAGGGATGTCGTCTTCGGATGTTCGTGGCTCGGACGGTGCTTGGGCGGGCTCTGATGCTTGAGGTGTTTCATCTTCGCTGTGAGTTTCTTCGTGTTCTTCTTCCATGGATGTCCGGTTTGGTCCAAAAACGAGTTCTTCCGCTGCGCTGCATGGGACCAAGATCCTGTTATCGCCCTTGCTATTCTTCCCCTTCTTATGTTTCCCTGCTCCCTTCGTATGCTTCTTCTCTGTAACTGCGCTCTCTTCCGCGCCCAGTAGTTTCACGAAAGCTTTCTCCAGCTCACGATCCAGCTTTCCGGGCTTTTGTGTCCTACATCGATGAGAGCAGTATTTAGCGGGCGTATTAGTGTTCGCTGTCGCTGTGGTCTTTCGGGTACTGATGACTCTTCCGCATGAATGACAGTAAGGCGTAGCTTCTCCTCCAGGCAATAGATAGAAAGGCGCTGGTACTGCTTGGGATTTGGATGGCCGACTCCAACTGTCCATCCAACTCATTTTGACGGGTTGTGACGGTGATCCTCGTTGAAGATGAGTGAGTGTAGAGAAATGCTGGTGTGTTGCAATTAAGATTACCTTTCTTGACAGTGGTTTTCTGAGCGTGCGACTGATGCTAATCATGTCGCGTGCATGTTTTACTGTGGTGGAAGAAATAGCATGCTCTGATGAAGGGTTGCGATCGTCATGATGTCATTGTCGTCATCGAGCTCGAATTGAGGAAACGACGTCAATTGACCAACCTAAGTCGGCCCCATTTCAGAAAACGTGATGAGTAGAGTTAAATGTTGTAAATTATTGGGTCGAACGGTCAAGTATCGAGAGGAAGTATCGAACACCAGCCAGCCGATACGCAATCTCAGTGTAGGGTAACACCAGGCTTCAAACTCTGGACTCAAGTCCCAGCGATGGGTTAGCCACAATCAACTCAAAAGCAACGACATGTGTGGCACGTTCCGTCATGGATTGACCATTACTTCCATATTAGTTAGTGTACGTGGATTACTATCTTATTCGCAACAAACAGCCGATCCTTCACATGTAAGGAAGCGAAACGTTGCATGCTGACCATCGCAGTCTCACGATAGTATGACAGGAAAAAGGTGAAAGCTTACTCAGAAATACGCGTATTTACAGCCGGACCAATTGGCTATGGGTGAGACTGAACATAACATTCGCATTCTTTCCGGAACTCTGGACTTATCTGACTTGGAAAACACCATTGGGAGTAGTCAGGCTGCAAATTGGCAAGCAGGAATTCCACGTCTCCATCGGATTTTGTAAGCTGGGCTTTTATGGCTTCCTCGTCCAAAGATTGAATCCAAAGAAGAGACATCCATCTTTTTATAGCTTCGGAGGAGGTGAAATCGTCAGTGGTGGATTTCAAGCGTCCTCCGATGCATCGCTCATCACCTGCTATATCAAGTCATCCTGTGCCGCTTTTTGTCAGCACTAAACCACTTAGCGAAGGACAATTCATGCACTGATGACCAAATAACTTTCAACGATTATAACCAACCTCTGTGCGGTCTGGAATCAGCCTTAGTTGCTTGGCGGTTGTAGGTAAGATGACCCGTGAGCGCTTAGTGTTCGACTCCAGGTGGAGATATATATGAGACTTGACCTCGCCTTGACCAGGACGACTCTCTTACCAGCATCGTGACTGAGACATCATAGACTGTAACCATGCGCTTCATCACTGACTCCCGCGGTCTCGGCGACCCAAACTCAGAGGCGGTCCCCCTCCAGGTCGTCGGCGCCGGTCTCCCTCGCGCAGCCACTTCATCCATGCAAGCAGCCTTTGAAAGACTCGGTTTCGGACCTTGCATGCACATGGCAGAAATTCTCCCACATGTATCCCGCATGCAACTCTTCATCGACACCCTCCGCGAAAAGAACGACGAAAAACGTCAAAAGATGGTCCGCCAACTCATCCACGGGCATCGCTCCATTTGCGATCTTCCCGTTGTTTACTTCACGCCTGACATGATGGACATCTACCCCGACGCCAAGATCGTGGTCAACATGAGACCTGACCCCGAAGTCTGGGCGAAGAGCGCAGAGGATAGTTTTTGGTTCTTTTTTAGTCCTTGGTTCAAGTGGGTTGGTATGCTTTGGGCTACGGATCGTCTTTGGTATGCGCTTAATCTGGAGAGCATCAAGAAGTGCAAAGAAGAGTATGGCACCGAATACATCTTCAGTGCTGAAACCTATAATGTGTATTATGAGCGGATGCTTGCGGAGGCGAAGAAGCGGGACCGTGAGGTGCTGCTGTTTAAGGCTGAGGATGGATGGGAGCCGCTTTGCAAGTTTTTGGGTGTGGAGGTTCCTGATGAGCCGTTTCCGAGATTGAATGAGAAGAAGACCTTTCAGATGGTTACGAGGATATTTATTGCGAAGGGCCTTTTGTCGTGGACGGCGTTGTTTGGTGCGACTTGGGGGGCATGGAAGGTTGCTTCTCACATTCTTTAAATCGGTACTGTCAATTATGAGATTATGATTCTTTTGCTAGCGAACCATGAGTGTTTGTTCATAATCTGGACCAGCGCACCTCTGTCAGAGATTGTGCATGCAAAAAGTTGTCGCGCCAGGTATCAAGACCTTCCATTGAGATTCGGGTTCACATATCTGGATAACCAGATCAAACGGATGCGCGAAGCGAACGAAATAAAGCAAAACAAGATTAAGAAAAGACGGCAAAAATGCAAAAAGAGAATCGCTATATGCTAACTGGAGGGTTCGAACCTCCGCGGTTTCCCACTGCGGGTTTGGTTTCTGATGAGAACCTAAACACAGCGCCTTAACCACTCGGCCAAGTTAGCGATGATGATTCGTTTTTGATTGTCAGCACCAATTCTGCATCCAAGGACCCTACCACACACTGCTCGTGGACCATTTAACAAGCAGAATCCTAAACTCAAATTGTTCAATGCACATCCGCGAAACTCACCTATGATACTTCAGGAGACGCATTCGATGTGGCTCTGGAGCGTGCATACGCATGGCAGAAAGTATGCGACAGGAAAAAGTCAGTTGATGGGTTAATGCAAGACACTTTTGAAATTCGACTTGATCTGTATTGTAAGATACCTAAGCTACATGGCATCGTGCCTAGGCAGGCGATCAAATGATGATTCTCTAAGGCTTGGGGTCTTAGGATAAAGTAGCCGAAATGCTAGTCTAAGGTATCATAAGTTAGCTAAATTATTTCGTCTCTCATGCTCTCCGCGCCCAAGTCTTCTGACTTGCAACACCCTGATGCCTCTAAACGATCAAAGGAAAGTCCGCACAAACCACGATGGCTACTCTAGAGAATACTCGGTAAGATCTTGGACAGCTTCGATGGTCCCTTTGACACCCTCGTAAGGTTTCCGTAAGTCACAGTATAGTGTCAGGAACTCAGTGTCCGCGTCGCTTCTCAGCTGTACCGCTTCGAGAAAAGTATAGAGTGGAACGAACCTCCAGAAGAGAGACAGGAAGGGCCTGAAATCCAAGATGGTTTCGTGATAAGCCCCTCCGAGCTTGCGCAGCGCAAACAAGATACCAATATCGCTTTCACGCAGTCTTTGATACCATCTGTGCAACACATTGGTCTTACACTAATGTTTCTGTGAAATCTGGCAATAACAAATGTCATTTACTATACAATCATAGATATCCCAGCATATCCGTCCAAGTAGATAATAGAAAATTATCTTCTAAGCATTGGGCTACTGACATAAAATAACCTAAGTGTTGGTCCAAGATAGCATAAACGGGCCAATTTATTTCATCTCCCATGCCTATAGGATCTAGCACTTCTAATAACCTGCGGCATTTGTAACAACCTTATTTCGAACTCACAGTCCTCCAGTCTTATGCGTGCTATGAAGTCTACTATGGCAGAATACAAAGCTTAGGGAATGGCCGCAATCCTTTAATTTCCATTGACTATAGAAAGAAACCTTTCCCTAACATCTAGGATCTATCTCTCGCATACACAAAACAACCGACCCTTCATCCCAAATCTCAACCCTTTCCAACATGTGCCGAGCAAACTGTACCGTCACTTCTTGCGCCGCCTGCAAGTTGCTGATCAACAAGACCTTTGATGTGATGGTGCATTGCGATGTCTTCTTACAGACAGAATGGTGTCCGCGAGCGGAATATCCCATTACGAAGGCGTCTGTTGGCTCCCTATCCTGCGGCAAGTGCAACCCACCACCGTGGCGAAGGAGCGTCGAAGAGCAGCAACGATGGAATGCCCGAATGCAGCAGCTATGGGATGCCCGAATGCAGCAGCAAGAGGACGTCGAAATGCAGCAGCAAGAGGATGTCGATATGCAACCGCAATGGACTGTCGATATGCAATCGCAAGAGGATGTCGATATGCAGCTGGAGGGTGAAGCACGCAGCCCTTCCAAGACGTTGAGTGTGGAACGGGCAGAACCAGGCCCCCGTTTCAAGGAGTTGATAGACGAGGTGACCAGACGTTCAGCTGCAGAGGATGAACAGAACGATAGGAACGGGAGAGATGAGTCATCTAGGACTACACTTTCTCCCGAGTTCTATTATACTACTCGGGCCGGCCGCCGAATCCCGGCTCCAAGAGGCACGCCGCCCGCCTCGCCTACTCCTGCCGGCCGTACCCGCCGCACCCACCGTACCCGCCGTACCCACCCCTACCATCCGGCTACCTAGGGGCCCCTCCGGTACCACTCCCGCACATGCTCCCGGCGGGGGGTTCATCTCCGCCCTAGATCTCCCGTCTTCAAAGCCCATTCCAACACCGCCTGGGTGCCTTGATGATGACCACATATAATCACATCGAACTGGGCTGCGGTGATTTTGGAGTTCATTCGTACTACCGCACGTTCGGGGCCGACTGGAGAAATACGACGGGGACATCAATGGTGGACACGCTCAAGGTTATGCTTATCTAGAAACTTGATAGTCTAAATAAAAGAAAGACTTCCCACTCAATTGAAACGCCCAGTGTGACATCTCAATAACATGGAATCTTCACCCATTCAAGTAGGTGTCACTAGGAGACACCGGGTAGATGGTTAGGCTGCAGGAATAAAGTAGCCTAAATGCTGATGTGATGTCTCATAAAGCGACCAAATTATTTCGTCTCTTGTGCTGTTCGTGGTCAATTCTTCTGACCCTGACGCTAATGTTCTCAAATCCCTGCTTTAGGTGACATTCATTCTCCTGCGGCTGAATAGAAGAGAGTAAGCATAGCGACGTGGCTGCTGGAATTAGCGAGTAAAGCGCCACGGAGTGAACATTCTTGTGTGCACAAGGCGTTTTCAGGGTCATTTTGTTGCTATTTGTGCCTTGTGATGTGAGACTAATGCTTCAGCTGAATGCGCCGACCGGTCGAGACCAAGCCGTGTTGCATTCTGCGATGAGGGACAGTTCTCATAAAATGCTCATGCGAAGACCCCTTGGCAAATCTGTAGATCGGTATTGAGAAATTTTAAAGATCAAGTTCAGAGATTGCCAAGCCAAGATGGCGACTGTTCCGCCTTACAACAATTACCAGTCGCCGCCTCCAGGCCCTCAGTTTGCGCATCAGCCAGGGCAGGTCCCACCTGAACAACAACACCACGCCCAGTATCCGCAAGCTCCGCCAGGACAAACACCAATTCAGCAATATGCCCCCGCGCAACATCCCCAATACCAATCGCCTCCAGGTCCGCCCGTAAACCAGATACCGCAAACTCCTCAAGCGCATTATTCGCAATCGCCTCAAGGCCAGTACCCCCCTGCTCAGCAGCAGATTCCAGGCCAGCAGCCTGTCTACCAGTCGCCAGCACCAGGTCACCCAGTGCATCAATCACCGCAGCTGCAACAACACCCAGGACTCCCTCAACAGCACGCTCCCAATCAGCAGCCAACCTACCAGTCACCCCAATACGGTGTCGCAGCACCACCAACACCCGCCCAGCATCAACAGCAATACCAACAGCAAGCCGCCCAATTCGCGAAGCCTGCACAGCTTCAGTCCACTGCACAGTCACTGTACAAAACCGGAAAGGGCTTCTTGGGCAATCTTGCCAGCAACATCAAGAATAAGTACCCCGCCAACTCCAACGCACCAGCGACATCCTCTACGACTTCATACACTGGCGAAGCACCGAAGCCGACGTATAATCCTGAGCAGCACCCCACGCAGACACCTTTGAGCCCTACCAACTCGTTCCCTCAAGGGTTTGGTCAGCAGGGCTATCCTCAGCATGCGCCGCCGACACCACAGCAGAGCGTCTCGCCTGGTGCTTCGGGTTATCATCCCACGGTCGCGCATCAAGCATCTTTCCCGTCGCAGCCGCACGGAGTTCCTGGCCAGCCTCAGATCGGACAACATGTTCCTCAACGGCTGTACCATCAACCGCAGCCCTCCGTAAGTGGAGTTGTTGTTCATCCAGGCGCAGCTCCCCAGCAAGCTGTTCAATCACCCACGGCGACCGCCTCGCCGTATCCTCAGCCTGTGCTGCATCACCAGCAATCCAACCCATACGCACCGACACCCCCAGTCCAGTCGCCTCAGGGTGTACTTCCACCAGGACAAGCTGTCGCGCAATCGGATTACGGGCAAGGTCCTCCACAGGCGCTCCCACAGCAGCAACAGCACCATAGCCCTGCTCCTCAGATGCATCCTCAGGCGCCGTCGCCACAGCAGATCGTTCCTGGCGCGCCATACAATCCGGCTACGGTTACAACAAGCTTGCAGACCACTGCCCAGCCGACATATCAGGCTGGTGCACTCAGTCATGGGCCCCAAGGAATGTGCCAGAAGACACAGAACCAGCCCGGAGCTCCGGTTCTAAATGGGCCGACGGCGTCTCCGCACGGCGCTCAATTGATGTCCACGCCAGGAGCAACATACGGCCAGGCACAGAACCCTTCTCAGCCTCTCTCGCCATCGCAGCAGCACTTGCAGAGCCCTTTGCATCAATCTCAACAGCCTTCGCAACAGGTTCCGCTTGTGCAGCAACATGGCCAATATGCTGTACCGCCGACGCAGCCAGTCTCTCAGTCGGCCACCCATTCGATCGCCCAGACAGGATCTGTCAATCATCCACCACAGACGCATCCTCCGACGCATCCACCGCATCAGCAGCACAATATCCCTCCGTACCAGCAGCCGCCGACCGGGGCACCGATGACCCAGGCACAGTACGCACCTCCCAATGGCCATCACTACTCGCCCTCCCATGGGCAGCCTCCATCCACCATGGGGACTCCAGCACCTGTACAGCAAGCGGCAACTCCTGGTCAAAGTCACAGTTCCCTGCCTTCATCGCCGCCTTTGCAAAGCTTGAATCAACCCAGTGGGATCCTCCCTTCGGCGCCAACAGCTGGTGTCCAGTTCCAGCCTTATAGCCCAACTACGCTTCAATCACAACCGCCACCACCACCACCCGTCCAGTATGGGAACCCCGCGACAGATGTGAACAGCCAATACCATCCGCAAACTTCACCTCCAAATCAAGTGGACCACACGAATGCCACACATTCTGCGCCAGCGCCAGCGCCAAGCGCCCCAGGCATGGTGGCGGACGGCCAGCCTATTCAGTCCTATCAACCCTACCAGCCAGCGCAGCAATCGCCGCATACCCAGCAGATCCACGGCCAGCCCGCGGCGAATGGGTACCATCAAGACCCAGTCGACTCTCTCTCCACTCAGATGCACAACCTGAATGTACAGAATGGGCACCAACATCAACCAACGCTTAATGCCAACCCAATCCATGGCCAAGAGGGACCGCGCGGGCCACCGCCCTGTCAGGCTACCGGCATGGTCATAGACACACTTCCCTACTGCCCTGAGAACAGAGTCGTTACATACGCTCTGGACTGGTATCGCTTAGCTGTCTCACCACAGTATCTCATTTGTACGAGATGCTACACCGATTATGTCGCGAGCAGTCACCTCGCTGGTCATTTTGAACGATACCATTCTCCGGAGGGCACTGACTCTAAATGTGGCTTCTGGTCGCCACGTGCAAGAGAAGTCCTTTGGCCTCAAGCTCTCCAGACCAATGATATCGGCCATCTACGCGCGTTCGCAGAGAAGAGCCTGGCTGCACCTGACTGCAAAGGAAGAGTCTTGACTACCGCTGCTGATGGTGTCAAGTGGTGGGGTATGGTCAACAATGAAATCGACGGATTCATTTCTTGCGATGCTTGCTACGAGGATCGCGTTGCCGGTACGGCATTCCAAGCTCGCTTCTCACCATATCGCCAGCAAGGCCCAGAAGAAAAGTGGATGTGCGACTTGTGTATCCCGTATCTGTCAACAGCGATCGTCAAGATGTCTAAGCAAGATCACTGGAACGGTTTCGTGGAAGCAGTTAAAGCGCGCATTCATCTTCCTGTATGTGAAGGACGAGATGAAGAGTCCAACAATGGCCATTGGATCCTGCCACGTCGCAGAATTGACAACATGACGATTTGCGAAGCGTGCTACCTGGATAAGCTTGCCTTGACACCTTTCGGCAACGAATTTGAGCGCCATGCACGAGCTGAAGGATTTGATGCTTTCATGAACTCACTAGGTCAGAAATGGAAGTGTAGCATGACGGACACAGCTGTCAACATGAGCATCGCGCTCGAGGCAGCCATCTACCGCCGCGACTTTGAAGTCTTCTGGAACGCCGCCAACGCTATATGTGGACTGGTTCCTTGTACTGCTAATGGTATCGTCGGAGGCAAATGGTGGACTGTCGCCGGTGGATGCCCTGATCTAGACGTTTGTGAGGCATGTTTCAAGGGGATTCTTCAGACATCCAACCTCGAACGCTTCTTCGAACCTGCTCAACGCGACCCTGCTGCGACCATAGTCTGCAACTTCTGCCCTTCTAGTCCACGGTGGGGTATGTTCATCACCAAGTTTGCCGAAGCCATGGATAAGGGAGTCTTCAGCTATTACACTGACTATGTCAAGAGATGGGCTGGGGTACCTACCTGCCCTGGCATAAGGAACAAGGGCAAGAGCAAATGGTGGGGACATCCAGAAGCGCTGGCGTGTGAAGACTGCTGGATCAACTTTGTCTCCGACACTCCCCTCGGTCCATCTGTCCCTGTCAAGGGTGTCTACGATGAGAGAACCCTTATTTGTCAGCTATGGTCTCCGAGAATGCGCAACATGTGGCTCACAGCCTGTGCTGCTGGACCTCCCGGATCGCCAGAGTCAGACAAGGCGCTCGACGAGTTCCGTGCTTTCGGGACCAAGCGTGTACAAGTGTACAACGCTACCATACCTCATATCGAGATGATTGAGCAAATGATGATCATGAAGCGAATGCAGGCTATGCAGCAAGGCCAGTTGAGTCTTATGTATCAGGGCATGAACTCGATGTCCTCCATCGCGGGGACGACTGACGGGAATCTGCATGGAAACAGTTCTGTCGGGTATTATGAGACTGAGCATGGTGTTACTGCTGCGAACATGATGAACAATATGCATGCTGGGCTGGCGGATGCGAATAAGATGAGTGACTGGATGCAGATTGCCCAACTCAAGGCTGCTTGGATGGAGGTAGAATGATCTTCGCAATAGTTCTCATTGTCGTGTACTTTGATCTAATAGTCCGTCCACTCTGAAGTGTCTACATCTTTTTTCCCGACTTTCGATTCTTGACTCATCTTTTGATACTCGGAAGGTCCCAAACGCCGAATCATCGCACCTTTATGCTCAAGCTCTGACAGGCAAAGCCACGTTCAGATATCCCAAGCCATTCTCCATCGTGTACGCTGGGGCAATCAACTTCTGCAACAGAGCAATCGCCTCATTACCACCCATTCCATCAGAGGTCCTCTCATCCTCCCAGTACTGGTAAAGCTGCCACCACCAGCAATGCGTAACACCATCAAGACCCTTGTACCCAGCAACACCATCCAAGCCCACCCTCTTCGCCCAAGGCTTGTCAACGATGTAGTGCAGACAAATCACCTCCTCATCTCTCCAAATATTCGGATGCCAGTACCGCATCGTCTTGATAGCGTTGTACTGCCATCCAAGCGCATACCACTTATTCTCGAAAAAGAATGCCAGAAAATCTTGGTCTGGAAACATGAACTCTGAAAGTAGAGGGGTAGTGTTGAAAACATCCAACATGCGATCCCAAAGGCCTTCCGAGGGATGAAAAATGAACATGCCACCATTGAGCAGCTTATGCGGCGAAGGAGATGTCTCTGTTGGCTGCAAAGGCTCCTTAAGCGCTGTGGGATGCGAAAGTGGTGTATACGCGCAATTCTCCGCCTTCCAATCCTCAGGTGCCCACGAGTCGGAATCAAGGTTACACACACAAACATGATTCGCCGCAAGCCAATCATCCGGCAACTGCTCCTCGCACTCGAAAACAACATCCATGTTATCCAGCACCGCCATATCAGCGTCCAGATAACAAACAGCATCATACTCAAAGAGCTCAAACACGCGCAGCTTAGTCCACGTATCAACAAAGCGCTCAGCTATGATCGTCATCTTAATATTCTTGGGCGGCAGCAAAAAGTCGCACTCGCGTAAGATCATGTTGCATTTCGGAGCCTCCAGCTCAAGAACCCTGCGGGCATTTTGGGGGAGGTTGGACGTGTAAAGGACCACCAGTGGATAAGCTGAGTGGTTGCGCTGCAGGGTGTAGGCGAGGATGATGACGCCTGGCAGATACGAGTCGCGGGTGATGAGGGTTGCATAGGCGTTGTGCCTCTTCTTTGTGGTTGTGTTGCTGTCCATTTTGGTAGGAAGCTGCAGATGAGAGATAAGATTGAGGGTGGTAAGAAAAGAGGGGAGAGATTGAGGGATGAGGAGGGGGAAAAGAGATGATGAGGATTCGTTACTTCGTGGACGTCATTGAAATATGACAGGTGGTGTCATTAATTGACAGTGCTTATTTATCCCTTACAGTTTGAATCCTCCTAATTTTTATTTCCAATGATTTATCATTCTAGACATGGAAAAGAAAAGAAACTTCCCGTGATTACGCGACGAGACGTGGTCAAATGGTTGTACCTGGAATGCATTGTGCCACGTTCAACCAACCGGTGAGAGACTGGAGAGCAGGAGCATCTTCTCCGCAAACGCGTCCTTTTGAGTAAGCATCACTGGATCAATTGAGTTTATTCTGAAACATTCATCAATCAATGACGCTTCCAAGACCCATCCAATTGACAACCCTCGTTTATCGCCAAGATCTATGATAAGGTCCAGATCTCGGGAACTAAAATAACGGTGAGATCCAGTGTAACCACCACACCGTACTTCTAATTTTAGTAGTTATCTACAGCTTGTACAATAGCACCCGCGTCTCCCTGATCAAGATCATCCAAAGCCTTCATATCCTTCTCATCAAGATCAAACCCAAAAACATCCGCATTGTCCCTGATACGCTCTGGTGTATCGCTCTTGGGAAGGGGAATCCAGTTCTTTTGGAGACAGTAGCGGATGAGAACTTTGCTTGGTGTTACGCCGTGCTTTGATGCGATGCTGGTGAGGGTTTTGTCGTTGGCTTTTTGGTTGCGGACGAGTGGAGCGTAGGCTTCTACTGCGATGTTGTTCTTTTCGCAGTATGATACTGCATCTCTTTGCTGCAACCACGGATGCAGCTACCATCGTTAGTATTTGTAAATATGAGGGGTCGTGAGACGTACTTCAATTTGGTTCACGTGAGGAGGCCACACTTTGGCAAATTCCTTCAAGCCATCGATATGCTTGATGCCAAAGTTGCTCACACCAATACTCTTCGCCTTTCCCTCCTCATAAAGCCTCTCCAGCGCCTGCCACATCTCCTTCCTTTTCGCAGCACCGGGATTCGGGCTATGAATGAGAAACAAGTCCACATAACCGCTCTCAGGATCGAGCTTCTTGATACTCTCAACACATTTCGCATAGCTCAAATCCACAGATCCCGCAGCCTCGAGAATCTTTGTGGTGAGAAACACATCTTTTCTGTCGACGTTGGACTGTTGCACAGCTTTGCCCACTTCTGCTTCGTTACCGTAGTACTGCGCTGTATCAATGTGGCGGTATCCAGCTTCGAGCGCAGTGAGACATGAATTCACGCAGACTTCAGGGGGAGATAAATACACGCCGAAGCCCAGCTGAGGAATTTCGACGGAATTTGAGAGTGGGAGGGTATCAGACTGTGAGCGCTCCATGATTTGATCGTGAGGAATGGTGATAAAGTTCTGGTGTTGAGCGATTCGAGTCAATTTTCGTACTCAAATGAGGGGTAATTCCAATTGACTTTCCTTTTTGTTTTTGCTGCATGTGCAGCGCGTAAAGATCCAGTCATAATGTGTTGTGAGTGAATCGATGACGTTTTGTTTTGTGCTCCTCTTTTTTTGTGCTGTTTTGTCTCACAGGCAGGAGTCGATGATGACATGAGTTGCTTGTGCAGGTCAAGCCACTGCAAGAGGGGTAACGACAGTGGCAGAGTAAATTCACGATAGAGTCACATCCAGTTTCAATTGACCGATGATTGATGATGGCGCCCGTTGAGCCAAATTATTTCGCTTGTACGCTTGGAGAAGCAGCCCAGCTAAAACGCCAAGATGGATCGGCGAAGAAATGGAAGACGGTCCTGGAATTGATTGACGATCAAGCTGAGAATATTCCTGATTCGCCGGCGCTTGGATTCGCGACGTTCAAGCATCTCAAATCCAGTCAAGGTTGTTTCCCTCAATGGGTATTAGGTCGCGTCGCTAACATCGACAGTAATACCGTACTTCTTCACATTTCGAAGCCTCTCAGAATCGTCAAGACATGCCGCGCAAATATTATCGCACCATCTTCCTCCACCAATGGATTCTTCGCGGATGACCATTGGTCTGCTTTCTGCGAGCAGTACCGATTTTGTGTTGACATGGCTTGGTTTGATGCGCCTGGGATATACAGTGTTGCTTCTCGCGTAAGTCACTCCTCCACTTCTATAAACATGGCTAACTCCTATAGACCTCAGCTGGCGCCACCAGCAATCACACATCTATGCCAAACCCTGCATATCACTCAAGTTCTGGTCGACGAGCTATACGAGCATCGGGCTCGTGGTCTTAGCAATGAAATCAGCGTCGTGATGATCCCGAGATACCACCCTGAGGAATACGCAACACCCAAATTCGAACAAGCAGACAACATCTCTGATACAGCCTACATCTGTCACACGTCAGGAACATCCTCAGGTCTTCCTAAACCCATCCCCCAGACACAATTTGGTGTCATGGGTGCACTGTACAGTTTTCAAGGCAAAGACAAACCAGCTACCTTTTCCACTACACCGCTCTATCATGGTGGCTTTCCGGATTGTTTGAGAGCTTGGACGAGCGGTGCGGCGATATGGTTCTTTCCTGAGGGTCACGCGCCGATTACCGGGACCAACATTATGAAAGCACTTGAGTATGCGAGGGCTAAGAGCCCAAGCCCTGTCAAGTATTTCTCTTCGGTGCCCTATGTACTTCAGATGCTGTCTGAGGAGTATGGAGGTCTTGAGATTCTGCAGTCAATGGACCTTGTAGGTGTTGGAGGTGCGGCTCTTCCTCCTGCGGTTGGCGACAGACTTGTTGAGGCGGATATCAATCTTCTATCGCGAATGGGGAGTGCGGAATGCGGATTTTTGATGTCTTCGCATCGAGATTACAAGAACGACAAGGAGTGGCAGCTTCTCAGGCCGATCGATGATCCGAAATTACTCGAGTTCGAAACACGCGACAACGGTCTATCGGAACTTATCGTCAAGCCAGATTGGCCGTTCCTTATCAAGACGAATCGCGAAGATGGATCGTATGCTACGTCCGATCTTTTCGAGCCTCACTCGACGATCAAGGATGCGTGGCGGTATCATAGCAGGGCTGATGCACAGATCACTCTCGCGAACGGGAAGAAGTTTGATCCTTCACCTATCGAGGGGAGTATACTTGCTTCTTCGAAGTTACTCCAGGATGTTCTGATCTTTGGTGGAGGAAGGGAGTATTCTGGCGCTCTATTATTTCCCTCTTCAGGTGATGTCAGCGAGCAAGATGTTCTCGAAGCAGTTTGGCCGCACATTGACAAAATGAACAATGAGAGTCAGAGTCACGCCCGGATCACGAAGGCAATGCTTGTCGTTGTTCCCGTGAAAGAAGGTGAGAAGCCGCTGGAGAAAAGTAGCAAGGGCACCATCCTTCGCAGACAGGCAGAAGAGCGGTATGAAAAGGAGATTGAGGGCGCTTATAACAGAGGGTCTTCATCTAAAGAGGTGTCCGATGACGAACTTTCGCAAACGGTTCGATATTGTTTTCACCAAGTCCTCGGACGAGATGTAGAGCCAGATCAGGATCTGTATCGGCAAGGCGTCGATTCTATCGCCTGTATCCAAATTCGAAAACTGCTCGAGCGAGCCTGTCTGTCGCCTCGCAACGAGCCATTGCCTTTGAACGTTATCTACGACCAGGGCACCGTCAACGCACTTGTCGAATACCTCCACTGCGTGAGGAAGGGACATCATCACCGCGGCAGCAACTCCCAAAATACAGAACTTCAAACGATGAAGGATCTCGCCAAGAAATATAGTGATTTTGGGAATATCAAGAAAGCTTCACGCAGTACAGGGAAGAGTGTCCTTCTGACCGGAGCCACTGGCTTCCTCGGCACCCACATTCTCGACATCCTCCGTCAAAACACCCAAGTCGATAAGATTTATTGTCTCTTGAGAGCAGACGACGCGGCGACGGCGCAAAAGCGCGTTTCTGGAGCTTTAAGTAACCGAGGCTTGCAAGCTCTCAATCAACGACAAAGCGATAACCTAGTCCTATGCCTACCATGCAACCTCACCGAACCCAATCTGGGTCTCTCCGATATAGACTGGCAAGCCATTATGGAAAACGTCGGAACGGTCATTCACTCTGCTTGGGCGGTGAACTTCAGTCTTCGACTTCCCTCCTTTGAAGACCAGATCGTCAGTACCCGGAACCTTGCCGCCCTTGCCGCTGAATCTGGTGCTCGCTTCGTCTTCGTTAGTTCCATCGCCGCAGTGAGCGAGTCGAAGGCCAAGCCTATCCCAGAGGAACTATTACAAGATCCGAGCGAAGCTTCTCCACTGGGCTACTCCCGGTCGAAGTGGGTAGCTGAACAGGTCTGCGATGCTCTGAACAAGACATCCGGTGAAGGCCCTCTTGCTTCAGTTGTTCGCGTGGGACAACTGTGCAGTAATGAATCAGGTGTCTGGAACGCTACAGAAGCATATCCTCTGTTGCTATCGACTGCAAAGATAACGGGATGTCTGCCAAATATTCCCGACGAGCCACTGAACTGGCTTCCCGTGGAACAAGCAGCACAAGCCGTCATCGAAATCTCACGCGCAACGTACGATACTTCTTCCACGCCAGTCTACCACGTTCTCAATCCTCATACCACACCAACATGGACAGATATGCTAGACTGGCTATCCTCCAGCATCGGAACAACAGAGTTCGAAAGGGTTTCACCTCGGGATTGGATCAAGCGTTTGGAGAAGGCTCTAAGTGAGAGGAGTCATAGTCATCCCGCACAGGCTCTTCTCGGGCTATGGAAGGATTCTTATGGGCTTATGATGGAGGAAGACGTTGAGTTGAAGAAGAGTGGTGATGAGAGCCCTTTTGATATTAAGAAGACGAGTGAGGTTTCGGGGACGATTAAGGATGTTAAGCCGGTGGATCGAGAGAGGATGTTGCAGACTTGGAAGTGGGTTAATGAGACTATCAAGGGATAAGAGGATTGTTAGAAGAGTACATAGTGATACGGAATCGTTTATCACGGATCTCTTCAGTCTCCGAAACTTGCTCACTTTTGCTTACAAGAGCAGCTCTGTTCTGTAATTGGACAAAGGGAAGATAGTGGATCCCGTCGGCGACTTTTCCCTCTTGTCATTCGCCGGATTCTACCAACCAGACAATCCTCCATAAAGTCTCCGACACATCCTCTTTACTCCCTCGAAACTCCTCCATCTCTTCCAACGCAATCTAAATCTAGTACTACAACTAACTTCAGAACTCTCCGCTATTTACGGTTACCATTATGACCAGCTCTCTAACTAGCGACCCTCCTACTCGCGCCGCACAACGCTCCGCTTGTGACGCATGCCGTACGTTACCCAGGTCTCCGCCGTCTAATCACAAAGCTAATCACGACTCCCTAGGGACAAGGAAGTGCAAGTGCAATGGCGAAAAGCCAACCTGTGCGAGATGTGTTTTCCATGGTCTCGAGTGTGTTTACTCTGTCAAGCAACGTATGGGTCGGCCTTCGAAGAAGAGGTTGACGCCTCCTTTGACTCCGACGCAGAGCAGCCCGGGTGAGCAACAGGACCTTGCCAGTCCTGTTGCCGAGTCCGGTACTCCATCTTTATTCTCTCCTATAACCAATAGCGGACTGGATGATTTCAACATTGATCCTCTGCTTGGACTGTCGCTTGCTGCAAGTATTGATCCCGGCCTGCAGGCCGAACAACACTCTTTGCCAGCAGGACACTCTACAGACTTCATCCCGACGCCTATCTCCAACAGAGAACTTCCAGACACAACCGAAAGCGTAGACGTCAGTTCATCAGCATCTGCATCGTGTTCCTGTCTAGCAACTTTCTACCTGACCATGGATGATCTCTGCAAAAACACAGATCTTGTCTTCCCATCCGGGCTGATGTTTCTCCGCGACAAGCTCAGCACAGTGAGCCAGCTAGCACACTGCCAAATGTGTCCAACGCAATACCTTTCTTCTATGCAAAACATACAACTCTTGGGCACGCTCCTCATGTCTATAGCGAAGCAATATGGAGTAGTGCTCGAGTCCATTACCAAAGAGAGTGAGCTCATGTCCAGGAGAAATCAACCAATGCACATCCACTTTGGATCTACTGGGTACGAATCTGCTCCGGGCTTTTCCTTGGAGACGAGTCCTGTCGAATGGGCGACGCTAGCCAGGAGAGCTGTCAAACAGGAGATTTACGGGAGTGACGACAAGGAAGACTCACTATGGGGTCTCATCCATCTCTTGGAACGCCGACAGGCTAAATGGCATGCCCTACCACCCAAGCCAGATTGTCCTTACAGACGCTTGGCAGATAAGGAGCCTTTATGTATGAAGATCCTACAAGGAGCGAAGACATTTCTTGGATCACTCGGGCTGAGTCCCCAGGATTCATGAGAATTTAGATCTCACTCTATCAGTACAGAAGCCACTTGATTTTGTCATTTGATAAGCACTAGCATTTGATTCGAGGCGATATCTGGAATCCTTCTGTTGAGAGCTGGCAATCTTACATCATCTTACCTGACGAGTCCGATCGTTAGTCTCGGATAGATATAGCGTAAGGATTTAGAGGATTCGCAAATGGCCAATTACTTTCCACAGGCGACTTACCCAAGTGGCGCAGTCGTATCTCTCCGCGTTGTCGATGCTTATCTCTCCTCGCTTATATACCCGCTTGGCCCCCGGCTTTTGCCTCCCGCCGTGGAAAGTCCCCAGTCCTGCGAAGTCTCCTCTGTGACCATGCCCCACGCAGTATCCAGCACAAGGGCTCTTGAACCTCACTTCCTTCGCAACGCCCTCGATGTTTTGATCATAGGGGCAGGACCCGCTGGTCTGTCAGCAGCTCTGGCGTTAGGTCGTGCGCGACGTAGTGCTGCGATCTTTGGATCTTTCGAACGATCCGGTTCGCAGGGTCGTGATGTAGATAATCTGACGTCGCTCCATACCCACATGATCACCGAGTTAAACACCAAGTACAGAACAGTCTCCTTCATCAGCACCGCCGCGAGGCGTGTCCGTGAGAGAGGCATGGTGTTCGAAGTGGAGGACGTGACAGGACGATGCTGGAAGGGTCGAAAGGTTATACTGGCTACGGGTAGTCATGAGATTCTGCCTAAGATACTGGGTTATCAGGAGCTAAGGGGCACAGGCATGTAAGTGCATACCCAATCCTCTGTGAAGCTCGAAATTAACAAAACGCAGTCTGGACTTCTCGCAATGTCCCGAGTTTGAGGAAAACAGCTTGAAGTGCGCTGCCGCTTTGATCACCTCCAGCGATTCAGAGTCCATCGATTCAGCCATTCTCTCTGCTCATCTGGCCCGTCAACATACGCCAGACATCACACTTCTTACCAACGGCATGATCCACCTCGAGCAACATCCCCAAATCATTTCTGCAGTCAAGCGAGGCTTCAAGATAGACACCAGGCCAATCCAATCCTTCATAAAGTCAGATGTCGAGTCATCTATAAACGTCGAGTTTGCCGACAAAACACGGACTCCCTACGGTTTTATAGCTCATAGGCCTCCATCGACCATCATCGGGCCTTTTGCAGATCAGCTTGATCTGGAGATGACATCAGAAGGTCGGATACTGGTGGAAGGAGACTACCATGAGACGAGTGTGCGTGGTGTCTTTGCTGCTGGCAGCTGTGCTTCTGTTATTGATAGTGAAGCAGTGGAATTAAGTACTGGGATAACAGCTGGAATTGGAGCTAATTTCCAGATTGTTGAAGATGATGTAGGCTTCTGATTGTTTGGATTGATGATGCCCAATTTGTCTGACGTGAGCGCGGAGGAAGGGTGGGATATCCTGGGAGTCGTACGAGGCCGGGTTAGCGGGGACTTATTTGATCGCCGAAGATACAACATGGATATTGGTGATTGTTCAAGCGAGAGCTATTAGTTTCAGCCCGGATACTTTGCCGAGATGTCATCAGATTGAGCCGTGATAGGTTTGAAAAAGCAAGATCGCAACTTTTTATGGAGTCTTAGTGTAGGGTATGAAGTACTCAATATCACGTTTGCCTTGACACAAAGCAATTGCCACTCATTTATATCTTGCAATGTGCTGGTGTAATTAATAGTAGATTGTTACCGTGAGAGGCTGTTCAATAATTGCGAAAACTCCTGTATCTTCGAGTGTTCAATGCCATATCTGACTACGTGGTGTTTGGTGGGCTTTGAACAATGATCTGATTTTTCCAAGTAGGACAATAAGCTATGGGACCACTACAGATATTTGGGAGACATACCTTCAAACGGCGATCCAGTATCATAAATCTCTCCTTCAATATTCTATTTGACCTTGCTACCGGCAGTCGCCGTTTGTGATATGATTCTGGGCCATCGGGCTTCAAATTCGGGCCATCGGCGGTAACAACAATCATCCCTGAATCACGCAATTGAGACTTATCCACACTCGGTAAGCTTCCGCCACGGATAAAATATGATCCGCCCTCAATCGAGCCTGATACAGTAAAGCGGCATGCACTAGTGGGTACGTACAGTACGTCACTTTCATTGTACTTTTTCTGGCCTCATCTTATTCTTTGAGCTTTTTTATTGCATTCGACTTTGTGTTTCTTTCTGTAAAAAGTTTAAGTTTATTTTCAAGATGCTTTCAAGTCGCGTGTCAATGGCTGCCCGCTCTGCGGTCTTTAGCCAAACCCGTCGGGGTCTTGCTACCGCTGCTGCCGTCGCCTCCGGAACGAGGAGCCACAAGGTCGTTGTTATTGGAGGAGGCTCTGCTGGTCTTGCTATCAGCCATCAACTTCTCCGAACAGGCCGTTTCACCCACGATGACATCGCTGTTGTCGACCCTGCTCAGCACCACCACTATCAGCCTGGATGGACACTCGTTGGTGCTGGCCTCAAGACCAAGGAGGAGTTGAAGATGAACATGCCTGAGCTTATCGATCCCAAGATCAAGTTCTACAACGTCAGCGTCAACGGTCTTACTCCGGAGGACAACGCTATTACTCTTGGAACTGGCGACAAGGTTAACTACGAGCACCTTGTTGTCGCCCCTGGTATCAAGATCAACTACGGCAGTGTCAAGGGTCTTACTGAGGCTCTTGCCGAGAAGAGCGGTCCTGTCTCTTCCATCTACGGCTACGACCACTGTGACAAGGTCTTCCCCAACATTCAGCGCCTCCAGAAGGGTAACGCCATCTTCACCCAGCCCGCCGGTGTGATCAAGTGCGCCGGTGCTCCTCAAAAGTCCATGTGGCTCGCCCTCGACCACTGGAAGCAGACCGGTCTCTACGACCCCACCAACCCTTCCGCCTCTCCCATCAAGATCAGTTTCGCCACCGGTCTACCCGTCATGTTCGGTATTCCCAAGTACAGCGCCGAGCTCGAGAAGATGCGTCAAGAGCGTGGTGTCGAGGGTCTTTTCCAGCACGACCTCGTCGAGATCAACGGCGACAAGGCCATCTTTGCTCGTCCTGAGGGTCAGGAGAAGGTCACCAAGCAGTTCGATTTCCTCCACGTCGTTCCCAAGATGGGACCTCACGATTTCGTCAAGAGCAGTGCTCTCGCTAACGAGGCTGGTTACGTCGATGTCAACGACAACACCCTCCGCCACAATAAGTTCGCCAACGTTTGGTCCGCCGGTGACGCCTCCAGCCTCCCCACCTCCAAAACCGCCGCCGCTGTAACATCCGAGGCTCCCGTTCTCGTCAGCAACCTTCTCCGCGCTATGGACGGCCAAGAGCCCGAGCCCGCGTACGACGGCTACACCTCCTGCCCTCTCCTGACCGAGTACGGCAAGGTGATGCTTGCTGAGTTCAAGTACGGTGGTGTTCCCAAGGAGACTTTCGGCGAGATTTTGGGTATCGACCAGGCTGTTCCCCGACGATCATTCTACCACCTCAAGAAGGACTTCTTCCCCTGGGTGTACAAGAACTACATGGTCAAGGGAACTTGGGGAGGACCTAAGGGATGGTTGAAATAGATGTTTAAAATTGGATGAGCTTCATGTACGTTAAGAGTAAAGACATAGATGGGGAGGTATCAGAGCATTGTATACCCACGGAGAAGCGAGATAAAATGATAAATTGATGATTTTGGTCATAAACAGGCGCTTCCCCGAGTCAGTGACGTCTGCCTTGTATCACTGCAGGCTTAGAGTTCATTGCGGCGGTTCATCGAATGGATACGCTTTTATGATAACATCAGATGAAGACTATTATCTGCGTTTTTCATGTAGTCGCAATCAAGTGGATATGTGAGTGAACTCAAGTTTAAGAGAGTAATCCGAGGCCGCATAAGAAAAGGCTTCCGGTGATCGAGATCTTAGACGAAGCTGAAGTCAAATCATGGAAAGGCAACTTGATTAGCATTTGAGTGCATTCTTTGCAGTATGATACGTGAGACAAAAACATGGAAGCGCTAGCCTTTGCCATGAGTACAAAGGGTTTAGACACTGGTTGACCATGTTTCATTCTGTCAAGTCTGCATAAGATTTAAATAAGATTCACATAATGCAGTGCCCTTGCAAAACTCTGAATGCCTTCCCTTATGAACTTTGTTGTCATGAGTTTTGCAAAGTTTTCCTTGAATGATAAGTATAAATGATGGTTCCCAAGTCGCTGAGGAAGACTCCTGGACTTCTCCATTGCCCGAGACTTTATACTCCAAACACTTGTTGTCCCGAATAAATCTCTACATCACTCTATCTACAACCTATCATCATGTTGAACCGCGACGACGACCCAGAGGGATATGAACTCGCAGAGAAATTTGCAGCAGCCTATATGGAAAATCACTACACGCTTCCACCTTCCATCGTTTTTCAATCGCGTCTCGAGAAATACGAAGCCAGCCTAGAATTTCTCAAAGAAGTGATCGAGCACAAGAAAGAATGGCAGCAATATCGAGACGAGGTCGAAGTAGCCGAAACAGCGAGACCGGCCACCGAAACACCCGTCGAAGATCGTATAGCGAATCTATCCCTCGGTTACGTACGTCCCGGGCGCCCAACATCCGAGGAGCTCGCACGTCGACGCAGAATCGTCCAAGGTCGTGCTTTGGAATCAAGGGACTGGGAATTAACCCGGCGCGCCGCCGAGTTGCAAATCCGCATGGAGGATCTTGAGACGGAGTACCAGCGCAGCTTCAAATTTTGTTTGATCTGGAGGAAGCACTCGCGGTGCTGTATTAAGCTAGAAGATGAGGGACATCCTAACATCCGTAGGGATCGTTTCAGCTTCAGGCAAAAGTTGTCTTATTGGTTGATTCCGGCGATGGAGTGTGTAAGGATCACGCAGGGTGATTTGAACATGGACACGGAGTTGTCTGACTAATCGGTCTTTATTTTGTCGGATTAGAGCTTCACGGATTGGTTACAGCGAAGAGATCTTGGGGCGCCAGGAAATAGTCGACTAGTTGCTAGTCTAAGATGACTGAATTATCTCCTCTCTTATATCACCGCGGCCATTTCTTCTTACTGTGACGTTACGCTATTCCCGAGCCCCGCTTATCCACCATAACAAGAAGCGGCAAGATCATCAACACCTCGGTAGCACCCTCTTTCTTCCCTTTTGCTTTTCCATTCCTCTTTTCCCTTTCCTCGTTTTCTATCAAAACTCATGATGACTCTCAAGATATCACTCATTTTTATTCCTATCGTTGCTATCGCTTTCGTCGCACACCTTCTTCTCCGCGCACTATTCACCCCGCTTCGTCATATCCCCGGCCCGTTCTTGGCTCGCTTCACGGACTTCTGGTATTTCTGGAACGTCCGGAAAGGCTCTTTTGAAGACGTGAACCTTGATCTGCACAAGAAATATGGTATGATTCCTTTCAAAACATAGGCTTTCCAATTCTGAGCTGTGATCTAGGACCTGTCGTTCGCTATGGACCCAATCGCTACAGCATCAACGATCCCGAAGCTGCAAAAGTAATCTACGGTCTCGGCAACCACTTCCCCAAGTCATCATGGTATTCTACCTGGGCGAGTCCTGGAAAATGGGCCATCTTCAGCGATCAGTCAATTAAACGGCATTCTCAAAATCGGAAACTTTATCAAGCGACCTACGCGATGTCCTCTCTTGTGCACTATGAACCTTTCGTTGATGAATGTGCCGATCTCTTCACTCAACGCCTCTCGGAAATGTCTACGTCGGGTTCAGGCTTACCTGTGGATATGAGACACTGGTTTCAATGCTATGCTTTCGATGTCATTGGCTTGATCACTTATGCGAAAAGACTCGGCTTTTTGGATCGTGGAGATGATATTCGTGGTGTCATCCGCGCTCTGGAGGATCATCTCGGCTACGCAACACTTTGTGGCATATTCCCCAGTCTTCACCAATATCTGTTTCCGATCAGGAACTATCTAGCGGGAAGTACCGGTACCGGAAGAGCTTATGTGCTCAACTTTACCAACGAGCGGATCCAAGAAGCTCAAACGACCCCGAAACCTGTCGCGACAGAGAGTGAAGTCACTATGGAAGACTTCCTTACCAAGTTTCTCGCAAAGAATGCAGCTGACCCACAGGTGTTTACACAATATCACGTTCTGATGGGATGTACTTCGAACATGGTTGCTGGGTCTGATACAACTGCCATCAGTCTTTCCGCTGTTCTTTACTACCTCCTCAAGAATCCCACCTGTTTGAATAAACTTAGAACAGAGATTAACGAGATGGCATCGCGTGGAGAGCTATCAAAGTCCCCAACGTTCAAAGAGAGCCAGCAGATGGCTTACCTCCAAGCCGTGATCAAGGAAGCGTTACGAATGCATCCTGCTACGGGCTTACCGCTTGAGAGAGTTGTGCCTGAGGGCGGCGCGGAGATTTGTGGCAGATTCTTTCCTGAAGGCGTAAGTTGATCAATTGAAGGACGGCGGGGCATAGCTAATGGCGGACAGACTATTGTCGGCATCAACTGCTGGGTAGCACACAGAAACACAGATGTGTTCGGCCAAGACGCCGCCATGTTCAATCCGGATAGATGGCTCACATCGGACGCCGAGAAGCTTTCTGCTATGAATCGTTATCATATGCCTGTAAGTTCTAGACACTCACGAATCATCAAGCCCACTTCTGACCAGTACATCGTAGTTCGGACTTGGTTCTCGAACCTGTATCGGTCGTCATGTATCCATGCTCGAGATGTCCAAGCTGATCCCACGCATCATCCGAGACTTCGACTTCGAACTCGACAAGTCACTTCAGCGAGACGATTGGCATACCAACAATTACTGGTTTGTTAAGCCTTTAGACTTCCAAGTACGGGTTGCAATTCGTCAGCCAGAGAAGATGGCGTAGATAGATCATGGCCAGAGTAGTACAAATGATTTTCAAATTTCATAAATGCTTTTAATTGACAAGGGTATAATCTGTCCAAGTCCCATCAGCGCCAACCAAGAACACAATGCACAACAATCTGGTGACAAAGCAATGATCGAAAACTCCAATTCCAGAATTATTTGGTCCAGCTCTCGTGGTGTTACAGTTCAAATCAACAAATCAATAACCACGGATGCCAAAGTCAGGTTGAAACAACAGCTGGTTTTGAGCTAACGTTGGAATCCGTGGTTATTTAATTTGTTGATTTGAACTGTGCGCTCGAGAACCAGACTTCCAAAACAAAACTCAATAGTAAAATTCAAAATGGAATGTGGTTCATCAATGGGTCATGTTGTACGTAGGAAGGGTATCGAAGAGATCCTGGTTTGCTTGAACTTGTTCCTACAAGATGTATTAGCCTTCACCATATCATAATCACTTGCTGAGATGATGCTACTCACATAAGTCGGTACGTGATTGACTCCAGTCTCACCCTCTCCTTCGACAGCAATCTGGATCGGAAGCCGCAAAGTAAAACTCGAACCATGCGCCCGGGAAGCAAGAATAATCTCCAGTGTGTACGTCCGGCTGATAAGACAAGAGAAAAACGTCGGTAACAAGATCTTGGAATCCGGGCTTGGCAGCGTAATAGAGATGGGAAATGAGGCTGTATGTCTTGGCGCTTCCGTCCTGATGATATCACTGCTCTTGGATCCTCTTCGGGGCGCATTTCGCGGTGGTTCATCGCCTAATTCCGAGTACTCTGAGCCCCGACGAGATACCGGAGGTGAGGGTGTTGATGATGAGTTGAGTCGCCAGTTGGGTTTGGGGCAAGTGACTGTTGCGTTCTCATCGAGGACGAAACTTAGGATGGGATTTGGCATCACGCTGGGAAAGCTGTGCTGGTCGGGAAGAAAGCTGAGATGACCTGTGGAGTAGTATGTGGATGCTTTGATAGAAGCTGACTTCGCGTAGATCTCTGGTGGCTCTTTGTTACCGTTTGGCCAGAACTCGAGATCGATGTTTAATGAGATATCGGACGGTTGCAGCTTATCTGTTGTGATTTTGACAGGGTCGGGCTGCAGAGTTGAGGCTCTGATAAAACCCAACTTCGATGAAAGGATGTCTTTTCGGATGGTTTTCTCTTGTGACAGTACGTAACGCGGGTTTCCAGGTATAATATGCAGTGGAGGCTGCTCTGGAAGGAAAGGCATAACCTTGACAGGATGTGTTCTCTCCAAAGTCAAAGACTTTCCCTTACCAGTCATGAACCAACCTCGGGCCTCAACACCATAGGTGACATTGACGGTATGAACGGCCATATCATCATGCTCCCACGCCGGTCCCACCGTCGGCGGCAACTGCAAATGCCGTTCCCGAATCATAGCATTGCGATGCCTACACGCTGCACTAGGAAGCTGATACGGAATGACGAAAGAAAAGGGTACTTGATAAGTAAACCCAGCCTGCAGCACACCATCTTCCGGCAGAGCACTTTCAGGAATTGGCATTCTCAGCAAAAGGAACTTGTGAGCGGACTTGGGCATGGATCCTTGATGCAGCATCTGCACGATGGTGGATGATGACCCGGAAAAGACGATTTCAAAGGCATCGACGGTGAGATTTGCTTGTGGTGAGAGAGAGACTGAGCCTGTGATTGTTGAGCCTGATGTGTAGATCTTGGCTTCGAAATGTCTATCGATTGAAACGTCGAGGGGACATTCTGATTTGCGCAGTGTAGGAACCCAGCTCCCTCTGCGTTTGGGTTCAGCGGCTACAGAGATATTGGGAGTAGTGTTGAACAAGACTTGAGCAGCAGACATTTTGATCAACAAATTCGGTAGAATCAAGAACAAATGGGTATATGCATAAAAGCTACGATACCAAGTACATGTGTCTCAGTGACTGGATTGTGAAGAGAAAGAAAAGAGCATGTAACCTGATACTTGAAAGCTGACAATTTCAACTTAACTTCCGCCACAAGAGACACACTCAACACATGACCCTTTATCTCAGCCAAGGCTCAAGGATGCATTGATTGGCTGTCTTGGCCGACGCAGCGCCCTGGTCGTGCATTTGGGTTTTGTCTAATTGGTTAGTTAAAAGCCGACACCACCAGAACTCATTTCTACGCCCTGGACATGACATGACATTTCCGAATACCCTTTTTTTCTGTCAATGATCTACAGCTTATAAATCCATACCACGCCTTTAATTACAGAGTGATAATTCTCCAATATTGATAATAAATGATGAGAGGTTCAGTGTTGGGAGGTTATGGGTGCGACACTACTACGAAAGCCAAGAGTTAGCAGTAAGCCACCTAGCATTTCAATGAGGGGTATCCTGATCACAGACCATCAATTAGCGAATTATCTACCAAAGCCAAGCTTTGACTGGTATTTTAGAGTAGCTGGGCACGAGATAAGAGTCTGGGGGAAGCGGGGTTGGGGGAGATAACCGTAGCAGTGGACAGGGAATAAACAGGAAAGCATTTACGTATTGAACAAGCCAACAGCACATGTTATCAACGGTCGGCGGTGAATTGAGTCCATTCAGCTCTTGGCCGCTGTCACTGTCCAATAACTAACTTTGGGCTAGACCTTACCCCAGACGCCAAACTCACAAGCAAGGGTCCAGACTTGATCATCGTCTTGCGTGTGTGTGCTACGGCTAGGGCGTACTGGTTTGCCGCGATCGGCGCTGAATAATTCGTAATTGTCAATCGTGGAGGAAAGAGACAAGAGTGATAATGATAGGCATTGGCCGAGGAGATATGATCTGTTTTAGCTGTCACCTGCCACTGTTTCGGTTGGGGTAGGGCACGGGGAATCTTGACACCTCCTCGGATGACTGTAGTGACTCAGTGTACAGATGAGGACGGATCGTCGCTGTTCGGAACAGTATTTATAACCAGGCAATGCCATGGAGGACGCATTGATGGCAATTGTCGCATGATTGTTTGATGGCGGCGGTGCAGGTTAGATAGCAGCCAAAGTCTTGGGATATCCGTGCCTCATTCACCCCAATATCGCTCAAGATTGGGTACGTCATCACACCCGATGGCGAAAAACGATGGTTGTAACCTACAGAAGACATTAAAAATGTTTCATTATACGAAGACTGTTACCAGACGTTAGATCAATTGGCTGTGACGCCGCCGCGGATTGAAACAGTCTGAACATGATCTAGAGTGGCCTGGCAGTTGGATAACAGAAGCATTGTTCCCTGATGCTGAAACTGCCAAAATGAAGTAGTCCGACTGCCAACTTAGACTTTCATACGATCTCTAAATTGTTTTCATCTCTTTCAGTGACTGATTCTTCCGATGCCCTAACGACACCGTTATTTATTAACTTCCGAAACCCAACGTCGATCCACCGACTCCATCAGCAACATCCGAGCGATTTTGACAGCTGGAGATGGATCCCAATGACGTGCCGAAATGCGGGGGTCTCAGACACCATCGCAATCCACTTCAACATCTCGGCAATTAATCCTTTTAACTTTCCGACAATTCCACTTCCATCATGACCGTTACGACCGTTGCAACGCCAACCAATATCGGGCGATGTGCCCTCAAGCATCGCGTCGTCATGGCGCCCATGACAAGATTAAGAGCTGATGGAGATCACGTACCGCTTGCTATGATGGTGGAATATTACTCGCAACGAGCTTCGGTACCTGGAACTCTGCTCATCACGGAAGCAACATTCGTTTCGGAAAAATCGAGAGGTCGGGATGAGAATGCACCGGGCATTTATTCAAAAGAGCAAGTGGACGCTTGGAAAAGGATAACGCATGAGGTCCATGCCAAGGGTTCATTTATTTTTATGCAGCTTTGGCATGTCGGAAGAGCAGCACGTCAACACGCTTTGGATAAAGCTGGGCTTGAGATGGTCAGCAGCAGCGATATTCCCATCGGCGACGACCATCCCACGCCTCGGCCTATGACTACAGATGAAATCTGGGAATGCGTTGGGTCCTTCACTAGTGCGGCACGGAACGCTATTGATGCTGGATTTGATGGTGTTGAGATACATGCTGCGAATGGATATCTAATCGATCAGTTCACTCAGGATACATGTAACAAGCGAACCGACGAATGGGGTGGAAATATCGAGAACCGCTCAAGGTTCTGTTTTGAGATTGCGAAAGCGATATCAAAGGAGATAGGAGCAGACCGTACAGCCATCCGTTTGTCACCATTCAGTACTTTCCAGGCCATGAGGATGGAAGACCCCAGACCGCAATTCACTCATCTCATTTCCGAGCTGAAGCCTCTCGGCCTCGCATACCTTCACCTCATCGAGCCTAGAATCGCCGGAAACGTGGACAGGACGGTGGACGAAGACAAAGAAAGTCTTGACTTTGCTTTTGATGTCTGGGCAGGGTCGACACCAGTGATTGTCGCAGGAGGATACACCGCCGAAACAGCAAATCACGCGCTTGAGACGCGTTTCAGGGATGATACAGTGGCGTTTGCTTTTGGACGACACTTCATTTCGAACCCTGACTTGCCTTTCAGGTTGGCTAAAAATATTGGTTTGGCGAAATATGACAGGGATACGTTCTACAAGGTTAAGAGTAGGGACGGGTATACGGATTATCCTTTCAGTGAAGCTTGGATTCATGGGACAAAGGCTATAGAATAAGGAGTTTGGCTAGAACATGGTATGATCAATGAAAGACGTTTGCGATAGATCAAGAAAAAAGCAAGGCCTCAAAGAGACTTGTCGCCAAATTCACATCCCTGGTCAATTTTTGGCGCACCAAGCTAGGGTATGGCGGATGCTTGCATCAACATTTCTCTGACAAAGAACTGCCATTGGCAGCCATTTATGCCAAACGGACGGAAACTGAACATCGGAGTGAATTCTGACAGTTTTTATCACATCCTTCACCGTCGCTTTTTGTCGGATTGGGTCGCAGCAGTTGACGCCTAAGAAACAGTTACAGTGACACACGTGGCAGATCACATGACCCTGCTTCGTCCGCTTAAATCTGCCAGATAGTTCAGTGCGGGCACTTTCACTCAGCATAAGCGACATACCATCATCCAGCTCACTCAACTCCCTCTCAAATCACTCTTCTGACCATCATCATATCTCACTCTCTTGGCGATGCGGGGCCCGTCGCCATCCTGCGACAATGCTCCCTGATGCCACCATCGACGCAGCAGCTGACATGCTAGCCGAGTTCCGCAGAAACAACGCCCTCACGGAACTCCTCGACCAGTACCAAGTCCTCATCGAGGACTATAAGCGTCTCAAAAGCGACTATGAAGAAGAACGAGAGGGTAGAGAGCGATACAAGCAGCTCGCTCGCGGCCAGGAGCGCAATCCTTTCGCGCTTGTCGTCGTAGATGGCGATGGATATATCTTTGACGAACGCTTCATCCAGGCTGGTGAACAAGGCGGTAGTAGAGCTGCCAAACAACTAAATGATACTATCAAAGATAGTCTGCGTCGCAAGGGTCTCGAAAGCTACGAGGTCATGATTCGCGTGTACGCAAACCTCACCGGACTTTCCAAGGCGCTGTTTAAGAACGGTCTGGTGGGCGCGGAAAAGCGATCTTTGTCATCCTTCACAGCTGGATTCAACAGATCGTACGGATTGGCTGATTTTATCGATGCCGGCGAATTAAAGGAAAACGCCGATTTCAAACTCAAAGCTATTCTACGGCTTTATGCGGATAACGCCCAGTGCAAGCACATCTACTTTGCCGCATGCCATGATGTGGGCTACGTCTCGGATCTTACTCCCTTTAGGGGTAATAGCGAGCGGTTCACGCTTGTTCGAACGCCGAGTTTGCTTTTCCACAAGGAATTTAACAAACTTGGTATGAACGTTGAGGAATTACCGGGCGTGTTCCGCCACACGCCTCTCCAACAACCTTATGCTGCTGCACCCGCGAAAGCGCCGTTGGGTCCGGCTGTTAGCAACGGCAAAACATACACACCTACGAAGGACAATAACGACGGCAGAACTACTTGCACTTTCTACATGCAAGGTAATTGCCGATATGGTAATAGCTGCAAATTCGCCCACGACAACAAATCGTCCAGTCAGACTAGCACACCATCTCCTAGCAACGGGATGAAATCCGACCGTTTTAGTGGTGATTGGCGACGAGGCACCAGTTTATCCAACGGCGGAAAATCCAACATTGACTCTCTTCCCAAGAAGGAAGATATTCCCGAAGGCACGGTACCCATCAACGCCCTCGAAGACCGACTCGACGCCTTGTTGCCTCCTCTTGATCCTGAGGCTGTTAAGCGTCTCAAATTACTTTCTCAAGAGCGAAGGTTCTGCAATAGTGCACAGCTGTATAACTCCTGCGAGAACGAAAACTGTGAATATGAACATACGCCCATTGACGAAGATCTCAAGCCAGCTTTGGAGCATCTGGCACGATCGAACATTTGTTCGCGCCGAGGTGCTTGTCGACGGGCGAATTGTGTGAATGGTCATGTCTGCCAGAAGGCGGACTGTCGACACCGAACGAATGGTACGGGCAAGGGCTACTGCCGATTCCCAGCCAAGGTCTGTACCGCTGACTATATGGTGGATTCCTTTGTCTCAGCTGTCGATGCTCCTTCGTCACCATCTATGGTGTCGCCTTCTCTTGTATCAGAGGAGACACCCACCGCCGAAAATGGGGGAACGAATCTTTGGGGCGGTCATTAGCGATCTGGTCGCCACCATACTGCATTAGCGGTATACCAAATATTTTGGGAATAGAACAAAAGGCTCACCAAGTGTCTTGAAAAGATTGTTAGAGGGTTGGAACGAGGATCAGTCTTTACTATGGGTGGGTGGTATTGTCTTGACCTACATGGGAATAACAAATGAGAAATGTCGATTCAACTGGGCATTTAACGGAAACTTGGAGATGGTTGTATTCTTGTAGACTAGACGGGGTCGCTATACATACATAACGAGATACTCCTAGTAGGAATACAATCACATTGCTATGGTGGCGGCTGTATACTCAATGTGATACATCATCGGGCTGCGCCAATGGGGAGCGTACATCTTGGTTAGTGGAGAAGTGCGAAAGCCCAAATAGCGTGCATGAGGACACAAGTCCATTTCATGGTTATGTCCCTGGACGAGATTCCACCTGCATGAGAGCGCAAAACGGAAGCCCGGCAAGTGTAAGACAGTATGTTTGTGGGTCTAATGTTGGACGTTGTATGGAGATGGTTGGTGGCTGTACGATGCAAGTTTATGACTGGTTATCAAAGTGTTGTTGTCTCAGCCAAGTGAGAGAAGAGATCACAGATTGCTTTCCCCCGGGAAGAAATCACTCATCGATGCCCAACGGAGACAATGCAGGGTGATAGCTTCCTCACATCCCGCCAAGACGTTAAATTGCATGATATGACCAGAAAGAGAACCAATATTCGTAGCTATCACTTTGCATTCAAGCTGACCAACAGATATGATATCATATCTCATGCAGACACCTCCCGGTACTGTGATGTAGCCTTGCTACTTGGAGTGGGCCGAGGCTGTACAGGCCCATTTCTGAGACAGCTTAGGTCATGAGTGGATAGAAAGCTGAACGTCTCTCGCTTTTGATCGAATGGTTGGTCGGTTTTCTAGCCCTTTTTCTAGATTCTTCTCATTAAGAGTCCAGTGTTAAAGTTAATAAACAAGGCTGTTGAAGATACGAGTTGGTGGCGTTTTACGAGCAATAGGGTGGGATTGGTCTTACTTGCAGCTGTCGATTACGGAACGGGCCATACTTATCCCTCCCACGCATTGGATCAACACTATTGGCAACAAATCAAACATAATTCAGGGCGTCTGGAAGTATCCAACCACAGTTTCCCATGGCTTCCCGCCCGAGACACCAGCCGAGATGTTGTCTCCGACTCATAGTGGGAACACCAGCCGCAAAAGGGAATCTGCATATAAGACAGATAAGACAGCAATGTTTGCCGACATCTGATTTATGAAAAGCATGAAAACAAGATGGAGTACTACAACAGGACCTATAACAAAACCAACTTTGGAACAGACTCTTATGTTCAGCCGAACACCAGCAATGCAGATCTCCATACGGCAGTGTCTTTCCTACTGCGCTCCAAGCAGGGCCTGGCTATTACGGTACTCACTCTGATCTCCCTTCGCATTGTGTACAACCTCTTCTTCCATCCTCTCCGCGACATACCCGGCCCTCTCTTCGCAAGAGCAAGCAGTCTCTGGAGACTCCATCCTTACTTTCGTGGGACATGGCATGATGACGTTCTAGAGCTTCACAGAAAGTACGGGCAGGTCGTTCGTATATCACCGGGGGAAGTGAGCTTTACAGATCAAGATGCGATCAAAGGTATCTATGGCCATGGTAAGACTGTGACAAAGGTTAGTGCCATCTCTACGAGCAGGAGTACTGGACTGACCATATGTAGGCGAAGTTCTATGATGCGTTCATCGTGCCGAACATGACAGTCAGCTTCTTCGCGACAAGGGATAACAAAGCCCACCGGTTTCTCCGATCGCGTGTGTCGAGTGCGTACTCGATGACATCCATCCTCACCATGGAGTCGTTGATCCAAGACGTGATGGATCTTAACCTCAGAAAGCTTGGTGAGCTGGCAGATGACGGTGACTTCTTTGCAATTGAAAAGATGGTCAACTACTTCACCTCGGATGTCGTCGGCCAGCTAGCCATAGGCGGCATGGTCGGATTCCTGGAACAGGGCAAGGATATCGGCGGCATAATCCAGTCCATTCACGATGGGTTCTACTTCATGGGAAACATGGGTATTCTTCCGTTACAGATGTTCTGGATCAATAACCCAGTATCTAAATGGCTTACCAAGAACTTCGGCGGCGATCGACTCAACGCTTTTGACGTGTTTATCGACTGGCTAGACGGTCGCGTAGAAGAGAGAATGTCCAACGGTCTTGTACCCGGTCAACGACGAGATCTGCTCCAACATTTCATCGAAGCCAAAGATCCTCAGGACGAACCAGTCGGCAAGCGAGATGTTATGATCGAAGGGGTAAACATCCTAGCCGCAGGTTCTGATACAACAGCCATCAGCATTTTAGCCTGTCTGGGCTACATCCTAACGAGCCCTAATACAAAGGGTCGCTTAATGGAAGAGATCGATCACGCTTACCGGGAATTAAATCTAGATGAGGAAGGACGGGAGATTTCCTTCAAGGAAGCGGAGAAATTGCCGTTTCTGTCCGCTGTGATCACGGAAAGCACCCGGCTTCATCCCTCTATTCAGTATCAACTTCCCCGCGTTGTGCCGCCGGAAGGATCTCAGATTGGAGAGTACTTTCTTCCGCCTGGTTCGACTTGTGGTGCGAGTGCGCGAGCTGTGAATAGTTCACGGGAAATCTTTGGTCCGGATGCAGAAGAGTTTCGACCTGAGCGATGGATCGCGAAGAGTCCGGCTGATGAAGAACGGATTAAGAAGGAGAGATCTTTCTTAATGACGGTGAGTACCCCTTTGGTCTTATAAGCTGTGATACTGACGCGGTTTACTGCTTAGTTTGGCATGGGTAGTCGCAGCTGCATTGGGAAGCATTTGGCAACTGTTGAGATGTACAAGTACATCGCTCAGTTCTTTCGACACTTTGATGCTGGGCTTGAGAATGCTGATAGACCTTGGACGACTAGGACGCAGTGGTTCTCGTTTCATCTTGACTTCCGTGTTGCTATCAAAAGGAGAGAGCATTAGCTAAGCCATTTGCGCTGGTCCCAGTAGGGAAGCGAGGTTTTTGAAAGTCACGTCTCTTAGCCCACACAGGCTGAATCAACACGACGGGAGTAGGGAAGAATACTTTGGCAACGATAATGTTTTCCATTAATACAAGCTCCGTTTTTCGTCTAAACTCATTGCGATTTGTCACTGTGGCGTGTGTGGCTGATGAACTGTTGAGTAGAGAAGGACACATTGTGATATGCGCCGTATAATTGTCCAAACAAGGCGGTAACTGCTTGACGATGCCACCTTGGCCCGCTGATTTTTATGGGGGAAAATCACACCACGATAAGAAACATAGTTTCGCATGAATGCCTAGCCATTTATTGTTGATCTTATAAACGATTTATGTCGCCAAGGTCTCTATATATCAAGTAAATATGACGATCAAACTCCAACCCACCCTAGACCTCCACTTCAGAGTCAACGTCGAAGGAACAAGCAGGAAAAGATTACCGAGATTGACAAATGACAAGTCCAGGGTGGCACAGACGAATACACGTGGAGCAGGATCACAGATTAGACCCCTGATGGTAGATGCGCTAATGACTACGTAGCGTTGCCGATCGAGCTATTATCTGACTCCGAAAATTATGCCATGCGAAGTTGTGTTGCATGCGAATTTCGGGTCAGACGACCTTTGATGATCGACAATTGTCAAAGAGTGGGATACTTTATCATGCAATCAGATTGCGAGGGATTAAGCTCGGATCTGCAAGACGGGTTCGTGCGGGAGGAATTTCTCTCCGACGCTTGTAGAACAACCCCAATTGTTCCTCAACACGTGGGTACAGTACAAAGGGACGTCGGTTACAATGCCCTGTTCAGCTGCATTTATCGAGAATGTCGGTAAAACAAGATTGAAATAAACTTCGCCGTAAGCTATTGGAACTATTACATTGGAAGAACGAATGAGATGAGGCAAAGTGCATACTTCCCCTGATCTTGTTTCAGAAGAAGCAGCCACAGCCACCAAAACGGTAAGAAGTCGAGCGCCCGCCACCGTCTAATGGGTAGAAGACAGTACGTGCCGCAGTTCATCCTGGTAGATTATTCGCTAAAAGACTTGGCTTTGACTATGGCAGGTCTGCTAATGACAAATGGGGAAGGCCGCGGAACCATGCTGAAAAGATTCCCCAGTACCGAGATATGAGACTTGTGGCGTTGAGAATTTCTTTAGTGGCTAACTGTCGCCCCTGATTCTGGTCTGCCACCGACGTCCAAGAAAAGCTTCTCGCAATGGAAGCAGAAATGGAACCGAATCGTCAGCGGTACTCTAAACCTTCCCAACACACAATTGGAGTCTTCTACGGCAACATCCGCGAGACTCTTTTCCTCGTACTCTGAACCTAGTAAACTCAGAAAATCATCATGCATCTTAATGATCCTCTCCAGCTCCCCGGTAAGAACCCGCAAGGATCCTCCGAGGTTAAATGACACCTCCGGCAGTGAATGAACCAAGCTTCGTAACAACCCCAATAAGAGATCGTCGTCCAGACATTATTGACAAGCGAGTGTCAAAGCGCGAGATATACTTTCGCAGATATCGTTCCGCCACGGGGCGCGCCAGGCCGTTTCTGGCTGTGCACCCCGGAGCCACTGACACCAGCGACTGCAAGCTAACGGCCTGACGTACAGTTTGTATGAGATCGTCGGTCTCGGTTGCTGAACTTCCCCTGCATCTCAAGACAATGCGGTCCCACTGTGGCTTGACCTAGAGCAAAACGTGGGTTTCCAGTACAACAGGTCTTCCGTGCCTTCTATGCATGCGTATTAAAACTCACACAACCCCAGATCCGTATCTCCTGCTTCTTTTATAGGGGTTCTGTCATTCTTGTATCTTTTGTTTTGAGTACATCGTCACTCCTTCGAAATGGCGTCTACAAGCGATCACAAGATCGCTTCCATGGCCATGGGCTTCACCCTCGGCTTTGGTCTTCTCACCGTCTGGGAAGCATGGAAACAAACCCGCCGAAACAGAAATCCGCTTCGCAGCACGTATATTTACATGCTCTGGGGAGAAATCGCTGCGAATCTTGCTATTGCTATCATCGGATGGATTTTCTTGGATGGAATTATCGGCCCGACGTAAGCACGGCGATGTCACTGACGCGATTTGGTTGACTAACGTTGTTACTCTAGTGTCCCTGTTCTCTTCTTCATTCTGTTCTTTTGGGTCTGGGAGATCCAGTTGCTCCTGCAGATTATCGTCAACCGAATTTCTATCATTGCGGAACACCGATCTACTATCTTTAAGCTGAAATGGGGTACGGCTATTATTATTACTCTTGTCAACATTGCTGTCTTTGTTATTTGGATTCCTTCGCATACTGTACCTCCTGCGAGTCAGACGTAAGTTTGGATGCATCCACCAGACTTTGAGGAATGTTACTGACTGTCGAGTAGATGGGTCAAGGTCAATGATGTCTGGGATCGAATCTCCAAGGTCATCATCCTCATCGTCGACGCCGGACTCAACTGGTACTTCCTCCGAACCGTCAAGAAGAGACTCGTCGAGCAGCACAATTTGAAGAAGTACCAGCCTCTCGTCGGCTTCAACGCTAAGCTCATGATCGTCTCCATTCTCATGGACGTAAGTCACCGCCTTGTTTCCCACGTTCTATTCAGTCGCTGACATTCACAGGCCATGCTCATCGGTCTCATGTGGCTCCCCAACCAAGTCGTCTACATCCAATTCCACCCCGTCGCCTACATGGTCAAGCTCAACATCGAAATGTCAATGGCCAAGCTCATCACGCGTCTCGCCAAGGGCGAAAACTCAGACGACTACTACCCCTCGCTCTCCCACTCCGGCCACGGCCGCAGCGGTCACCGAACCGAAGACGCACCTTGGACAACTGGAGGAAACAATGTACAGCTTACGCACCGATCCAAAGTTGTCGCTGGAGACTCAGATGATGATCTACCTAACCACGGCCCTGGTATTCATCAGCGAACCGAATTCCAGGTCACTGTTGAGAATAGCCCTGATAGGAATCCTTTCAAGGGTGGTTCGGATACGGATGAGATTCCTTTGACGCATGGACATCCTAAGCAGGTGGTCATTGAGGAGATTAGTCGTGTTCCTTCTATTTCGAGCAGCAGACGATCATAAGATACCCTTCCATCTCCTTGAATAGCATATATATTTAATACATCAATCTAATATATAACAATCTCCATCTACCATCTCATCTCGGCCTCTCTCCTCTCCTTAGTCTAGCACTCGAGTTCGGAGTACTAAGACTTGCACTAAAACTAAGAGAAGCTGCACTAGTAAACCTGTCACCGCAACGCCAAGCTGTTGGTGCCTTTCACAATGATCGTAAACCCACACGCCAAAAGGCTGGCGACTGCTCAACGACATGGTACCCAGAACGGGTCTCAACCAACTGCGGTAGACGACTTCTGCCTTTCTTCGTGGAGTTTCCCTTCCTTTTCATACGATTCCAGTGGAGTTCAACCTCTATATCGAATTGTGATACGTGGGGACGCCCCTCGTAATGACGGAGTAAATCTTCGTCTGACCATTGAGAGCAAGGGTGAATCACCAAATGACGGCCGTGATGTGGCTCGGCATCGTTCAGGTATTCCCACGCACACCAGTCCTCAGCCGATTCGATCTCGCCAGAAGTCAAAAGCACGTCTGTTTCAAAATTCATTTCGACATTAAGATGTGCAGACGACCATGCAGTTTCCTCTCCTTCTTTAGTGATTTTGGCTCCGAAGTGGTCTTCAACGAGTTCCCTGTCATCTGCACGGGTTACGTCAAGGTTCAGATATACCATGAGGAGATCCAGACCCCATGAAGTGAGCTCTTCAGGTAAACCTTGAAACCTCTCGTCATACGGGCTGAAGGCACTGTATATAGCCAGGGAGGTGGAAGCGAAACGCCAATGTGGAATCCCTGTGTCGGGACAAAAGTCCTTCTCAGGCTCTGGGAGCCTTCCCTCAGTGATCTGTGCAAAGATCGCGTCGTAGAGTGTTGCAACATATACCCGCACACTAACCCAGCCTTTCTCGTCAGATAAACTGACTTTGCGAGGCTTTGATATCAACAGGTCAAAGTCAAAGTTTAATCGCACGAACATATGTTGAGTTCTCATCGCCTTGGCGGTCCATTCGTAAAATAGAAAGGATTTGAGAAGCTTGCGTCGTTCTGACTGCTGAAGCTGGCCTGCGTCCATCCTAGTCATGACTTCCTTTCCTTTGAAAGTAAGATGGCGCTGCGAAGCTCCCATCTGTGGAAGACAAGGATAGCTTTGGATCATATATTTCGATCTGGCTTTGGTGATATAGTCCTCGCTGAGTCGTATCAACACGGAGTGAAGTTTGTTGAGCGACCAGAAGAGTTGCGACGATTTGTCCCGGGAGGCGATGGGGTCAGGAAGGCCTTTTGCGATCCACTGGCTCACGATTGCCTTCCGGGGCTCGTATTCTTCCTCGATATAAAGGGGTCCTGCGGATCTTGGGAGCTGTATAATGAATATGGCATCCTGGATCATATCTTTGTCGAAGTCCGAGGCAAGGATGTGCCATATAATGACTGCTTTGTATCTGAGGTAGACTTGAAGCATCCGTGGTGAAGCTCGCATTAGAGCGGATATAGCGGTTTTGGATTCGAGGGATTGAAGGACTTGGAAACATAACTCTGTAGGCAATGCGCCTAAGAATTCTTTGCCGAGTGTTGAGGCCATAGTCGATGATGTTGCTGAATATTGGTGGGAGTAAGAGATGTCGAGAGGAACAGAGAAGGGAAGCGAAATATTTTATCGCCTGTGCAGAGCTTAGAGCAGGGTAAAAAGTTAGAATCATGATTTATGTTAAAACCAGTCATGATGTGGAATGTGGAACTTTAGTTGAAGAAGCTTTGGACGGAACCATATCGATCATGAGATCCTCACCAAATTAACTCTCGAGATGTCCACTTCGGATGCTTGCACTGAAAACTCAAAGCATCTACCGAATTTTAGTCCCAAGCTTGACACTGCCTAAAGTTAACTCTGTTCAGCATACTTGATTGGCTTGGTATCATTGCGTGCTACGAACCTTAGGGTTACTCCTTCATCTTTCCAGGACTGGAATGAGACGAAATGATTTACTTCCTTTATGCTAGCTTAGGCTAGTATTTAGTTCACCTTGTCTTGGTCAGCTAAACCTTAGGGAAAAGTCTTTGAATTCCCCTTTTCTCTCTCTGCCTAAACACAAGGTTTTCATCGAGGTACAACAGGATTCCTCGTTCCCTCTTTTGTTTCTGCTCTGTTTTCCCTTGTTTCACCAACATCAACCGAACCACGCAAACCACACGTTGACAGCGATGGCAACTTTCGAAAAATTTGCTGACTTGCCACGCGAGATTAGGAATCTCATCTGGTCCTACGCCATCCGAGAAGATCGCCCTGGAGTTCACATTTTTAGTCAATGTGATCGGGCTAAGAGGTTAACGCCTGCAAGCCGAACTATGATATCTTTGGGGGAGGTCAGCGCCATCTTCTCCGGACCCCTATCTTCTCGTTACTTCGCAGGCGCCAACAAGAACGTCTCAACTTATTTGATTGACGGTGGACTATGGACCGCTTGCAAAGAATCCCGAGAAATCATGGAGAGTAAATTTCGAAGGTCAGGATGGGTCAAGGACCCTTCCTCTTCCAGCGCAGTTTCCGAATACGAAGAAGCTAGAGTGCGGAGGACAGCGCTGCCTGAGGAGGAAAGCTTGAAGGTATCCTCAACAGGCAATTTTTGGGGGTCGCCTTTGCACCAACTCACCATTTTTCCCCACCGAGACCTCTTTGTCTTACAGACCGATTGCTTGGATGGCGTCGAATGGAGGGAGATTGGCATGGATTGCGGCATGGGAGATTCCACCTTGTGGGCTCACGACGGCCTATACAATATAGGAATCGAGTTCAATTCTGATTGGTGGAACTCGGAGGAGGAAGGTTGGGATTGGACTGTACTCAAGACCCTCGACGATGGCGCGTACGAAGCCTTTAACTCCAAAGTTCATACGATCTGGATTATCGACCATGGCCTGAAGAGGAAGAAGAACGCCCCTACTATCGAGGAGATGTCAACGGAGCACAAACACAATTACCACGAGTTCTACACCAGCGACAGGAAGCTTGTTGAAGTTGATTGGAGGAATATAGGGCATTTCACAAACTCTAACCCTGTGGCTGTAGACGGAGAAGGGTGGTCACTCAGAAACAGCTCTGTTGACTTTGCGGAGAGTCTTGAAGAAGAGATAAATGTGGTTGAGGACCCTGGATTTGAGACAAAGTCCGGTTTTGGATGCACTATTTGTGTCCTTGGCTGGGATGATCTACTCTAAGGGTTGGCTTGAAGTAAATAATAAAACTTCTGTTGTTCCTATATTTCGATGTTTGTCTAGTGTGACCTTATTTGATCAATGTTGTGTTTATCTCCAAAACCGGGTTTCCCACCAAGCGAGCCAAAGATATCGCCGATATAATTACTGGGGGCTATCCCAGACTCAAACCTAGAAGACCAATCCTCCAAAATCCCCTCAATAACCTTCAACCCAGTAAGGTACAGATTGCGAGTAGACGGACCCAGACCTCCCTTGTCCATAACAAAGGGAAGTTGATGAGGCTTGTCTTCATGACCACGATCAAAGTTCGAAGCAGATCGAATGAGCAAAATTCTCGAGAAGTCGACTTTTCCTTGAAGTGCTGCGTTCAACAGTCCTGCTAGGAGTGCGTTATCCTCCTGTGCTGTCATGGTGTACTCAGCTTGTCCTGCAGTATAGACTCTGGTGACTCGTTCCATGGCTTCAGAGATACGATGGCCGTGCCAAAAGGTATTCGAAGACAGGACATCACCTTGAAGAACACTTGGTTTCTGCGTAGCTGCCCCAAATACACCATCAGGTGAGTTCTTCCATAGAGCTCGATGCTCGGCAGCTACAGTCGAATCTTCGAGGGTTACAGTCTTCGCGACCAACAAGGCATAATCCCTCAACGCAGTGTTAAGCTCGAATACCTCAGACCCATGGACTATGCCAGGAAACTGATCAGGTTTATCAGCTCCCATTGGGACATATCCAGAGCCCCATTCCGAAGGAACTTCTCTTGCATCAAATTCAAGTTGCGTGTCAACTTGAACTGCGAACCTCGCAAACGCAACAGAGCCGATGGTTGCTCGCTTGGGGTTGACGCCTGCAATACCGGTCAAGATGAAGTATGACTTTGTCAAGTCGAATAGCGGTGATGTTAGAAGAGCGCTGATTGATAAAGATGCATTTATCACTATTGTATAGTTAGCCGGATGGTCTTGTTAACTTGATGTGGGTTCTTACGAGCTGTGCCAACGACCAAGAGTGCAATATCGCCATTTTCAGTCACATGTATGTCCTCGTAGCCACGGGCAAGACCTGGAACCCGAATCTTGCGAGGGAACTGGATTGCACTTGAGGGAGACAGCCAATTCCTTGATTCTTCGTAGAACTAATCATGATCAGACCACGATGGGTCTTAGAAATGGGGGCTACATACCATGGCAATCAGCAGGATCTTGGGGGTGATTTTCTGCTGACCCTGAAATCCATTTGTCAACTGGTTTTCACTCATATTTGCTATTTGGTTGCAACTCTAGTCTTTTGATGTGTTATTGTAGAAGGGAATATTGAGGTAATTAGTTTGACAAGTGACACGATCTAATCACAAGCGGGGTAGATATGGCGCGATCAGCACAACAGTCTTCTTGTCTTATCTGAAATCTTGACTCTCAGCCGAGGCCCACGATATTTCCCAAATCGTACCATTTTGTAGTGTGTGGAAGTATGTTCTAACTTTGAGCAGAAAGGATATCTGTAATCGCATCCAATGCCTTATTAACACCATAGCCAGTACCATAAGCCAACCACGAGCAGAGCTGTACACCCCACAATAACCGCTTTCCTCATCTGTTCTTTTCTCTGTCGTCGTCGAATAGCCATATGCGTATCCCGAAACTCGTTTGCTAATACGGCAAGCCTTGCCGAGTTGGCGGCTAGCTCGGCACCGCTGGGCCTCTGTAAGATGTTTTCGAACAATGCGAAAGAGTCGACGTTGGTATTGTCAGCCGGAGCTACCGGATTTGCATCACAATGTAGTTGAGTAAAATCCGTACGATCGGCTTTATCACCATAAGGTCTCATAATGCAGAGATGGAGTGCCCGTTCTCTTGATAGACGGACAGATGATTGCTTTCAACAAGATGATAAGACTACTAAACCCATGGACCCTGATACCTTTCCGATAGATAGGTAATAGACACAAGATTAAATGGGATTTAAGCTGTACATTTATATGATATCTCGCTGTCTGCCTAGTTTTCAGCCAAGGCGTACTCCCAAGCCATCTTCTAGCCTCAGTATCAGCTATCTTCAGCTCGTACAACTCTTGTAAATCACACGTATGTATTCATAGATCCGAAGAGACGCTCCCAACCATTTCAAATGATTTTATAATTGGTCATCAATTGCTCAAAACAATGAGACCCGCTGACGTTGGAGTTGTCTGGACTCGGGGGGGGTTTCTTCTTGACTCAGCGGGGTCCATTTTAGCGGGCCCTTAGCCGAGCCGAGCCGACTGGATTGGGTTGTCGTTGTCTCTAACGTTATAGCGAAGACATGACATCTTGATGAATCACAAGCGGGGCAAACAATAAATAGTTTGCCAATTGCCTCAATTTTAATCATCTGTCCAACAGCTAAACAACACTGCTATCTTCTTAACTGCATTTTAACCATGGCTTCGGAACTTGATGCTGGCTCTCTCTTCAACGTCGATGGCCTTGTGGCGGTCGTAACAGGCGGTGCTACTGGTTAGTCATATGCCGTGTAACAGAGCAACCAACGCTGACCCTCTACAGGCATCGGTCTCATGTTCGTCAAGGCTCTACTCCAAAACGGTGCTGCAAAAGTATACATCGCTGGACGAAGAAAGGAAAAGTTGGATGAAGTTGCCAGCCAATTGGGCGACAAGGTCATTGGAGTCCAGTGCGACGTCACATCTAAATCCGATCTCCAAAACGCCGTGTCACAGATCGAGAAGGATGCCGGATACATCAACCTCCTAGTCTGCAACTCTGGTATCGGAGGACCCCAGGTCAAGCCAGTGACTCCCGAGACTACCATGGAGGAGTGGGCAAAGTCCAATTTTGATACTGATTTTAACGAATACGTCAACACTTTCGCTATCAACACTGCTTCTGTCTGGTACACCAGCATGGCTTTCCTTGGACTTCTGAAGAAGGGCAACGAGAAGGCCAATGTTGACCAGACTTCGCAAATCATTGTTACTAGCTCCATTGCTGCGTTCAACAAGAAGGCTCCTGGTGGTTGGGCTTATGGACAGTCTAAGGCTGGTGCTGTCCATGCGGCCAAGCAGCTTGCAGTTACTCTCCCTCAGTGGAACATCCGTGCCAACTGTATCTGCCCAGGATGTAAGTACCAAGTTCTCACCACGTACCCAAGAATGCTTCTAACATTTGCCAGTATTCCCTAGTGAAATGTCAGAGCCCATCGTCAAGATGTACTCTGACGAGTCAGGACAACCTGGTCAAATTCCGGCAACTATTTCACCACTTCGAAGGATGGGAGATGAGAAGGATATGTCAGGAACTTTCCTCTACCTTGCTTCGAGAGCGGGTGGATATTGTAATGGCACAGTGATAGTCGTTGATGGTGGTCGCTTGAACAACTTCCCTACTACAAACTAGAGAGAAGAATCGCTATAGAGAGTCTATCAATTTTCAACAAGAGCCTCATGGCCCTTATCTTGTAACAAAGCGAGTTTCCCGCGCCAGTCCCAAGAGGGTGATCACCGAGAATGTGAATGCACCACTTTGTGTCAATTGCTCACCGTATGAAGAATGATCTGAGGATATGAGAGATCTACTTTCATCTATCGTGCGTCCGGTCAACTAGACGATGGTAGTGCGGGATGTGCAAGCAGGGGGATTAAAGAGGCAGGATTTAGCCTGGTACCGAAGTCCCAGACTATACATGTAGGACTTGTGGATGCAATGATAGGAGCAAGATAGAGGATTATGGATGCATCGCAAGTCTGGAACATGCCTTATGCATAAGCAGAGCGGTCAACGGTGAGCTATACATGCGGTGCCAGAGCAGGATACCAATAAGAGTCAGCACAAAGTCTGGTTCAAAACCGTGTCGAGTGACTTCTGCTTTTGTCACCCATGCTCTTGGCAGGTGTGCTTGTTCTGAGGCCCTGGAGAAAATACCTGAGTACCTAGACTGGCGATGCAGCTAGTACAAGAGCATCACCAAGCCACACAGCTGTTGCCTTGAGCAATGCACCTTTGCCTGCACAAGCTTTGACATTTGAAACAATCCGATAGATCTTTCGTGATCAATTGGTTTATTCGTGCTGAGCGCTGAGGTGAGATTGAGTTGGCGCCCGGCAATCCACATTAGCGCGGCCTCCCACTGGATGCTCCGCCACTGCTGCCTGCAAGGATCCTCACTACGGGCAGTGATGCACCCGACGGCAGTGACTCAGCCCGGCAATGAAGCCTGGGGTGCCTTCCTATCCATTTTCACGATGAAAGCGCAGAGGCGCCTCAGAATACGATGAATGCAGTATAAGTAGGAGGCAGTGTGAGTAAACACCACCATCAAACCCATCATCTTCATTTACTCAACAATCACATCAGCAACCATGGCTCGCACTGGCGCAACACCCAAAGCTAGACGCGGCGGTCGTCGCGACAACACCATGCGCCATCACAAAGAGAGCGATGCGGAATACATGGCTCTCAAGAGGGAGGCAGAGCGACGCGAGCGCATCCTCGCCGACCAGCGCCGAACAGCCTCCAAGTGGCGACCCAAGATCCCCGAAGTCCGAAAGGTCAACTTTGAGAACTTCAAGAACAGATTCCAGGATGTCGATCAACCTGACTATGCCATCGACGTTCTCATGTCTGGTCCCGGTACCCAAGCTCAAATCCGTCGTGAGCATGGTCTCCGACGACGGGAGGAGATGGCCCGTCTGCGCATGAACTGGTTGAACTACTCCAGCATTGGCCCCATGGAGGGACCCAAGGAGAAGAAGGTTGATGCCTTCGAGAAGGCGAGACGTGAGAAGAAGGGCGATGCTGTCCCTGCTTCTGATGCTGAGATTCAGCGTATTCGTATCCAGTCTCAACCTATCCTTGGTCATCTGACCGCTCTCATGAACGACACGGAGAAGCGATCCGCTCCTCGAACATTCATGCGCCCCTTCAAGACCCTTGTCCACTTCCAACCCAAGATGCGAGAGATTCTCAGCACTCTTGAGGACAAGTGGGCTGACTTTGAGGATCTTGCCAGCGAGAGCTCCGAGGCAGTCGAGCTTGACGTCCCCGAGGTCGAGGCCGAGGTGATCGAGAAGACTGACGAGGATGGTGAGGAGAACGACAAGGATGAAACCGAGTCTCTCCTGTCTGTTGACTCAAACGAGGATGAGGACTACGACAACCTCATGGACAGCCCCGAGGCTCTTCGCGACATGCGATGCTACGTCGACTTCATCGACAAGGAAGTCCTTCCTCTGTACAACCGCTTCGACGACTCGAGTGTCGACCGAGTCAAGTTCGACGATCTCTGGTCTCTCTTCCGTGTTGGAGATCTCATCTACATGCCCGCATCCGGCGAGACCGGCGGCCGATACCACGAGATCTGGCGCGTGTACAAGACCCGGAGCCCCGAGCCCGAGACTTCTTACCCCACCTCTGGCTGGGACTTCTTCGCCGACGAGCAGCAGATTGACGAGAACTCCAAGTTCAAGATCTCTGCTTACTACGTCGACCACGACGGAAACAACTTTGGTGCTGTGCGCCGCAAGTTCGAGATTGAGTCCTTCGTTGGAGAGCGATCTATTGAGTCCCTCGAGGTCTTCCCTATTCGCTACCGTCACGACCACAAGCAGCTTCTCGAGACGCAGAAGGCGCAAGGTCGACAGTTCATCAACTTCTTGGATGACCGTCATCAGCAGTACAGCGCCTGGACGCTCACCCGAAACCCACCTACTAATGGCACCGAGCCAGACGATGAGATCCTCGAGAACGAGGGGTATGAGAAGATGCGTCATCCCGAGTTCGTGGAGAGTGATGTCATCGTCGATCTCACTGAAGCCTACCAGAAGATGCCCGACTGGCGCCCTCGCTTCCACAGACTCACGATCAACAAGTCTTCGCGATGCGAGATCAAAGATGACGAGATGCCCATCCAGCACTGGTTCAACGGCTCTCGACACAACCTGGCTTACTCCCAGAACGAGATCATCCAAAACGCCGATGGTGTTGAGGGTCGCCAGCGAAGGGATAACCTCGCTGTCGACGCCTTCCTTCGCGTTCGTGTCAAGGGCAGCCGAACATTCGAGACCAACCCCAAGGCTCTTGAGCTTCGCGATGAGGATCTCGTCCTTCTTCCCAAGCGTATGTTCGCATATGCTCTTCGCGAGCGTCGCTTCCTGCCCGTCGACCTCAACCTCCTCAAGCCCGTGCGACGTGAGCCCGGTGTCTTCGAGAACCTCCGCATCCAGCGCGACTACAAGGATGTTGTCCGCGGTTTGGTCATGTCTCATTTCCAGAGGAAGGTTCTCGAGCGCAAGTACGCTGATGTTGCGACTGAGGGACCCAGCCAGGATCTGATCCAAGGAAAGGGTCGTGGTCTCGTGGTCTTACTGCACGGTGTTCCTGGTGTCGGTAAAACTGTTACGGCAGAGGCTGTCGCCATGGAGAACCGTAAGCCTTTGTTCGTCATTACCTGTGGTGATCTTGGTCTCACGCCCCATGAGGTCGAACATGCCCTCAAGAACGTCTTCCGTCTAGCTCACCTTTGGGACTGTGTTCTCCTTCTTGACGAAGCGGATGTATTTCTCACCCAGCGATCCAAGCAGGACATGAAGCGTAATGCTCTGGTCTCCGTCTTCCTCCGAGTTCTCGAGTACTACAACGGTCTTCTCTTCCTGACCACCAACCGAGTCGGCACCATCGACGAGGCTTTCAAGTCCCGTATCCACCTCTCACTGTACTACCCACCTCTCGACAAGACCCAAACCCGCGACATTTTCCGCCTTAACATCGGCAAGCTCAAGCAGATTGAGGCTGAGCGCAGCCGCATGACAGGCGAGCCCGCGCTGGTCATCAAGGAGAACGAAATCATCGACTTTGCTTCCAAGCACTACGAGGAACTCGCTCGATCCACTGGCTGCTGGAACGGCCGACAGATCCGAAGCGCATTCCAGATTGCGTCCAGTCTGGCTATTCACAACTACGCTACGCAGGCTGAACTTGCCAAGTCGCGTGGTCAGAGCCCTCCTGCTGCGCCGGTCTTGGATAGGACCTGGTTCGAGAAGGTGCAGATGTCGACTCAGAGCTTTGACAGGCATATGAAGAAGGAGGCTGGTGGTTATGATAACGAGATGCCCCTCCGCAGCACATTCCAGGAGACCAGCTTTGACTAAGCAAGTATTTTTTCGAGGGCAGGTTTGGAGTTTGGGCATAAGCTGGTCTTTGCGATTTGGTCTTTGAGAATTGAAACTTATTAGTTAGCAAACGGATACTTATCATGACGATAAATGAGCTGTTTTTATGCCATTCAATTCGAAATTCGAATGCTAGTAGGATGCGGACATGGTAGAATTCTTTGAACTCGATTTGAGGATGTGATAACTTAACGATAATGTGCTCAAGATGCGATAATTAGCAGTCAGGCGAGTAACAGAAGTATTGTCTTTCAACGCCTTAGGGATCAAAATAACGCTTGCAAATTGACAGAAAGATTGTTGTAGCCAGTTTTAGTAACACGTCCCTGGACTAATTCCTTACCAGTCTAGCCTGCTGAACTATTGGCAATAGCCTCATGTCGGAACCATGTCTAGCGCTATAAACAGACAAGACAGCTGAATTTGAAAGGAGAGGCATCTGCTACATGTTTCTAATTTAATTTCCCTTTGCACGTCTCGCTCTTTACACTCATTCAATTGCACTGCGTCACTTGCAGTTCTGTCCACTCGTTTGAGCTTTGTTTTTCTATTTCGCCAGGATGGTTCGTTTTTCCAACCTGACAGCTGTAGCTGTAGCCATATTCCTTTCTGGAGTCGAGGCCGGGCCGTGTCGACCTTTGACCACTTCGTCAGACTCGACAACGATTACTACTCTCGCCGATACTACCACCACCATCTTGGCAGAACCGACAGCGAGCACCACTGAAGCAGACATCACTGAGAGCGCATCGTCAATTGCGTCTGATACGTCAATTGCGTCTGATACGTCAATTGCTTCAGTGGATGTCACTACGACTACTACATTTGCAGAGTCTACCACCACAGCCCAGGCTGAGTCTACGACGACCACTGCAGCCCCAGCTTGTGTTGAAACCCAGCTACTTGGCAACCCTGGTTTCGACGACAGCAATTCCGACGTTACACCGTGGTCAATCACTGGCGGAGGCTTAACCCAAGATTCACCCCAAAGTGGCGTTAATGCTTTGTATGCTACTACATCTCTTACTCTCACATGTTCTATGCTAATCTATTTTATCTCAGGGCCTACTCCTTCAGCAATGGTGGTTCTGGCATGGTTGCGCAGACCGTGACCAATCTTGAAGGCACCTACGAGTTTTCATACTACTACCGTGTTGTCTACGTCAGTGAACATGCTGACTACACATGTAATATGCAGCTCAGTGTGGGAGGTACTTCCGCTTATGGCGAGATGGAGGATAGTGCTGGTGGTTGGAAGTCGGCGAGCATCATCTTAACTGATTTGAGCGCTGCACAGGCAAGTTTGCAGTTTGACACAACCTGCTATGGAGAGTTTGTCCGAATCCAAGTCAACATCGACAGTCTTGGATTCAAGCGTATTTGCAGTCTGTAAGATTGTGAGCATTGACAGGGAATTTATATGCCACTTAAGCTTAATATATATGAATTATCCCAAGCTTTAAGGCCATGATACCATTTCCCTTGTCTCGCTTCTTTGGCTGATCGGAGGCTGTTCCGTCGCACAAGACCTGCGTTCGGGGTCAATCAACCCGAAGGATCGATGCGAAATAGCGATCAGATGATGTTCATGCTGAATGGGATTTCGGATACAACATCGGTAAAGCTTAACTAGCAGCCCAATAAGCAAAGCCTCATCCTTCGGGGGATTTTTGTCTGCATTCCCCAAATTACAGGGAAAGAGAACACCATTTTGCATGCGTTTAGGCAATTTAGCGCGATGATCTCCAGGGATGCGGGGCATCTTAGCACTGGAAATAGCATGATCATGTCCCGTGTAGACGTCATAAGGTTAAGCTTGAATCGCTGGTATGCGGGGAAGGAGATGCCTATGGGAATACAAAAAGGAACGCAGTCGCTCGTGGATGCGATGATCTGTGTAGCCTTTATCTGCAATCATGTTTTGGTTCAAGATTGCTTCCCTTGCGGGGCTTTGCTCCCGTGTCGCTGCGCAGACAAAATACGAAGTTCAGAAGCCTCCACTGGATACAGACTGGACTTACAAAGTTGGCACTAATCCATGGCCGGAACATCCGCGACCATTACTCAAGCGCGAAGCATGGAAGAGCCTTAATGGCATTTGGACATGGAGAGGTGATGGGGACTTGAGCAGTCCTCCCGAAGAAGGGCCTCTGGACCGTGAGGTGCTTGTTCCAGCCTGTATCGAAAGCGCTTTGTCCGGACTGCAGATCCTCGACGAGCGAGAGTTCTGGTATCAGCGATCGTTTGAGGTACCAGACGATTGGGAGGATCAGACTGTTCTGCTTCATTTTGAGGCTGTGGATTACAACTCGACCGTATTTGTCAACGGCGAGGAAAAGACGAACCATATTGGTGGATACGACAGGTTTACTGTTGACGTGACTGACGATATCAAGTTTGGCGAGTCAAATGAACTGTGAGTGTTCTTCCCAATCATTGCTTAGCTAGGCATCAATTAACGCAACAGCAGACTCGTCTTTGTGAGTGATCCAACAGACGATGAGATCATCCCTATCGGCAAGCAGACGCTGCGCCCTAGTCACATCTTCTATCGCTCATGCTCTGGTATCTGGCAACAAGTCTGGCTTGAAGCTGTTCCCAAAGAGAACTACATCACCGAGCTCGACATAGCAGCCGGTTCAGATGGCAAAGGTGAGCATCCTTTCTTCTTCGCAGCATGCAGTGGTACTAACCATCTCAGTTGCCGTCACAGTTCATACATCAGGAAAATCCGCCAAGCCCGTCTCAGTGACCATCGCCGGCTCAGACGGCTCAAACGTCGCGTCACACAACGGAACAACAGATGAGCAATTCAGCTTCACCGCAAAATCGCCAAAACTATGGTGGCCCGATTCCCCAACGCTCTACAACCTCACTGTAACACTCGGTAGCGGGGATGAAGTGCACAGCTACACCGGTTTCCGCACCATCTCAAAGGGTAAAGTTGAGAATGTCACACGGCCGTTACTCAACGGCGAGTTTGTGTTTCAATTTGGTACACTTGATCAAGGATACTGGCCAGATGGCCTGTACACGCCGCCGAACCGAGAGGCGATGGTGTCTGATCTGAAGCTTTTGAAGAAGTTTGGGTTTAACATGGTGAGAAAACATGTGAGTGCTGTCATGCTTTTTGTCTTAGATCTCTGCACTAACTTTCATAGATCAAATATGAGCCTCATCTTTTCTATCAAGCCTGTGACGAGCTCGGGCTTCTCGTTATTCAAGACATGCCTAGTCTCCCAGCTGGCGACCGGAAACCAAATGATGCGCAGCAAGCTGAGTTCAGGCGACAGTTTGAGATTTTGGTCAATCAGCACAAGAGCTATCCGTCGATCACGACTTGGGTAAGACATGAAATCCTTTTTAAGACGACCGGTATACTCATGCCAATAGGTCATCTACAATGAAGCATGGGGTCAGCGAGATGGTTCACCAGAGGAAGACTTGACACAGCTTCTCCGTAAGCTCGACGACTCTCGACTCATCAACTCTGTCAGCGGGTGGGATGATCATGGATATGGCGATTTCCATGTGAGTGAGCTCCTCAAAATTGGACCAGAGTTGGTACTGATTCTTGGTTAGGACAACCATAACTACGCTGCGCCTCAATGCGGAACACCGTTCTACTCTCAACCCAAGACACCATATGACCCCGAGCGCATCGGCATCGCTGGCGAATACGGCGGTATCGGCCACAACGTCTCCATCGAACAGTAAGTTCCCTTCAACTTTTTACATTTACCCGATTCTAACATTCATCTCAGTCTTTGGAACGTCAAACAAGCCATAGACAGCATCCCAGAAACATACGAGATCAATGAGGACCTCGACTCATACAACTACCGATCTGGAGTCTTATTCCGCGACATCCGCGAGCAAACTCAACGTTTCGCATGCAGTGGCGCTGTCTATACTCAGACCAGTGATGTGGAGGGTGAGGTCAATGGATTGATCACGTATGACCGTCGTTTTGTCAGGCCGGATGTTGAGAAGTGGCAGAGTGAGATTGCGAGCGTGTACAAGGCTGCTGCTTCGAGGGGTGGGAAAGAGTGGGAGGACGATGGCAGGGGAGATTCTGGGTCTTTATTAGACCTTTAACTCGATATGAGCACGTTTTTAGTATCTTTAGGTTTCATCAATAGGTCTAGCTCTCATCTGTACAGACTCAGTCAAGCTTCAAGTACCCATTGTCAAAACGACATCACCTTGGCGCATCGCAGCCCAGCATGCAAACCGTTAAAGCATACCAGATGACAGGAAGTCCAGGACGAGCGCAATCAATTAACCATAAAGTCAAGGTCCAATTGTGAGGACGTCTCCAGGTCACGAGATCAATCAGCAGGGTATCGCTCAAACTCGCCACTCACTGCCTACGCGTTTTGCCTCCAGACTCACTCTTCCTCCTTCTCTCACCATCCGGCTCCCCCTCTGCACGATCCCAACAGAAACTCATAAAAGAATTCGCACCCGGTCAATCAGTCATCCAACATGTCATCGAACGCCGAGAACGAGAAGACCTCCAAAGTTCCCACAAGTACGCCTTTTACCCCTCTAACACGCCCCATGGCTAAAGCAAGAGCAGGCAAAGACGATGATTGGGAGATTGTGAATGAAAAAGACAGCAAAGCGGAGATTCAAGCCAAAAATGCAGGCGACTTGGAGAAGGGCCCTGGAGAGCCCGAGGTGAAGACTGAGGATGAACGTAGAAGGGAATTGATGAAAGAGAAGTGGGCGGGTATGCAGCAGCAGAAAGGCGGTGTTTATACCGATCGAGAGGTCAAGATACCGACCTACAAGTCATTCGTTGGAGACTGGTAATTGCGATAATACTATTTAACATGCCAAACGTCAAGTGCGGGCATCACGTGAATAGATATGCTAATTGTCATGGTTTCCATCATTGCTGAGTGCTGAGCCCCTCAATTGGGATCGCGACGCGTCTCGCGGGGAAGCTTACCCTAAATGATTCGGCCTTCAATTCTGAAGCTCAAGCGTCAGGCGCATTCGCCCAGACACAGGGGTATTTTCTCACGCATTCGTGGACATAAAATCTAAAGAGTTTATAAATGAGGTCCGTTGAGGTAAGAACGAGTGGTCAGCGGCGTTTGAAGGTTGTGTTAACATTAATTCAATCCATACGTGCTTGGTACAAACTGGAGACCTGTAACAGCGCAACGAGGTAAAAAACTACCGCCAAACCACCGTTGCCATTCTGCTCAGAAGCTTGAGAGCAATATCTTGTAAAACTCACTCGGAAGTAACTCCGAACGTAATTGTTCCTCATTGTCCTCATTAGGTAGTGAAATTACAATCTCTGGTGATGTGCCAGCATTGTGTTGATGCGGATGATTGGCGTTAAAAAGTACATCGTCGTCAGGTGAAATTTGGCCGAGTCTTGAAGTAGCCCTTAGCAGCTGCCAACAAAGACCCACCAGCTGATTGGCACCCTCAAGTTGGGGGCGGAGCAAAAGCCATTGAGCTAAGCTTTGAAGATCGGGGCAGTGTTGGCATTTTGACACCATTTCTCATCTGGCAGTGCGGCACATGCATTTTTACGAAGGTCAAATGATGCAGTCCGGTTGTTCGGCAGCATCCCATTATAGTTACCGAGTCATTGCCAGTTTTCGTGAAAAGACACTCGTAACAAAGTCGGTATGTTTCGAGATGCTATAGTGGAGTTGATCGTCATGTACCTTAATCTTACGCACAATGTGTTGAAATTTAACAGAATAAAGCTGACAAAAGCACTGAGCTTAATGAAGCCAAGATTCCAGCTGTTCTTTTTCTATTCTTGGCGACGGAAATAAGGCTGAACCATCAAAAGACAACTGGAACAGCGCCCGGCTGCCGGGCACAATCTAGACTTTGTTGGTGTCTGCGCCCCTCTTTGGCGTCGCTGAGCCCCTGGAATTAACGACCTGCCATCTCCCAATCATCGATCTCTAGAGCCCGTCATAGCGGATCTAGACCCTGAATAAATTGGGGCCTGGAAACAAGGCGCTCCGGTGTCTGGAGAGACGAAATAACCTGACCATTCTCCGCCACCTAGAGCAGGGTCACGGGTTGGTTATTTCTGACCACCCATAAACTTCCCCCTCAAGCTTTCTGTTGCCCCTTTGAAGGCTTCCTCCAATCTTCTGTACCCCGCTGGCAATGAATCCAATTATCCCCAGGCTCCAGTAACAGCCAAAAGATCTTCATGGCTGTCGCGCCCGGCGAGCAATGGAAATAACGCAAAACAAGGCAGCGCCTCTTTCTGCCATGCAAAGTTACAATCGCGGAAAATTAATTATATATCTTACGTTAGCCCTGTCGTTCATGGAATCGCGGTAGAACCCCTTCCCTTCTTTTTTCCTTCTTCAAATCTCTTGGCACTATTGCTTATGCCAAAGCTTGTTTAACCTAATAGCGGAAAAGCCCCTTTCTGGAGTGTCATGGTTCGCACTGGTCTGCGACCGTCATCTGGGTAATTTTCTCGAGAGGCCTTGCGCCCGAAGGAAACCGCGATCGGCCCTGGGCTGACGTCGCTGCTGCTGCTCCAGGCGTTTCGTTTCGTCTCGGTTCTTTTCGAAGTCGTCCCTTTTATCCTAACATTCTTTAATCATGAATATACCTACGCCCGCCAAGGCGGTCGGGCGCTGCCTTTCCGCTTTCGTCTTCCGCTTCGCCAACCGTCGGTTCTTCTTTGCCTTCACAGCCCTGGCTGTATGGAGCGCCAAGATCATTCACATCCACGACCATCGCATAGCGGTCCATCCTACATACCTACAAGAATGGGCTTATTCTTTCGTCGCCCAGGACATCGCTGTCCTCACCCTTATCCGACTCCTGCTTGACCACTGGCTCGCCGGCCCCTTCATCCTACGCGTCGTCGTCGTTCTCTTCAATGGCCTCTTCATGTTCTACAATGCTGCCTTCAGCCTCATCTTCATCTCCTTCTACCTCGCTGCCGGCTCCGAAATCCACCTCCGAAATGTCTCCCTACCTACCGATCCCTCGTCGCGAGCCCTTATACTCTCGGGAAGCCTGTCGTTTGTCATGGCGTTTTTTCTGAACCTGGTCGCCTCGTGGCTATTCCAGAATGTTTGCTATGGCATTTACGGCTACTTCGCCGATGTCGTCAATTGGCCTTTCGCTACGACATGGCGCCTGTTCAGTCGATTCGTCCTACGCAGGAGTAATTACTTGCAAGTTCCACAGATCGATATCGAAGACCAAGTCAAGCGTCGCAGCGGCGAATACGGCGATGCGATTGACCACGATGCTCAAATACGACGGGCGATCCCGCGCTTTGCATGCAAGGCTGTCGCCGACATGATCATCTACATGCTATTCACCTCCATTGTCCTCCTGCTACTTTACGCAGCCTTCGAACGACCTAAAGACCGATCGCTTATCTTCCTTTCGTGGACGCCCGCCTTAATGCCCTTCGTCGACCTTGCCGCCTCCTCGCCCGTCCTACAAAACCTGCCCCAAATGCGATATGTTGGCATTCAACGTTCATGGGACAACCAAACAGCTCTCGGCATGCCGCCGACGCTGGATTGGCTTCCAAAAGAACAAAAGCTGGCTGGCTTCGAGGACTGGTACAATGGCAAAGATCATTACAACGCAGACGCCGATCCCATGAAGATCTCGAATCTCGACCAGGATCTCCTTCCCGAACTCAAGGACAAGCTACAAGACATCCCTGTTCGACACGTCCTCTTATTTTTCCTCGAAAGTACACGAAATGATGTGTTCCCTCTTAAGAAGGAGAGTGTGATATGGAACCGGCTGGTTGAAAGCTTCGGCGAGAAAGGCCTTCCTCCAGATGCGATGCGCCGACTCGCGACTTTGACCCCGACAGCGAACTTCATTACCGGCGACTACGACGACGGGTTCGACCATCTCAAGGCAGATCAGGTGAAGCGCGGCGGAGCTCGCTTCACCAAAGCCCATACGACAGCGACCTATACACTCAAGAGCTTGGAAGGTACCCTCTGTGGCATTTCACCACTACTGGCAGACTTCAATCTCGACTACAAACACCACATTTACCAGCCTTGCTTGCCGCATATATTTAATGCCATGAACCAGGCTGGCGCCTCGGAAGGCGACGACTCGCATGCGTACAACGGGTCTACGTGGCAGTCGTACTTCTTCCAGGCCTCCACTATGCAGTATGACAAGCAGTACGAAATGATAACCGACGGCATCGGATTTCCTAAGGAACATGTCATCAATCGAGAATACCTGCGATCGGATAATGCGACTCACGGACCCGTCACACTGCCCAACATTAACGCTTTCGCTTTCGAGGAGGATCCCCTCGAAGATTACATTCGCGACGCCTTTGTGTCAGCCAAAGAGAAGAACGAGCGAGTTTTCCTCTCGCACATCACCAGCACCAGCCATCACGCCTTCAAACTGCCCGAGAAAGAGAAATACGTCGCGGTCGCGAAAGGCCATGACATGCTGTCCCACTACGTCAATACCGAAGGCTACGACGATAAGTGGATACGGAAGGTCTTGGATCTGCTTGATGAGCAAGGTGTTGCCAACGAGACCCTCATTGTATTCGTTGGCGACCACGGGTTATCGATGCCTGAGAATGACATCGTGTCCCCATACTATAACCCCAACGTCGGTGTCGACCACGTTCCTCTTGTTGTATCACATCCGTTGCTACCGGCTTTTGACGTCCACGATGCGGTACACTCGTCGCAGATCCTACCCACGATCCTTGACATTCTTCTCGAGACGGGCTCTTTGAACAACGGCAGCCAGCAAGTTGCTGCTGACTTGGCCCGCAATTATGAGGGACAGTCCCTCATTCGCCCACAGATCAATCAGAACGAGACAACAGGCCAGGGTAATTGGCAGTTCACAATCGTCAATCCCGGTCGCGCTGTGATTACTGCTCGCGACGCTCGCTATCCTGAGCGTCATCTCGTCATCCCCCTCGTTGACAACGTTGAATGGCGCTACACCAATCTGACCTACGACCCAATGGATCAATTTGCAATCCAGGGCTTCGACTTCCGTACCTTCCTCGACACTATTACACATGAATTAGATGAACGGTTCGGAATGCCGATGGAGGAGATTGACGCAGTGGAGGGTTGGGTTCAAGAAGGAGCTTCAATGGCTCGATGGTGGGCAGAAGAGAACAGCAAGCGATGGCGGTATGGACCGTACGCGGAGTTCAAGCTCAAGGAGAAGCTTCCTTTGACGCCACCTAATTAATGACCTATCTATCATTGTTCGGAGTTGTCGGTCGGATATATCACATTTTCTAGGCGTTGGGGAATTGGGTATTAGATAAATGGCATAACCAGAAGTATTTGTATAATTTATATGATGAACATCTTAAATTGCCTTATCTCTATAATATCAATTGTCTTATCCCGGCCAGCGATCATCAGAAACATTCTGAACATGGCCGCGGAAGCTATAGCGAAGCAAGGTCGTCCCTGTTCCTCAGAACGTCGTATTATGGGTAATATATTCGCATTCCATTGAGCCTCAGCCTGCAGATCTGTTTCAATATGGTAAACCTTGGTAATAAACGGGAGAATCCGACTCAAGACCAGGGTGTTTAGCCAGCTCGGCAAGTTGCCTTGTCTTGCCAAGTACCAGTATCTGTTTCTGGTAGATTCGGAGGGTGAGCTTCCGCCTCTCGGCAGACCGCATCTATAGCGCGGGGAGCATGAATGATGCCTCCTGTAATTAATCTAAATGATATAGACATGGCAGTTTTGCTTGTTTATACATGCATGCGACGCTATCAGCCCTAGTATTTAATCAAGGAGAATCAGAACATTTGCTGATATTTCCGGTTTAGACACATGCGGGGTCTTGTAGCGGACATCCTGCCTCCGTATCTGGCGGTATTGAGGGTCGGCACTTGAAACTCATCATGATCGACATCATGGTAATAACAGCAATGGAGTATAAAACAACGATCGGCCTCGCTCGAGGAAGAGAGTGACAGCCATCACAGAATAGCTAGATTCAGAGTATTCATCATGCTTAACTTCCTCTCCCCGCGAAAGCTGTTGACACAGCTCACCCTGGGCGCTGGCCTGGTTGCAGCTCAGCTCCAGACTATCACCAACTTTGGACCGACGTACAGCACCCAGCTGCAGATGCAGGCCTACATCCCCAACAACCTGCCTTCTAACCCGGCTGTCATTCTTGCCGTGAGGAATCCACAAAAACTCACTTGAACAGTTCGAACTAACCCACTACTCAGCTGCACCCTTGCGGTGGTAGCGGATCAGGCTATTTCCAGCAGACCAAGTACAGGTCCCTCGCCGACTCTCGCGGCGCGATTCTCATCTTCCCTTCGTCCCCCAAGGATTTCAACTGCTGGGATGTCGCCAGTACCAAGACCCTCAAGCACGACGGCCAGGGTGACAGCCAAGTCCTGGTCAGCATGGTCGACTATGTCATCCAGCGATACAACGCCAACCGCAACAAGGTCTTTGTTACTGGAACCAGCTCCGGCTGCATGATGACCAACGTTCTCATTGCGACGTACCCCGACCGTTTCGCCGCTGCCACATGCTACTCTGGCGTTGCCGCCGGATGCATGGCCGGATCTCCAGGATCCAGCCCCATCAGCTCTGACCGCGTTTGCTCCGACGGAAAGGTCGTCAAATCTGGACAACAGTGGGCTGACCAAGTCAAGGCTATGTACCCTGGCTACAGCGGTTCTTACCCCAAGTTCAAGACCTGGCACGGTACTGCTGATAACTTGGTTGTCTATCAGAACTTCCTTGAGCAGATCAAGGAGTGGTCTACGCTCCACGGTGTTTCCTTCACTCGTGACCAGGCGAACACTCCCCAGGGCGGTTATACCACTAAGATCTACGGAGATGGAACCAAGTTTGTCGCTGTATCTGCCGCTGGTGTTGGGCATGTCGTGCCTGCTCATGAAGATGATGATTTCAAGTGGTTCGGTCTCTAGGTAGAACTAGAATTTGCTGTGAGTACCTAGAGTACTAAGAAGGGTAGTGAAAGGGAGGTAGTCGAGAGAGAAATAGGGAGTTTAAATTGGGTAAATATTTATCTCTTTGTATATAGTTTTGTTGTCATAGTCCAAATCGTTTGTGATCACTCCTTACTTCGCACATCATATGAATCAACACCATATTTCTGCAAAGTAGTGTATTCTCAAAATCTAATGTTACCGAAACCCTGACAGTATTATTTGTAGCCCTCGTGAAACCCCGTTACTCAACGTCATCCAGGCAGAGTCTCTCCATGTTCGTCGTAAGCTCACGCTCGAGCCTGACATTCCTTTCCCTGGTGACCATGATATCATGTTCCAAGGCGGCAATGCTCTCTTTCGATTTGCTTTCCTCCGCGATGTAGTCGCCATATATCCCTTTGAGCGTAGCTGATTCAAAGACGATATTATCCTTGTGGTATGTCTCGGAAAATGACGGCTTTGCTTTGGCGATGGTAGGCTCGTTATACTCCTTAATGTCTGATTCATACCCCAGCGCAATTTCGCTGTCTGTATTGGTAAAAGCTGTGAGATCCCTCTCTGCTCGCTTCTCTGTGGCCTGAGGGACGTTGGCGATAGGCTGCAAGATGTGTCTCTTTCTAGAATTGAACGGACCATTAAGACGGGCTCGTAGAGAGTTGCTTGGGGCGGAGACTGTCCGGGCTTTGACACGGCGTCTGCGACTATCTGGAGGAATTCTTCTCTTGCTGTGTTCCTCACTGTCGTCGATCGCGGCGGTGGAAGCCTTGCGCTTCGGAGGTGCAGTAAGATGTCCGAGAGTAGCATAAGAAGACATGTTTTCATAATTCGATGTTCTGAGATGCTATCAATGCAAGGCAATGTGATGATGAGTGAAGATGAACTTGCGGGTCGAAGTATTAGCAGAGGAAGGATGCCTTTACTCCATGCCAGGTGCAGTCGTGCGTTCTCAAACTAATATACTTGGTGTTGAGCAGGCACGATCATATCAGTACAGATTAGTATCATAGAATTGCTAGAAACAAGGAAGTTGGAAAGGACGACGCTGGATGGTAGGCACTCAGGTAGGTATCACGGGAATTACTCTTTAAGGCTTACACCAAAGAAATAAAACAACCTAATCTAGCCTAATCTTGCATAAGCTGACCTGATTATTTCGTCTCTTATGCTCCCAGTGGCTAATTCTTCTGATACCCTGACGGTACTATTGGTCAAGGGTCTCATGAGTCGTGTTCCATCTTTTCCACGGCTCCTGTGCATGGCAGAGAAACTATCCTAATGTATGTCTGACTTGGAATGACATTTAGGTGAACATTTTAATCAGCATAGCGATATGTCGGAGCCGCCCAATTTTTATGACAGTTCAAGAAGGTTTCTTGAGAGCTTGGCATCGATGAGTGACACAAGCTGGAATCGTAGGGGCGGAACAATACCCGGAGCGCTTGATGACCTTAGTCAACCCCGCAGATATGCAATTAACCACACGACTTGGTCCTCTGTAATGTCAGCAGTAAATCAGGGACGGAACAATTTAGTCACCTTGACCATTCCTCAAGCTAGGTACCTATCGAATTGCTATATCTCAAGGTCACGCCTCGAGCCTTTTTCCTTTCTCGATACCCTGGATGTTTGTTTCTTTCAATCTTCTTGAAGTCCCTTCCCGACAACACAATGGGAACAAAGCTTGTTATTCTGCCTACCAATAACCCCAAGCAAAAGATTCCACGAACAAGCACAAGCAAAGTCCGAACAGGTTGCATCACCTGCAAGAAACGTCATGTCAAATGTGACGAAGGAAAGCCTCATTGCGGTAATTGTGTGAGGAATCGGAGGCAATGTGAAGGCTACGTTATTCAAACAAAGAAGCGAAGTACATCGCCCGGTCAAATCGTCTGGAATTCGAAACAAGTTGCTCAGACTGCCCCTTTGAAAGCGCAACTACATTTCAGTACTGAGTCGCTAGACTTTAGAGATGCCATAAGCGTGGCATATTTCAACGAGTTTGTGGGAGTTGTGCAGAGTCCATGGATAGCTGCTGGTTTTAACAATGATTTGTGGGCTGTTACGTTACCTCAAGTTGCAAGAACCAACGACATTGTACGGCATGCTGCTATTGCTATTGGGGCGTTAAGCAGCTGGCTTAGCAAGTCTGGCAATCAGTCGCCTGGGTTATCGCAGATTGATGAGTGCGAAGCTGCACGAGACGATCCAGACTATCGGAATGCTCTTGCGCACTATTGTCATGCTCTCAAGCTACAAAGCCAACAGCCTTCGATTCAGGACGCAGTCTTTCTGTCAATATTATTCCTCTGTTTTGAGACGCTTAGAGCCAACAGGAAAGCTGCTCTAGACCACATCAATCATGGACTGGCGATGCTACTTGCTTTTGTCACAGATCCAGAATCACAGCTGATGACCTCCTTGGCTCCAAACCCGAAACCTCTCATTGCCGTGGTGGGAGACATATTCATCCATTTGCTTCCTCAAACGAGATCAATTTTACAAGGAAGTATTGGTCGGAGTCCAGCAGTGCCTAACTTCGCAAAAGGTCTACGAGCGAAACGAGAAACTGTCGACTCTTTCATGAAACGGATAGGCAACTTACCTCGATCATATCCTGCCACTGACAAACTTCCTCCTGTGTTGAATAATCTCGATGAATTCGAACGATATTGGATGACGGGCCGAAACGCCAAACTGGCTGTTGGCCCTCTTCTGATGGAAGCAGTGCACAAATCGGGTGCTCTAGAGTCCACCGACCCAAACGTCATGTCTTCGCTTTGGGAGCAGATCATGGCTGATCCTCGCATTCAAGAAATCTGCGATGCCTCTACGAAGGAGCTACAAGCGCTCGAAGCCGCTTTCATGCCACTGTTCAATCGCGCCATCATGTCAGATCCCGGATCGACAGAGTACATCAGAGCTATACATCTGCGACTGCATTATCTAGGCAGCTGTACTTTCGAAGATCTCTCGCATTTCCACGACGCGACGCCAATTCAGGCAAAGACTCCGCTTTTTCGAGAGTATCTTTCCTTGGCTGAGATAAGTCTACGCACAGCGAGGCGGGATTTAAAGAGCCCGGCACATCGACTCTCTCTACAATGTGACCTAGCGCTACACCTTTTCCTCATCTCGATATTCTGTCGCGACGCCTTAGTTCGTGATGAAGCTACTTGGATGCTGAAAGACTACCCCAGCCAAGATGGAATCTGGAACGCGCGATCAATGTATGTTCTAGCAGTGAAGAACAGAAGTGTAGAGCGCATCAACGCATCAGAGGGTACATCTCAAGAACAATGGCGTCGCCTATTGCGCAGAGAGTACATGTTCGAAGAGGGCGGTCAACGCATTGTGTTGTGCTTCCAAGACAAAGATCCAGTGACTGGGAAATGGGGGCTAGTCGAAGAGACTGCTGAGGTGCCTCAGCAGGGCGATCTCGATTGGGTACAGTGGCATAGACGACCCCTCTCTGCTGACGGGAAGCCTTTGATGGGGGATATGATTGCACTTTGGCCTGAACTACTGGAGTAAGGTACGCGACAAAGGGGCTTCTTCGTAAAAATCCCCAAAGGGCAAGATGTGCGGCTGAGCCAAGATGAGATGAGAAATGACATCGCCCATTTTCAGCGGATTTTGGCAGTGTCAAACGGAGTGCATTCATTGGCTGCTGGGGTGAACGAGTATCCACTCTCAAGAATCCGAGAAAAGTGGACCTCGTAAACCGCCAAAAACGGTAATCGTTTTTACGAACCGTGCGCGACACAATATGAGGCAACAATAAGAACAAGCCAAAATGTGTTACAAAAAGACCCGGAAGCCTTGGTTTATGGGCTTTCCTTGTACTCATAATAGACCAAGTCATGAACATGGTCTCTTAGGACTCTTTTCCCATTTTTTGTCGATGTTCTTGCACGCAACTTGCTCCTTCCTCTCTTACGCCTCTGGCCTCTCAGTGGACCTACCCGCTGCTGACCTACTCCAGCGCCAAGATCAACTTCCACCACAGTAACGTCCCTCTTCAATCTTCTACATGGGAACGCTTCTGGACGTCCAACTAACATGTTTCTGAAGACAGATAAACCTAAATTCCCCTCGCCTCTACCATGGCTGCCGATGCGAAACCTCGAGATGATAGCGAGGCCAATGAGAAGCCTTCTTCTACGACCGAGACCAACGAACAACCTCAAAGAACTCCCCAAGTCTCCGACTACCTCCGAGTCTTCAGCTACGCTACAAAATGGGACTTCGTTATCTACGCTGTGGCTTCCGTCGCTTCGATCGGTGCTGGAATAACCATGCCTTTGATGAACATCATCTTCGGCCAACTCGTCGACCAGTTCACAGAATACTTCCAACCCGGCACTGAGATCTCCACCGATGCCTTCCGAGAGATCCTGGACCGACAAGCTCTGTACATCATGGCGCTTTTCCTTGGCCGTTGGGCTCTCAATACCATCAACAAGTACTGCTTCCGGATGATTGGCATTCGTCTCTCATCTGCTATCCGACTCCATTACCTCCAATCCCTCTTCGCTCAGTCCATCCATGTCATTGACTCGATGCCAGCTGGTGCACCTGCGACTGCCATCACATCTACCTCGAACACGCTTCAGGTTGGTATCTCAGAACGCTTGGGCACCTTCTTGGAGTTCAACGGCACTATCTGGGCCGCGATCATCGTCGCTTTCGTGTGGAGTTGGGATATTACTTTGGTGACAGCATCCTTGATCCTGTACATGGGAACTGTCTTGTCAATCACCATGCCTATCCTCGTCAAGAGGCAGGCAGCGATTGGTGCCGCTGATGCTCAAGGCACAGCTATTGCGAGTGAGGCATTGCAGGGCATCCGTCTTGTCACAGCTTGTGGCGCCCAGTCTCGTGTCATTAGCCGCTACCGGGAATGGGTCGGCAAGGCCATGAAAGAAGGCCAGAGGACAGCGCCCGTCACTGGCTTCCATCTGAGTCTTGTTGTTAGTTGAACAGAGGCCCTTTTATATCAAAGTGATACTGACAATAGCAGTTCTTCGGCGTCTTCGGCACCTTCGGGCTCTCATTCTGGTACGGTACCAAGAGGTATATCGACGGTGCAATCGACAACCCCGGAGTCATCATCATTGTCCTCATGTCAGTAATGCTCATCCTCACCTCCTTGGAGCGCATCGCAACACCGTTGATGGCTGTCAGTAAGGCGATGGTTGCTGCTTGCGAATTCTTTACTGTCATCGATGCACCGTTACCTTCTTCCGGCTCCCTCAAACCAGACATTACCTCATGCGACATCTTCTTCGACGGTGTTACCTTCGAATACGCAAGTCGGCCTGGCGTCAGGGTGTTAGATGCACTGAGCTTCTGTATTCGCTCTGGTCAGAATACAGCACTTGTTGGACCGTCGGGCTCTGGCAAGAGCACTATTGTCGGACTACTCGAGCGCTGGTACTCCTTGAAGGAGCATCACATTCTTCCCAAGGTTGTTCAAGCAACACCGCAGCAGAAGACTGATGAGACTGAAGAAGCCCAGCCCGACGAGAATGCACAAGCCGCTGACGCGCCTGTGTTATCTGGTGCAGTCACGATCGCTGGCCACAACATCGAAGATCTTGATCTCAAGTGGTGGCGATCCCAGATTGGTCTTGTCCAACAGGAGCCCTTCTTGTTCAATGACACCATCTTCAACAATGTCGCTCACGGTCTCATTGGATCGGAATGGCAAGATGAAACTGAGGCAACGAAACGCGCCCTTGTGATGGAGGCTTGCAGGGAAGCATATGCGGATGAGTTCATCGATCGGCTCCCCGATGTAAGTTCCCGGTATTGACTGAAAGGTATTGGACTATTACTGACGAATTCGTTCAGACGTACGACACTCGCGTCGGCGACGGTGGTGCGAAGCTCTCTGGTGGTCAGAAGCAACGCCTAGCCATCGCTCGGAGTATCATCAAGAAGCCTCGCATCATCATTCTCGACGAAGCCACGAGCGCCATCGATGCTAAGAGTGAAAAGATCGTCCAGTCTGCTCTCGACAGAGTAACCCAGGGTCGCACAACCATCACCATTGCTCATCGCCTGTCCACGATCAAGAAGGCAGACAATATTATTGTTCTCCAGAATGGAAGTGCTGTCGAGCAGGGCGTACACGCAGACCTCATCGCCAAGTCTGGAGTATACTCAGCTTTAGTCAAGGCTCAGTCCCTTCAGGTTGCTGATCAGGCAGAGGGTAACACCTTCATGCCTGATGCCGAGGATTCTGCGCAGACCTCGGACCGCGAGATGACCAAGGTGGCCACTTCTGTGTCTGGCCTGGAAGGAACAGAGCATTCCGAGAAGCCTCGGGGTCTCTTCCGAAGTTTCGGTCGACTACTCTACGAACAACGGGCCAAATGGCCAAGCTATTTGGGCATCCTCATGTCTTCCATGGCGGTCGCAGCTGCAACGCCTATCCAAGCCTGGCTTTTCGCAAAGGCTATCGGCGTGTTCCTTTTCCAAGGCGACGAGCTGAAAAGCGAGAGCGAGTTCTGGGGCCTCATGTGGCTCGCTCTTGCCGGCGGCGTTGCCCTTTCGTATTTTTGCGAAGGTTGGATCGGTCTGCGCACTCAGTATTACATTAGTGCTGTTTACAAGTCGCAGTACCTGGGCGACATGCTGTACCAGAAGATGCTCTTCTTTGATCAGGAGGAGAATTCTCATGGCACACTGAGTTCTCGCGTCTCTGGAGACGCGAAGTCATTGGAAGAGCTCCTTGGTGTTAATCTCGCACTCATGATCTCAGCCATGTTCAATGTCATCGGTTGTGCGACCATATCTCTCGTCTTTGGATGGAAACTCGGGTTGATTTGTATGTCTGTTGCCTTGCCGGTCATGTTGGCGGCAGGCTGCTGGAAATTCAAACACGAAGTCCACTTCGACAAGATGAACTCGGCTGTATTTATGGAGAGCTCGCAGTTTGCGACTGAGGCTATTCAGGCGATCCGAACGGTTTCGTCACTTACAATGGAGGATTCAATCAATAGCCGATATCGTGAGCTTCTGAATGGCCACGTCAAGGCTGCGAATCGCAAGGCTCAATGGACTTCGGCCGTCTTCGGTTTCGCAGACAGTGTTGGTCTCGGTGTTCAAGCGCTACTCTTCTGGTATGGCGGTACCCTATTGGTTAGCGGTGAATATTCGATGGAAGCATTCTTCGTTTGTTTCATGGCTGTCATCCAGGGCTCCGAGGCCGGTAGTATGGGACTTGCGATGGCGCCTAGCGCTGTGCAAGTAACCGCCTCTGCGAACCGGATCCTGGATGTGCAAAAATCTATTGATCCAGATCATCTAGAAGTCTTTAGGAAGGACAACTTCGTCGCCGACTCTGATGGAGGGGTTAAGGTCGAGTTGCGGGACGTCTCGTTCAAGTATCCTACCAGAGACGTCCCTGTCTTTGACCATTTGAACCTCACAATCGAGAGGGGTCAGTATGCTGCCTTCGTCGGGGCATCCGGATGTGGCAAGACTACTATCATATCACTCCTCGAGCGTTTCTACGATGTTCAGCGCGGCGACGGAGCGATCCTGTGCAATGGCCAAGACATCAAGGACGCCAATGTTTTCAAGTACCGCGAGAACCTCTCGCTTGTGTCCCAAGAGTCCGCCATGTTTGAAGGCTCCATCCGAGACAACATCCTCTTCGGAATTTCTGATCCCGATTCCGTTACCGATGAAAGGATACATCAGGTTTGCCGTGATGCATTTATCCACGACTTTATTGTTTCTCTGCCGGAAGGCTACAACACCATCGTCAAAGGTGTATCGATGTCGGGAGGTCAGAAGCAACGAATTGCCATCGCTCGCGCGCTGATTCGTGACCCGAAGCTGTTGCTTTTGGATGAGGCGACGTCAGCTCTTGATTCAGAATCCGAAAAGACTGTTGCTGCAGCAATTGATCAGGCTCGAAGTGGAAGGACGGTCATCTCAGTAGCCCATCGGCTGTCCACCATTCAGAATGCCGATGTCATCTTCGTTTTCGACGAGGGCAAGGTGATCGAGAAGGGAACTCATGCTGAGCTGGTGAAGAACCGCGGCATCTACTGGGAGATGGTAAGCTTACCTTGACACTGGGAGCTCTCAAGAACGATATGCTAACTTTTATTATAGTGCCAGAGCCAGGCTTTAGATCAATGATTGCAACATTCACACATCTGTTCGACTTATCATCATTCACTTCCACTTATTCCGTTCATCTGGACCTTGTGCCCACTGTCTCTTGTAATGTTCAGTTTACTTGCATGTCTTTCCTTTTGTCCTTCTGAGATCGACTTAGCTATCAGTATCTTTGCCTCAACTTTAGAATCTTTCGTTTGTTAGCAATTTACCCAATAAACAAACATTGGTCCGCTACATTATTTTGACTTTCCAAAATTATTGTGTACGAGTCAATGAATTTGAACATTAATATGAGTTTATTAGACTGGCTAAATGATTTCATCTCTCGTGATAAATTGTATAAAAAGAAGGAACTTGGTATCTGTTACTGGAAGTCCAAAACAAACTACTCTTACATCTCGACCAACTCTATTGCTTCGTCGTCTTCGACTTGCGACTCAACTTCCACGAAGACAATTTCCAGCGGGAACCAGACGAGTCAGACTTACTTCTCGCTGCCATCTGCGGGACCTCCAGTTGGTCCTTGCCGGTTTCACCTGGTACATTTCCTGGCAGCTCAGGTGGTTGCACGTTCAGCTCGACAAGCTTGTTGGCTAACGAGGGACCAGCCACGACGGGTACAACTGAATTCGAGGCAACCGGTCGAGGATTCTCTATTGACTGGATCTCTGTCGAGTCAAGCTCAGTGACCGGCGCAGACTTCTCATTGGACTTCGATACCGTTGATAAGTCGACTTGATCACCAGGTAATTCAGAAATGACAGGCCCGGCGTCCAATTCGACAGGTCCACTAGGCTCCGCAAACCCTGCACTGGACGGACTCCTCAAAGATGCGTAGTCAGGAGGATTGCCAAATCTATTCCGATATACGATATCATCGATTGACGATCGTAGTTTGTTGAACTTGAATCCCACGTTGAGTTTCTTGAGAGGAATGAGCTGGTCGATTTCGTCATGGACCTGCTGTTGCAAGCGCTTCTCCTTGCCGTTAAATGTTGTGATCGTCTCCTTTGCGTAATACTTGGCGGCGTCTTCGATTTGCTTGATCGAAACGTACTTTCCGTCGTATCGGAACGACCGTTCAAGAATCAAAATCATGTCGCACGAGCATTTGAGGAGCATTCTCGCCGTCGGTGGGAGGGCGAATAAACATCCGGCCGCGCCAAGAATGACTCCAATACCCATCGTCGGCACTGCAGCACCCACTGCAACAGCGCTTACGGCAGCGAATTGCGACATTGAAACCTTAATGTATTCTTTGAAATTGCTCAGAACGATATCTGTCATGATTGCCTCGATTTCAGCTGGTGCGGCTTTGGGAAAGCCGAAACACTGGAGGACGTGTTCGCAAATGAGCCGTGATACGGTTGGTGTTCCAATCATGCCCGAGCACGGAAGAGGAACGGCGGCGGTGCGGATCGCGTGTGTTCCTAGTCTCATACACTCTGTTATCGCTGCGTTGATCTTCTGTTCAACATCAACGACTTGAGCTGCAACACAGAAGAGACGTACGCGTTCGTCGACAATGAGGTCGAGGGTTTGGGTGAGAAGCTCTTTGATTCCGGCATCGTCATCTAGTTATCGTCAGCCAAGTACAGTTGGCAAAGAAAGTGCACTCACTCTTTGACAGACAACAGAAACCGTCAGCTTTGTAATGCTCGATCTGCGAGAGCTGACTTCTCAACTCGGCGAATTGCTCCTCCGCTTTAGCATTAGCACTCGCTTCCGCGAGTTTCTTGGCTTCCTTGTAGTCGTCCATTTTCTCCATCAGTGTATCTAAATACCGTTCTTTGTGCTGAGCTGTGAGCTTGTCTTTCTTTGTGCCGACAACAAAAACAGGAACTTGGTGTGAATATTGAGCAATTGTTGCAAAAGTGCGCTTTTCTGCTTCTTCTATGCGGGCGACGTCGGAATCGACGCAAAACCTAGATCTTGTCAGCTAAATCGCCATCAGCACACGCTGACAAGGTTGACCTACCAAATAACGTGGAGAGCCTCGGCGGGATCTTCCTGGAACGCTCTATGTCTAAGGAACTTGGCGATCAAGTCTAATTCTGTATCGCTACCAGCCTGCCAACCTCTTGAATCATGAATCAAGAGCCCAGGATGTTTTGGAGACTCGAAAGCCACGTTAATATCATGAACACCCTGATCATAAGAAAGCGACTCATCAGTCATCTCAACACCGAATACCTTGTTGATCAGAGTTGATTTCCCGACACCTGTTTTGCCACAGACCAAGATTCGGAAGGCTTTGACTCCGCTTGCTTCAAGCTGCATGTCTCTGAGCCAAGGCGCCATTTGGTCTTCTTCAGCGATAAGGTGCGCATCTTGGAAATTGGAAATCGGTTTCTTGAGAAGTTTAAAGCTGTTGAGATCGCCGTGTCGTGGATACCTGTCAAGAATGCAAAATACCGAAGGGTGTATCATGTTTCCGTATGGTCCGGCATCGCACCATCCTTTCAGTGTCTTGTCAAGCCCTTCAAATATCTTTCGACTTGCGGGTCGCTTGAAGCAATCTGTGTCCGGCTTAATAGAGTGTATCTCTACCCCTGTCGTCGACTTCTTTCCATGGGCACTCTGGAGGTCAAACATGCTGGTTCGAAGCCCGTTGGTGTACTGAAGACGCCACTCAATCTCTTCCGATCCATCCAATGCCGGCAAGTTGCCAGCATATTGAGGAAAGACCAAAGTCATGGGATTGTCATTGGCCTTTGAATCGGCCATATTATTGAGGCCGAGGCCAGAGTAGAGACTCTCCAAGACCATCCACTGTAGAGGATATAGAGAGAGGCCGTCGTGAGTTGTGCCACCGATCATATCCTGGTGTGTGCCTATGAACCAGGCCTGGATGAGCGACCGATGAGTCATGTCTGCATCTTCCGGGATACTGAAGAGCTCAGGCACCCTGTTAGAATGATTTTCGTTCAGAGCTAGAGCATGACGAAGAGTTTCGATGGATGTGTTGAATGAGATGTCGTAGCTTGTTTTCGAGCTGTGTATCGTGGTATCGAAAAGACCAACAAAAGGTATCCTTGGAGGGTCACCGGCTCCGCTCTTGATCTTCTGGAGCAATTGGGGTCCTCGCTTGAAATCATCATCGATTTGTGCCTTGATAAGCCCGACAGACGCATCATAAAGCTCATCGAAGTTGTCGGAGTTGGGCAATCCTAGTCGGTGCACAATACCGGCGACGGCGCGAGCAATGAACGCTCCATGGCCTGAACCGTAGAGCCAGAGCTCGTCTTCGGGTCGTTCCAGCACGAGGCAGATATCCTCAACAATACTTTTGACCAAGGTAGCCGACTCATCGTTTGTGGATTTTGACCTCAGTCGATCGCTCAACTTTGTGACACTGCTCGTAGCGACATAGTACTTGGGAATCTGAGCGATGGTGTATCCATTTGACTCAATCAGCCCATCACGGGTTAGTTGCTTGATCCTGGCGATAGTCGAAGGATTCGTCTCCTCTGCAGCAGGTTAGCCGCCACTCGCTGTTCCTCTGTCGAGCACTTACTCTTCGTCTCCCGCGCCTCACACCCATCCACCAAAACAACAAGTCGCTTAATGGGTCTCTTCTCCGACATGATGAACAAACAATCGACCAGACGCGTATACGGGATCAAAAAGCCAAAAGCTTAATCTTGAAGCTGGGGAGGCCAAGTTCTTAAAGAAGCATGAGCGTCAGCACTCAGAAACTGGGCTAGGCGGGGCAGAGAGCTGACATGATAATGGCGCTCCAACGGACTGTTTCAGCGTAAGCGCGAAGCACCCAAAAGACACAAGATTATCGTCTAGGGCGTAAGCAAGGCTCCATATCAGCCTTGTAGGATTCACCCAAGAGCGAGGTAATTGGGTGAGGGAGCTGGAAGTCCGACGGATTTAGCGGTCTAAGCCTCTAGTGGTCTGTCCGGGGGTCGATCACTTCCGCGGAGCAGGGCTGAGCAAATGCTGCGCTTTCTCGATGATGACATTTTGCAGCGAGCATTTTTTGGTTGGTGTTTGCGACAAGGATTATTTCTGGTTCGCGTTTCGCACATTGGGGGCGCCACATACGTTTGTTATTTGCTTCCAGTAGAGAAATGATGCCTCTTGATTAGAAATGGCATGTTTGAGGAGGCAATTGCTGACTGTACGCAAAGTGCAGGTGCAACCTTTGGTGGTGATCCCAACGCGGGGTTGGGTTAGGGTTAGCCAATCTGATTCATAAAATTCCGAAACCGAAAGCGAGAGGTTTTGATCGATCATTGTCAAGGAGAAATTCGGACAATAAAGAGCATTCCATTAAATCTATCATAGTCTGGTTTGTAGATACGACCTCGCGACGCTGCCTTTACGGGTTGTACAACGTGGAGTACAAACATCAACCAGGTACTCTTCATTGACCACCTTGACAAATAAGGCCTCGCGATCACGTCACATGTCTTCTGAACAGATCCTCTGATATATACGTGTTGGTCTCTTTCACAAGATGGATCGCTATCTAACTATACAAGAATCCATATCTTCCATAATTGGTAACCTCTTCATTCCATTGCCGCATTCTTCCCAGCTCAAACCCATGCGAGTCAGCGATGCCAGAGTCCAGAACCTGTTGAACCGGGCTAAGGTCTTCTGCCGTAGCTTGCAAGCAATACCAAGCTATTTGCAAGGGATATATAAGCAGCAGTGCAAGACTCGCAGCGTCTCCTGCCCGAAGTGCCTGGTTCGCGAAGCGACAGATCTCGGCTGCTAGACCCGTTACTCGAGATGCCGCTTCCTCGCTGCTTGGTTCATTGTTTTGCTCTCCAGTGATGATGTTGATATTTAAACAATCGCAGGGTTGGATGAGGCAGAGAAGTATGGCGTAACAAACTGCGAGGGAGACACAATCCATCGGGTCATCCGGAAGATGCTTTTGACTGCTCTCTATGAGAGCTGGATCAACGGTGACTAACCATGATCCGTCTTTACACCAGGCGTGTAAACCGTTCACGAGCGACTGCACTCTTAGTCGGAAAGCGCCCGACCTTTCAACATCTATACATGACGACTGTCGAAGTTGATCATACTCGTCAATAATGCCAGGAAGCTGTGAGAATAGGTCCAGAAGAAGATCAAATCTATCAGGTGTCTCGCCCGTTGGTATAAGGTGGGTACTAGCCCATTGTGGTTGTTCAAGGAAGCAGCGTTTCCGTTGATGTCCAGCCGAAAGAAGCTACACAGTTTAGCCTAGGCTTGAAGAAAGCTGATAGTCGGACTACTTACGATGTAGTATCTTGCCACACGCCATACCTGCTTCTCTTCCTGGCTCTTCAAAGGCTTTGGACCCCGAGATTGTAACTGGAGTACTAGTCAATAAAGCTCAGTGGAGAAATAATGGTACTTACGATTCTCCCTAAGCCGTCGTAATGAAGAAGCCAGGCGTTGGGCTGCGAGAATACCACGTTCTCATATACACAGAGACACATGACGCCCATTATCGTGCCGAGATTCGTACTTGCACTATTGATCTCGGACCGTAGCTGTGTCAACGCGTAAGAATACAGCCGCAAGCCCAGATTGCAGGCTTGTTTATCCTGATGTATCCTTCCAAAATACGTGGCCGATAAAGCTTGTATGCATGACTGGTGTAGTGGCGATTTGAATTCCGTTAGCAGCGCCGGAAGGACACTACTTGCGAGTGCGGGATCATATCGAAATGATGTCGGCGATAACTTTGATAAGGTGTATGGAAGGAAGAGGGTTTCCTTTGGCGGCATGAGAGTGCGAATTTGTGGTTTAACCGTTTCCTGTTTAACCACCTTTGTGCATTTTGTGGACACTATACGAGTGCATTGTGCTGGTTTAGGTCGTGAGACGACGACCTCTGAGGCAAAGCGCGTCCCTTCATCAACAAACTTGAGTTGACTATGATATCCCGAACAGGTAAGCCCGGCATTTGTGCAGCGTTGACAATGAGGTTGTTGTTCATCTGTTGCCAAGAGTCAGCATCAGCTGTCAAATGTCTCCTAGGTTATCAATGAATCCCGACGTACCGCACTTGACCTTGCGTTCTACGCAGGTTCCGCACCGTTTGATCCGTCTACCGTGCCGAGCCATGTGGATACGAGATATCGCAAAGCATATGTAAGAGAGAGAAAAAAGAGGAACTTGTTGGATCAGACACCGATAGAAAGGTAAAGGGTCTGGGCTGCAGAGAAGCGTTCCAGTCAGTTGCACGGGGACAGATTGATGAAATAGCCCGTAAGCGGGAAAAGGATGGGAATCCAAGGACCAAGCTGACACACGATCAGTACGGATCTAGTTAGAGTGGTTTTTTGGGTCGTGGACAGGGCTTGGCTTTTGCCTCAGACACGAGTTGAGGAGGGGGGTTCAAGAACAACGTGCATCTTTATTTCTTCACATCGGTACGACATAATGTCAAATTCTGGAGCAAGAAAGAAGGCGAAATTCACGGAAATCTAGAAGAGAATTGACGTCCGGTCTTGATCTGAATGCTCTGTTTCGACTCTTCTTTATCGGAGCAGCTCCAGTCCAATTAGAAACTCCCAAATGTCTGAGTCAGCAACTTCGACAGCCAATGGAGTAAGAGTCGCCACCTTCAAAAGTGTACTCGTAAAGCCCTACAGACAGGGCCTCAGCCGACCGAATGGGACCGGAGACGCGCTGTCGATCACGAATGGTAGATCCAGAATCTGAGAGCTGATACCGTTTTATCTGAATCTTAGCTTCTTTCCAGAACCTTTGTGACCAAAGAATGGCAGAAACCGTTGCCGCGGTCCCCATGTCCTCCCACATCCCGAGACCCAATTGTCCAATTCTTACTTGTTCGGCCGCACACTACCAAGACAGTGTCTGGCTTGAAACTTAAAATCAGGCCAGGTTTGCATTATGAATTGCCACTGCCAGCTTAGTGTCGCCGAACTATTCCAAAGCTTACCTGGCGGCAGTCCGCGGGAGTTCCCTTCATCAAAGCCTCGTCGGGCTACCTGTGGAGGGGTTCCTCCGACGTTGACAACTTGACAGATTGACAGTGACATTCGTTGCAAGGGTAGAGAGCCTTGAAGTCATCAGATTTTAGGTATATCCAGAACTTGATACAGCTAACGGCGCGGCGTCGCAATGGTGGTGAAATCTGACAGGCGTCAGACTTTCAAGCCATGAGCACGGTTGGCGCATTCTAGACCGGTACGTGCGTTGGCTTTTCAGCTGAACCTGGTTATTTTTAATTTATTTAGAGGGCGATTCCCCGTCAAGTGTCGGAGCAAAAGCATCGCCACTTACACTACCTGTAATTTATGAAGCATTCGGCCGAATCTCCACAATCACGACCAAATTTCCGAACCCTGTTGAAGTCGATCCGCAGATCATCTACCATGCATTCAACGGGTGCACATTTATTTATTATACTTAGCATGGGTATGTGTCTGCTACGGGGAACCCTGGCCCAGACTACTATGTTCATCATGGACGATGGGGGCAGTTTCAACTGTCCTGGAGTCCTCCGTAATAACAACGGCAATGACGGCAAAGCGTATTGTTGCGTCGGCGGCAAACTCGATCTCAGTACCTGCGAAGGCTGGCCAATCTGCACAGGCAGCTCCTGGAGCGCTAAACCTGTGAGCTGTGCCGCAACAGTCCCTGTCACGGCTACAGATTACGGTGCACAGATCAGGAGCGCGAGATCCAAGTACCTCCAGGATGATGAGCCTACGGTTACGAGTGACTCTGTCTCTTCGGCAACTTCGGATGGAAGTCAGGCTGTTGCATTTTCAGCGACCAGTACGGCGGTTGAATCCACGGCATCAGATAGTGGCTCCAACGTCATCCCGCCGTGTTTGGCAGGTGGGATAGTGAGTGGTTTGGTGGCTCTGTGGATTGGTTTGTGAAGATGCTTCCAACGACAGATTGACAACCAGTCGGTCCGAAGAGTAGCCAGGATACAGGCAGAAACCTGTTTATAAAATCTTAGCTGCTTAGGCACTAAAGCTTAGAGTAGACTATCCTAGTCTTATTATATCTTAACTAAGTCTTAGCTTTTCTTTGACACACCCTAGACTTCTTACACGGCGAGCATAGCAAGGCTATAACATCGCTATAGCATTCCCATTGCGTCAAGTCGAGACTTTGCGCCATTATATCACATAGGCATATCCCCGAGCGGTTTGCCCTCAAAATGTTACGTCTCAAGGTGGCATCGTCTGTGTGTTCCCATGGTCTTGTGACTGGGATGTGGCTCCAGTATTTCCTGAGTTCTTTTTCATTGCTCAGACTGCGAACATCGATCTTGGTAAGTTGCGCTTGGAACTTGTCCATGCGGCTATATTTAGCTTTGCCTTTCTTCTTTACGTCGTTGATCTGAGCCGGAGCATTAGTCGAAAAAGGCATATTAGCTTGGAATGTTTCATCCTTGCGTCATTAGCCATTGCTTCAGACATCACCTTGTTCGTCTGTTGGCAATCTCGGGCCATTGTCTGAAAGGCCTGCTTCCAATTAAAGACATCATCTTGTTCTTGGACGCCACTGACATCGGAGTGGACATTAGTATCGGCATCAAGGTCGGCATCAAGCTTTGGTATCAGGGTCGGCAATCTCGTGGGTAACAGAGCCTTCGCGATCCGCGTCTGTGTCCGAGTTGCTAGTATCATCGCTGCTTCCTTCGATGATGGACAGATCAACTCTCTCAATGTCTGAATCCGAGAGACCGCTACGCCCACCGGTGCGATGACTTGGACCAGTCAGCTGGTCGAGCTCCTCCATGGTGGGCTCAAAGGCATTGTCTTCATAGACGGATGAGGTTTCTTCGATATTCTCAGCAAGTCGGGCCCGTGTCTTCTGAGATTTGCGAATGGAGTCGTTAAGGCGTTGTGCTTTTACAGATAGCATGTTCAAACCTCTCCTCTTTCTTTTACGAGAAAGATGACCGTTTTTCAGTTGGGAAGATGCGTCAATTCGCGCACGGGAAGACGTAGAATCGGGGGCACGAGAAACCAAAATCGCACGCGCGCGAGAGGAGGACGCCAGAGGGGCACGAGAGGATGGATTAGGCGCGCGGGAAGACGTGGTAATGGACGCTTTGGGAAACGTAGCCTAGCCGCGAGATGTTTGGCGCTGGGCATCAAGCGCAAGCCATTCTCGCGCTGCGGTAGCTTTCTTCTCACTTTGCGCCTTTGCGAATTTGTCTTCGAAATCGGCGCCGACTAGCCCTTGTATATTCCTGACTTGTTTCTTCTCGCTAAGTTCACTAGAAGGAAAGTAGTCGTATTCAGGGGCTTCCTAGGGGGACTCTTCCCCCCACCAGAAGGACATACGAGCCGTAATCTTGTCGGGGATGCTGGTGAAGATGGTGATGGCAATCAGCCATCCGGCAAAGTGAAGGACTGGTCGAGCGCTACCGTTGCAGCTAAAGTGCTTGTGAAAGCGTGTCTGACTTTGGGTCTGATGGGGATATGGAAGCCAATCCTCGTCAGCCATGTAGCGCTTTAACTCTTCTGCACACTTTCGCTTCATGTTGGGGGACGCGATGACTTCATGGTAGCGATCCAAGACCTTCTTTACCAGGTCACGGTTCTCCTTCGACTTCAGACATTCCTTCTTGTCTTGAAGGTCGCACAGGGTGAGACGAAAGTTCTCATCGTAATCAAAGGCCTTTTGCTTCCCTCTAGCCGTTCGATCTTTGACGGACCTCAGTGCTACCGGCCGAAGGGCCCTTTCAAGGTCTTGCCTATCGAGTTCTTCATCGTCAAACTCGCAGTACCAATCATTCATCAGAGCGATGCTGTAACGTTCGATCGGAATTGCTACGAAACGGGTTAGTGACGTGCGATGGGTAAAGACTAGGGGTTCATTGACTTACTGTGCGTGAGAATGGGGGTGGTCGTAGGAGGAAGGTAAGTTAAGGGTACTGTGCAAGCTGCAACAGCCGTTTCATACACCTGTGTTGGCGATAGTTAGATTTCAGTGGATGCGGGTGATTTCATCTGAGATGAGCCTACGCTTCAATTTGCGCTGGAGGGGTCAACCTTGAACCATCCTTTTCTTTAGTCATGATGTCGCGCGAGACGTCGCGACGGCGGCAGGTATCGCTCACCGTCCACGTTGGGGATACAAACGGCAAAGAAAAATATTGAAGGCCAAGATGAACGACAATTTGAACAGAAGAGGATGAGGTAGAGGAGGATGTTGAAGGGGAAGGAGGGCGGAAAATCAGAGGTCTGACATTTAAGAAAATATCCTCTTTAAGGCTTCCGATATAAAGTGATCCACTTATTTCGTCTTCTTTGATTTCAGCAGTCAATTCTTCTAGCACTAGCGTACAATCAAGCATCTATTACGAGCGGTTGTTGGCATCTACCGCAGGTTTGCCTATTCATGGAGATGGTGAATTTTTTCACTGGAGAATTTGCTTTTTGGATTGTGTGGGTGGTGTTAACGATGATCAACCTCGATGAATTACCAAGCTCGCACAAACTCTTCCCCATCTTCCAGCACACCCATATTATACAGTATATCATTTTGGTTATCAGAGATAGGACAAAATCGATTCGTATTGAAGGTTTCACCAAGATTGCCTGAGCAACAGACAATAATATGGCAGGGCGTTGAAAAGTCGACGCCGTTCCGTGTACACTGCGCTTTTCAGTGAGCGCAGACAGTGGTTATAATCTCAAATGCGAGCCACTCATGATACATACGACCAAAGGTAGTGGAAAATACGGGATCCCGTCCGCTCTCCCATAGTCAAGCCACTAACCTGCGGATTAGTAGTTGGGTCGGTGACGACCAGCGAATCCCCGCTGTTGTATGTTTTTTTGCCTTTTTGACACATTAGCCTCTGTTCCTGTGCTTTGCTTGTACCACGCATCTCAATTACCGCTTCTTCGTCCACCTCAACGTCAAAAGCAAACTTTCACCTCTACTAATTTACTCTTTCATCTTACTTATCCGATACCTTTTTCCCCAAATAAGGCGCACCAAAACACAGCCAAAATGACGCAACGCCTAAAACACGGAAGGGTACCGCGAATGTGACTTGCAGGTCGTTTCTTCAGCGGGCTATAGGGGACTGCCCTTGAACCACTAATGCGCTGAAGGATGCTCCCGAGCCAATTCTAGATTTTGATTTGTGCTGGTATAATTTTAGAGAGGCTCAGCCGGAAGGTACACATCTTCACTTCGCTCATTAATGACGTTCTCGTAAGCACCTTCGCGCAGCCTGCTGGCAACATGCCGCGGCACTGTTTGTGCATCAATTGCGCTGTCTTCAGCATCCAAATCGGGCGAATGGTTTAGTGGTATAATACTCCCTTAGCATGTTCGCTCTTCCGAGCCCATCATTGGGAGTGGTCCAGGGTTCGATTCCCTGTTCGTCCAACTTAGGTGGTTAGATCCCACTGTTATCCACATTTTTTGCCGTTGATCACAACGGTTCGGTCGCTGTGGAGTGTCACTGCGCTTAAATATTTGCTTTACTGGCAGCGGACCTACCCGGGACTCACAGTGCTAATCGAAAGGGGTAAATCCGATCCCCGTCTTTACAATGATTATTAAAATATTTGTAAAAGAAGTTTCTTTCTGATCTTGCTCGACAACAATCGTACGCTTACTTGTATTTGTCTATCTTTTACCATCGAGTTTTGATCATGCGATGTCGCCCCAATAACATCTGTAGGCTGCTTTTTGGAATGGACCTTCATTTTCGGGACGGCCAGAGATGGTGGTAGTGATGCTTTCCTCTGTACCGTACGGTCAGTACCTGTCACTCGCGTCTCAGCCTTTTCAGTGCGGTTGCTGGGTTGGGGATAAAGTTAACTCGGATATTTGTGGCGCTGACTTGCCATAACGGATCACGAAAGTAAACAGACAAGTTACTTTATTTAAGAAGTGCACTCAGCAAACCAACATATTCAATGTGCCCGATCCCCATCAGTGTATGACCCTCGTTCGTGCCAGAAACGAGAAGCGTTTTCGGATTACTAAAATGCCCAAGTCACATCATAATTCATCTGTAGGGTACTCAATTCAGCAGAAAATGTGATAAGTATTAATCTTGAGCTGTTGTGTAACATTAAATACCGAGGATGAGCAGGCACGAGACCCATACCAGTCAGGCATTCAAGGGTTCCACCATCGGGAATTGGCCCCCACATTAAGGGACAGCTGTTCTCATTCGTCAAACGTCAGGGGTGATTCCCTGCACAAGCCAGCCTGTCACTAATCATGTTGACGTTTTCCCACGTCAAACCAACATCCACCACACCATCATCTCATCGTATCTCATCTCGTATTGCATCTCACCGTCTGCAGCCTTACCAGATAACCACGCTCGCTCATTCACTATTCACATGTTTTTCACGTGAAATACCGCTCTTTCTCCCCCAGGGTCAGGTCAGGATGGTCCGCGCCTTTAATCTCCGCCTCGCCCTTCAGGCAACCGCTATCAAAGTCTCGGCAAACCTGGTCACACAGCTCATCATCCACCTGAGAGCGCCCGGCGGCCACTCTCCCTTCGATGAGCAGCAGGTCATAGAATTTGCCATTTATGGGTTTGTCGGTTCGCAGGTCGGCAATGTCATCCAGTTTATCCTCGAGGACTGCTTCCCGACTGGTCGCGCTATGAGGGCCAATGAGACCTTGCCTCAGGTTCAGGGCGACGCTAAGCAGGTAGAAGAGAAGAAGGATGACGACAAGAGAGGAACGAAGAAGTCATATTTCAGCATCAGTCCTGACCTCATCTGGCGCAACGTTTTGGCGAAACTCATTCTGGATCAAACTATCGGTCTGGCTATCAGCGGCAGCGTCTTTCTCATCTGCACCAACATCGCCCGTGTAGAAAATCCCTTGATGGTTCTCGACGTTATTGGCAATAGACTATGGCCTCTCATCAAAGCTGGCTGGCATATTTGGCCGTTAGTAGCCATATGCAACTTTCTCTGGGTGCCCTTGCGATCAAGAGTTCTTGTGGCGGTCTGTGTCGGATTTGGCTGGAGTATCTTCTTGAGCATATTCGCCATGAAGAAGCAACACTGAAGGAGTAACTGCTTGGGGTTGAATTGGAGTTTGGAGTCCGCAATGAGCGATATATGTGTACAGTATAGAGATATTCCCTACGGAGCGCTTTTCTTTGTATCTTGGGCTGGGAGTTGTGGAGTTTGGCGCGAATTGGTGCAAAGCGGTCAGAGTTTATTCTATGGTATGCACGATGCGACTGTGATTGTTTCAATGCCGACGAGGAAGGCTTGTGGCAGTGATAGATATCCATCATCTTGGAATTCGACATTGTCTTGGTCTTGCTCATCACAATCGCACTTGGGAAGTCATTAGAGTACCGTATTTTGAAATTGCGAGGACTCGGTTTGAGGTTGGATCTATTTAAGCTTTTTGAAGGTCAGTTATCAAGTCGTACAGTTCAAATCAACACAATCTTGAGGTTGGATCATTGTTTATTTCGCTCTGTTTGCTGAGGCATTGTAGGCATTGAGCAGCAACAAACAATTATTTGATACAAGCCAAGATCCTTATCAGCCAAGATAAGGATCAGTCGCTTGATCCTTCCCAGGACGGTTTAGCGCAACCTCTAGCCTTATCTCCGGTTCGCCTCTTGGAGCCGCCATCAACTAAACTCACTGACCTTCCCCGCGTCTGTCGGCAAACCAAACGTGAACATGAATCCGCAAGCGGCATGTTCTGTTGCTCCTGTCTTTCCATTTGATTCCAAGCCCATATTGTGATGCCACCCCAGCGTCGATCATGGGTCGGATGTTCGAGATGCAAGAGCTTCAAGAAGAAGTGCAGTGAGGAGAGACCCGCTTGTCAGCGATGTACCCTTGCTGGCGCCAAGTGCGAGTATGCCGTCAAGTTACGCTGGGGAGGAAGGCCATTCGATCGCTCACCTTTTGGGGAGTGTTTGACACAGAATGAGGGTAATGTTCAAAGATTAGGTATGTCAATTCGATGGTACTGCCGTCCGTGTATATACTAACACTGTCAGATCTAAACAAGAAAAACTTCATTTATGTTTCGCCTTCTACTCCCAAGTCTGGTCCATCAAAGGTTACATCACCGCCAAAACAGGCGGATGATGAGCCACAATGGATACCAACGCCCGAAGTTCGCGATTCATCCGAATCTTTGCAGATGATCCTTAGCCAAGGACAAATGCCAATTCCTCTGATTCCCTCTGTCGAGCTCTTCGGTCACCTCTCTCCGTTGCACAGATCAGGTCTTCAGTACTTCACCGAAAGAACAGTCAGGGCCCTTGCGCCCCACCCTCAGATATTCAACGAACTATGCGACTTAATTCTGCCCATGGCGATATTCCATGAACCTCTACTCCAGGGCATCGTGGCACTCGCAGCAACGCATCGACTTGCCAGCTGCAAGACGAGTGAAGAGCAGAACGCCCAAGCGCTCATCGTCGCTGGTTTCCAAGCTCTCAGCTCTAGATCACTCTGCCAACAACTTTCAGACTGCGCCGAGAGTCAAGAACTTGTTCCGCTGCTCGCTACTGCCCGAGCGTTGTTCGTGTGTGAGGTCTTTGCTAGCGAGCCCAGCGCAGACCGATGGAGCGTGCATTTTAGAGGAGCCAGGGGATTGATCTCGCGAATTCATGACAAAGGCCTCTCGCAAAATCCTACCGACGAGTTGCGCTTCTTACTGCGATGGTTTGACATGACGGAGTCACTCGTTTGCTTATCGATCAGCGACCTTGCTCCCACACAGTCCGCCATCCCCTCACCGACGACTCTTCCGTCTTTCGATCCAGATGACGAGCCCGTGTATATCGACATGTACCTCGCGCGTACAAAGGACCTGCTTTGTGTCTTCAAAGAGATCGCACGCCTGTCCTACATCAGAAATGGAGGGAAATCGTCTGGCGAGCAAGTTGACGCCGAGGTCTGGTGGCTACTCAGCCATCTCCAAAGCATCATCAACCGAGACCAGGCCAACCCACCTCCCGTTATGTCAATACGTGATCGAGACTTGTCCGTAGCTGAAGTCCACGAGTACCGAATGTCGAATCAAATATGGCAGATGACAGGGCTACTCCTGATTCACCGGCGCCTACGCCACGAGCCCCGATCGTCGAACCTTGTTCAAGATCTCGTACAACGCATTCTAGACTGTGCAGAACGAATGACGCTGCGCGACGGTCTAACACCTGTGACTCTACTTACGCCGCCTTTGTTCTTTGCCGGCTGCGACGCTGTCGGAGATGACCGGCCGAGGATAAAAGCATCGCTACAGGGTGTTTCGACTGCTCTCGGACTTCTGAACGCGCAAAGAGCATTGGAAATACTGGAACAATACTGGAACGCGGATCCGGGTATTGATGATGCTGTAGCCGATAGGTCATGGCCGAAGATCAGCCAATTTCTCCCGTACTGAACAGGGAATACTGACTTGGGCTAAATGTTTGTCCCCGAGAAAGCCTGCTCATACAAACGGCCCTCAGAGGGTATTTCTTCTGACACCCTGGTATTTGGTTGATGTTTCGAAAGAACCTCTTCAAAAGACTTACCTTTCAGATTCACTATGAAGACATATATCAACTAACCACGCAGCCACGACATCCAACTTTTGGCCACTGGTTCTGGAATATTGAGCTAGCCTGCTGTATCTATACTGATTCGAATTCTATTTTCCTCCTATCTTCCCAAATAGCATATATATAGCTCTTAATTTTCTATTCAAGCAAATAAAATTCTTCAAAACCTAGTACATACTTCCGCCCAAAGCCTCCGCATTAATATGTGAACTCTCTCCAACCGCCTTCTTCACAACGACTACAAGATCATCAAGCGTGCCCAAGAACCGCACAAATGCATAGACGGCAGCTGACCAATGCCTCCCTTGTGGGCTAGCCAAGTACTCTCTAGGATTGCCTTCATCTTGCATCTCGCCCTTAAGTTTTCGGAATTGCATTGCCCTACCCACCAACGGCGTTGGCAGGATTGCTGGAAGCGGCTCTCCAGAGATCAAAGAGTGCTGGAGAAGAGTCAAGGTCGACATAAGGTCTGCGACAATGTTCTCGTCGCCTGGGGTAATTCGCTGCATGAACTTCTCCCGAACTGGAAGAGGCAGTTTCATCAAGGTCAAGCTGAATTGTGTGAGGAAGACGTTGAGGTTGGTACAGAGATGATTCGCTATGCTGAGCGTCTCGGTATCGAGGTTTGATGTCGAGAACTCGAACTTTGTCTTCTGGATAGGAAGGGCGATTGAGTTGAATACTTCTTCGGAAGTGGTAGCTTCTTTCTCCATGACTTCAACGAAATCTTTAGGGGGTGCGCGCCAGACCGTTACAAGAAGAGCATATCGGTCCTTAACGCTGGACAGTTGGCTGGACATGATCTGTCGGTAATGGCGGTTTCCAGAGAGAGGTCGAGGGAGAAGAGCGACAAGAACAGCTGCTCCGAATCCGATCAGCACGAGAAGTAATCGTCGCCAGAACACGGAGTATCCCACGCCGGGATTGCCGTAACTGGGAATATGCGTGTCAACCCAACTATAAGATACAACCATGTACATGGTGGATGTAAGCATGATACCGGCTGTCAGATGCTGCGGAGGGGCGAACAGCCTCCACCACATCATACCGACAATGGCAACAGCCATGATAGCAGCAAGACCATATGGGTTACCCGGGCCATTGCCAGCTCCGATGTACCAGCAGACTAACCCAAGCACACCTCCAGCAACAGTACCTAAAGTGCGAATGATGATACCGGAGTTGAAATCGGACATGTACGGTTCAAGTGCCATCTGCGCCATAATCAATGCCCATAGGCCCTTCTCTCGGTAGTAGAAGCCGGCTGACGAAGGGATCACGGCAGGGACAGCTAGAGCAATAGTCAACACAAGCGTTCGCAAAGCGTGTAGACCCTCTATGCCAGTGAAGAAGTTGACTAATCCCAGGAAAATCAGACTCGGCTTCTTGCGCTGTCGGCTGGTTACTTGATGCATATTCTCCAGGATGGAAGCTGCTGTCTTCTCCGTCTCCTCTTCCGATTCGACATTGCCTTTTGCCTTTTTCTTGAACAGTCCTCCCTTTTTCTTCTCAGGCCTGGAGACGGTGGACATAGTACGGGTAAGATCTGTAGTGCCGGGGATGGTGGAAGGCGGTGCGTCGTTCGAAAGTCCCAGCGAGAAGAGCTTCTCAAGTCCTTTTGGGAACCACATGCGTTTTGTCGTTCGGGTCTTTTCCATTTCCACAGCCTTCTCGAGCACAACACCGACACTCTTGGTTAGGTTGATTAGTCGTTCGTGGTATAGCAGACCGGACATCAGACCAAATAGCGGCGGTGCCCGATCGTCTTCGTAGATGATCTTGCCGTCTACATCGAAGAGATGGGCGTGAGGCGCGAAGAGATGTTCCGCGGCTGAATCCTCAAAGTCGTCGAGAGCTTCCTGGAGAGATGTGAGAACCTGTTCATGCTGAGCCACAAAATCATCTTTAGACTTTGCTGATAGTGCCTGAACGATAGCATCGATGCTTTGCTCTAGAGCGTGCAGCAAGGGTGTGGCACAGGAAGATAGCGAGTCAATAGCCTTAATGAGCATGTCTTCTGTATCAGGATGTCTCGTTAGTTCGCGAAAATCAGCTGCCTTGGCGATATGATATGCGAGAGGATGCTTTTTGTTATCGGACTTCTCGAGCTCCTCGGCTGCTTTCGTGAGAGCTTCATCCTTTGCATAAAGCTCTTCCCGGGAGATCGACAACTGTAACAATTCACCAAATGAGACGAGCACTTGGCGGAGAGGCTCTTGAAAAGACTTGATATCATCAGGACTCCATTTTCGACGCGTAAAGTCCATTGGAATCCACTTGATCGCAGACTCAATGCTCTTGTGAGTCACGGCCAAGCCGCTCTTCAGTTCTTGAAGACGCTGTCGCTCGAACCTTGACCGAGACTTGAAGTGCCATGTCAAGGCCTTGATGTAACCATTCATTGGACGAATCAGATCGGTCATGCTCGCGAGAGTGATCTGCGATGTCGACTGTGGGAAGATCAACAGGTTGCAGACTGCGCCGATACCGACTCCGATGGCACTTGGTAGGATCAGGACTTTGGGAATTGTGCCTTGGAAAGTCGGGATGAGCGGAGCAATGGTCAGATAGATATCTGACACGATCATCGCGAAGAGGGATACGAGTGTCAGGTTTGGCGCAGATACGCGCAGACGAGCCTAGATAATTCGGTGGTTAGCAGATTGTGTTGCTCGCATAGAGACCGACTTACCACGAGATAGACAAACAATCCTATCATGCAGAAGTATGTGACTGATACACGAGTATCAAGCATAAAGCCCTGGTAGATGGCGATCTGTTGATAGGTTGTCTGACCAGAGGCTTGGCCAACATTAGTCGTGTTTTGCGGCGCTGATTGCAGTAGCTCGATATATCGCTGCTGTAGATCAGCCTGGGGTCTTGTCGCCAAGGCTGCTTTCATGGTGATGGTTCCCCAAGCCCAACCAAATGCCAGACCGACGCAGATCATGAGGCCTGCCAGGACATGGATGAAGACGACGCCCGAAGGCGGCATAATGAATAGAACGATACTAAAACACGGTCAGTCAATTGAATTGATGGATAAACGCGTCGCAAACTCACCATCCAAAGAATGTGGCTTGTCCAAGCACGCGCAAAGTATCGCTGATAAAGATGAACAAGGTGAATATCCAGACAGCCAATGAACATTTGAACAAAATCTTCAGATCTTTCGCGTTGAAATGATCCAGCCACGCCGGTAGTTTCCTGGGATTGTTGAAAGCGTGGAACGACGCCTCATCGTCGGCCATTGAGCTGTCGCTCTTGGATGTCGACCGTTTAAACGTCATCTTTGAGTCGCACTCTCTCCTTTCCGGCTCAGCCGGCAGTTGTTGATGCTTTATGTTTTGATGACGTTTATTTTTTTTAGCGGTGGTGAATGAGGATCGCCATGCCAATATGAGGCGGGAATGGCGCTTGTCTTAGTCAGATTAGACTTTCGTCTCGTATAGCCTGCACTAATACGAAAAGGTCAGCATCTAATTTCAGTCTGTATCTAAGCGCTATGAGCCTATCTAACCGGTTTAATCGCTTACTGCACATCATTGTGCATGGGATCAATTGAAGATTGACCACTGAGACATCAGAGACGGAATAGTTTGGTCGCATTATACCACTTTAGACCAGCATTTTGGTCTTTATGCTTGTCAAACTAAATTTAGACTATCACATTTTATATTCCCTGTCTACATTACACCCTTTCTTAAATCCTCGTTTGCCCTACATCCAATAAGAAAACATTACAAGGCTTCCTTCAGCTCGTATATGTACCTGAGCGGCGCTTCGAAACATGTACATGGCCAGTCTTTTTGTCTACTCCTGCTGCTCGCTTGCTCTTGCTGCTGCATGTTCACGGTGCTTGAACAGAGCAAGGAATCCCAAATCATAGCACACCTTCAACGATCCAGCCATAATGAACGCCACCCAGAAGTAATTGGAATCTGCCAAAAGGCCTGTAATCAGTGGACCCAAGCTCTGCGCAGTAGTTTTGGCCACATTCATAAGACCGATCACCACAGTTCTTTCGTTTGGGAGGATGATAGCAGCAAGGAATGCTGAGCGCGGTGCAACATCCATTGATTGCGTGCAAGAGCGGAGAATCAGGAAAAGGACCGAGATATGAACTTCGTTGGGGATGGGGATCAAGGCCAGACAAATCGCTGAAGGGATATGGGTGAAGACCATGGTCTGCGATGCCACGTCAATTATTGATTCCAGGGGCGAACTATGCAGGGCACTTACTCGAACGTTGCCGAAGCGCTTGGCGAGAGATGATGCCACCAGAACTGAGCATGCTGCAATGATGCTGGTGGTGAAGAAAATTGAACCCAGCTTGCCTTCTTCGATGTGATATTGTGATTTGAAGTAGAACGTAATCCATGACCTTGTACTAATTAGTTACATGATGATATGAAGTGTACTTCATGGAGCTTACAGAGGAGCAAGGCCAGATGCGAAGCTATCGAGAGCAAAGAGGGCGCACAAGGTCACGACAACTGGAATGCTTTCGCGAGATATCTTTGCTCGTAGTTGTTTCTTCGGGGGTGCTTGGTTAGCAGCTTGGCCTTGACCAGGCTGAGCGAGCAGAGGAGCCTGTTCGTTTGTCTCGGAAGCCGATGGTAGTTGCTCGGCTTCATCCTGAGCCTCTACTGCAGAACTCAAGATAATAGCTGAGGTGAGCTTCAGTACACCGACCGCGGCATATCCATAGAAGACGTTGCGATAGACATCAACGACATCCATACCGAGGTTAACACGCATGTAATGAATAGCCCAACCAGAGGACAACAATCCGAATGCACCACCGGCTGTACCGCATAGGCTGTACCAAGCATAGACATCTCCTCGCTTGGCTGGATCGGTAAGATGGGCGACGATACTCTCTTCGACACCACGGAAGGGGCCAATCTCGTTGCCACTATTCAAGAAATGTCAGCATTGATCTCATTTTTCCAAGTCTGTGTGTCGTACCCAGGACTGATAACTCCCAGAATTGCCGCCGCCAACAATATCCAATAGTTGCTTGAAGTTGCAAAGACAATTCCACTAGCAGTCATCAAGGTCGCACCCAAAGCTAGAACAGTACGTCTACCAATACCATCTGCAAATAGGGCAAGGATGAAACTGATGACGATGTCGCCAGCAAGTGTCAGGGTCATGAAAAGTCCGACACGAGTAGTGGAAACATCAAGTTCTTTCAAGAATGCGACAAGAACAAGTGTAGATGCGCCATAGGCAAAGAGACGAATGAATCGTTGGATGCAGAGGATTTTGATGTCGCGTGCGGAATTGTATAGTGATACAAGACCGAGCTCTTCTAAGACCCTGCCAGCAGCACGGGACTGTGAGCTCTCATTACCGGAATTTGACATATTAAATATTGCAAAGAAAGGTGAAGGGATCTTCTTGGAAGTCCGAAAAATAATTGATTAGAAAATTCACATTTCGTCTTGTCTAGCATCGAAAACAGCATATATACTTTTCTATGTCCGAGGCTCCGAGCCAAGCACCCTTGGCGCTAAAAATCCATCACAGCTAAGGAGCTGATAGTGGGAATAATTGTTACTAGCGAGACGTCATAGCTTGCCATGGAAGAATATTTACCAGAACGCTGGCTCTTATTGGCAGAATGAGTTAGTCATCGTCGGTTTTCCGGGTGCAGCGCAGCGAGTAGGCCGTAGATGAGACAGGGGTATATAATGCTCAATTTCTGACTGATCTCCAACAACCCCCCACTACAGCAGTCTTCANNCCGGCGGGAGAGATCCAGCCATCTGCGAAACGCAGGTTTTCTTTTTTTGCATCTTTTCCATAATCATCAAACCGAATCATTCCTTTGTCGTCACTGTGCGGTTTAAAGAAAGCCAATTTTGTCCCAAGTATTTATACAAGGTGAGATGGCGCGTGTTGTGAATGATTCCACGTGCTGTCTGTGGTCATTGATGTACATTCTTTCGTCGTGTCTGAATTTCGTTACACTTTCATTTCGCGCTTCATGCTATTCTTGCTTACGTTGGGCCCAGCTTTTGCACTTTTACGATCGGCAAAAGGTAGAGTAACTCTAGAGTAGAATAAAAAAAATGAAACGAACTTCATAAATAGGATTTTCCGTCTATTGGCGCATGCTTCCTGAACAATAAATGATTGCTTGTGGTTTGCCGTTGCTCACCCTAGAGTGCGAAAGTGCACGGCCACGATTTTTCTATGACGACAGTGTTTTCTCTCACTCAGACACGAGCACCTATGATGAAAGACTTTGGGCGAACATTCCCAAAACGGCCAAAATGCGTCTCCTTACATCAAAATTGACAATCAGATCGGCTCTTTCTAGTCAAAGGATTTTCTTTCAGTGTGCCGCAAGAAATAGACCGTTATTCGTCACTACACGACAATTCGCAATGAAACGAAATGCAGCGACGGCGGAATTGAAAACCAAGACAACAAGTCCCAAAAAGTCACGGTCATCGAAGGCCTCGCCAGAACCAGGAGAAAAATTGCCTGAGTATCATGAGACCCCGTCGCGGAGGGATAAGGATGGCGCGATAATATGGCCGGCGCCGAATGAGCAAATGCAGGCTGCACGGGAATTCATTCGTGAATGGTAAGTCATGTTCTCAGTGATGGAAAGGCGCGAATTCTGAAGAATTCTTGCTTACATTCGTGTCTTGTAGTGTCGCGGCTTCTAAACCAACTCTGATCATCCCTGATAAAGATGCAGACGGCCTCAGTTCCGGCGCCATTCTCAGAAAAACATTGATATTACTGGGTCTCGACCCGAAGTTGATTTCAGCTTATGTACTGAAAAAGGGCCGCAATGTCCATGACGAGGAATCACGCAAGGATATGGCCTCATATAAGCCATCATTCATTTTTGTTCTTGATCAGGGCTCACGTGAATCACCGCCTCTTATTAGCGAACCTCATAGAGCCTTGGTGATCGACCATCATCATGCTGAGGCAAAGGACCACCCCAAGGACGCCGTCTTCGTCACTGCATGCGATAGTCCTCCTGTGGCCACCAGCGCGTTACTCACATATGAGATATGTCGCGACTTACACCCAGGCGTTGAAGACGCTTGCGGCTGGCTATGTGCTATGGGCGTCCACGGGGATCTTGGCAACACTATCAAGTGGGAGCCGCCTTTTCCAGATATGAAAGTCATGTTCAAAAAGTATACCAAAAAGGCCATCAACGGCGCTGTCTCTCTGATTAACGCTCCTCGCCGAACGGCGGCCTACAATGTCCTTCTTGCGTGGGAAGCGATGGAAGCTGCTGAAGCACCTACGGATATCCTCGAGAATAAGAAACTACAAGCAGCGAGAGATGAAGTCAACGCGGACGTGTTGGCTCATGCTCGTACACCTCCCAAGTTCTCATCCGACGGGCGAATCGCAGTATTTCGCATTAACTCTCCAGCCCAAGTGCACCCAGTCATTGCGACACGCTGGGCTGGACATTTGAGTTCAGCTAAACTCGAGGTCGTACTGGTAGCCAACCAGGGTTATCAGCCAGGCATGGTTAACTTTTCGTGTCGCATCCCGAAATGCGCCAGGGGCAGAGATCCGCCTGTGAACATTATCGAAATCCTTCGTGAAAAAGCATCATTGGCGAAAGATCCAACATTGCGAGAGCGGCTAGGAGAGTCTTTTGCACGAGGTCATAAGGAGGCTAGTGGCGGTATAGTTCCGACGGCTGAGTTTGAAGAATTTATTGAGATACTGGAAGTTGGACAAAAGCCAATTGAATCAGCAAAGCTAACGAAGAAAAGCCCTCCGAAGCAAAAGAATAACCTCCTGAATTATTTCGGCAAAGAACAGGACAAGGCCCCTGCAGGGAGCGTGGGAAGCTAGCACCCTTGAGCCAATTTCCCTGGAAGTAACTTTCTCGCGATAAGGAGTTGTGGTGTACTTTACGCGTCAAGTCTTAGCCTCTGGTAGCGGTGTAACCTTGTATAGTGTATCATTGGAGTAACAGGATCGGAAAACCGTTTTCTCAATCGTATTTTAGCTTGGCAATTGCCGAATGCCGTGGCTGCTGTGCCTGTACTTCCTCATCAAGGTAAAAGCCTGTTCAATTTCAGTGACGTAGATCTTGGCCATTTAGTGACATGTGCAACCCTCCCCTGCACTCGATAGCTTGGCCTAGACAGGCAAGTGGCTGACACTGAGATTCGAGCTGAACAGCTTTTGAGCAATTGAGTAATTACTAGAGTCATGATTAGACTTAAAAGAATCGTAAACTCGTCGCGCTACTCAATCGAGACCACCATGGACCGAAATAAAGGTTGTTTCAACTGTTATTTTACTGGATGGCTTTACCTTCGGAACTGTCAACAATAAACCCCGCAAGCAACGTGCCAGCGGGGTAGCGCATCAAAAGAGTTCAAGATCGTCGAGGCTAGGCCAACCACCGGATATTACCTCTTGACTCTCTTATCAGTCAGTAACTTGACCAAGGAATAAATGTCGGGCCGCCGAAACCTGGAAATGCACGATCTGAGGCCGCCCTTTAATACGTCTGTGAAGCCCGGGCTGATGGCTGCAGGCTGAGAATCAGGTTTCTCACATTCTTTGTGCATTTTCCCAACTTCTCACCTTTGTTTGTTTTAGCATTCAAGCCTTTCATTATGAGGTTCAGCACCAATGTCGTTGTCAACGCTATTTGGCTGACAAGCCTGGGCACCCCTTCCATCGCTGCTCCAGCAAAGGGTCTCAAAGGCCCTGAATTGAAGCATTGGCCTGAAGGCGCCGCTAAAGCTCTCAATAAAATGATTGCGGCGAATGCCAATAAGGGACAATATGCTGTTTTCGATATGGACAACACCAGCTACCAATTCGATCTCGAAGAGTCCCTTCTTCCCTACCTCGAGAACAAGGGTATTCTTACACGAGAAACAATGGATCCTGCCTTGAAGCTCGTACCTTTCAATGACACCAAGACCCATAAGGAATCGCTATATAGCTACTACTTGCGACTTTGTGAGATTGAAGATGCGGTGTGCTATCCTTGGGCCGCACAGATCTTCAGCGGCTTTCCACTAAAGGAGCTGAAGTCCTATGTCGATGAATTGATGGCATACAACAAGACCATCCCTACCACATACTTCGAGGATGGCGTCCTTACGGAGACTGAGGTTTCCCCTCCCAAGATCTTCGAGGGCCAAGTCGAGCTTTACAACCGCCTCATGGCCAACGGCATCAGGGTGTACGTTGTCAGCGCTGCCTCTGAGGAGCTTGTCAGAATGGTAGCTTCAGACCCCAAGTACGGCTACAATGTTCCTCCCAAGGACGTCATCGGTGTTTCTCTCTTCCTCAAGACTAAGAAGGGTGAGATTACCACAGCTCGCAAGCAGATTGAAGACAAGGCGTACACTCAAAAAGTCCAAAAGCAGAACCTCGATGCTGAGATGACGCCTTGGCTCTGGGCCCCTGCTACTTGGAAGGCCGGCAAGTGGGCAGCAATCTTGACCTACATCGATGAGTGGAAGAGGCCTATTCTTGCTGCTGGTGATACTCCCGACAGTGACGGTCCTATGATTTTCCACGGTGTTAATGTTGAGCGTGGCGGTATTCATCTTTGGATTGATAGAAAGGACTCTTACAGGGAGGAGATTGAGGGCATGATCAAGAACTTTACCATCGCTCAGAAGGAGGAGAAGCTACCGGTTACGGCTAACAAGAACTGGGTGTTTGTGAAGCCTACGGATCTTCATGACAAATGAGGCTCTGTTATAGGCTTTTGAGATGCTGTTTCGGAGATTTTGAAAGGCCAGTTGCCAAGGGCGTACAGTTCAAATCAGCACATTGATGGATAGAGATCTTCAATCTTATGCTAATGAAGAGTTGATGCCTAAGATTGTATAGTAACCTTGGGTCTGAAACTCTGCCTAGTCTAAGGTTTCATATCGGTGTTTTTCAATGTGCTGGTTTCAACTGTACGCCTTGAAGGCTCGGCCACTCAAAATTCTTAAATAGCGAGAATCCTCTCGGAATGGATTTATCATCAGAAGCTAGATAATAACAATGTAGACTTTGCCATGAGCGTACAATCTATTATTTCATACCAAGACTTTAACTTATCACGGGCCATGGACCTAGCCACCTAAATAGCAGAAAGATTGTCCTCTAATGTTTAGGGCGTTAAAATACAGTAGCCTAAGTGCTCTTCTAAGCTTGCATAAGAGGGCTAATATATTTCGTCTCTTAATTTCGTATGGGCAAAGTCTTCTGATGCTGTGTTCTAAGCAGTATGAAAATGCTACGGTGACTGTTCATCTCGAAGTCGGATATAGTATAGAGTAGCATTCAAGGAACATCAGATGGATTTCAGAGAGAGAAGGCGTTGGCTGTATCGATGTCTTCGAAGCAGGAACATTCAGAAAGTCATAGGCACGCATACCTTGACAATAGGACTTTAGTTATCACCCCACAGTGTCGTAGTTTAACATGTATTTCTTTACATTTGTGTTCCAAATCCAACGGTGACACTAGACTCCATTCATGAGTAATCTATCGACAAACAGGTGCGCTGTTAGGCTTCGCAACTGCATTGCTGGGATTAGATTGAGAGCAGCCGTTTGCAAGACCAAGCGCAGTGTCATCAACAGCTGCGTTGAAGGCTGCTCCACAGTTCGGATCACTATAAATGTTAGAAGATGCGTTCTTGAAAGTTGAAGAGAATACAACATACCCAGAGCCTCCACTGGCACTGTTGAAGTAAGAGCAGATATCATGAGAGAAGCAGTCCTGAGTGTAGCCATTGCCTAGAGCCGCTCCACTACAGCCGGCACCACATCGTCCGTTGCAAGAGTAACTATCAAATCAGTATCAGGATTAAACATTATGACGAGGACAACGCTTACTCTCCTGATCCGGAAGGGTTGGCTCCGAAGTTGCTACCAACGACACCAGTGAAGGTGCACTTCTTGCCAGCAGCGTTAGTCCAAGAGGCTGTGGCGGTCTGGCCGACACGGAGACATGTAATAGCTCGCTTCTCAAGAACAGGAGAAGCAACAGACAAGCTGGCAAGGGCCAGAACAACAAGAGAACCAAGCATGATGAGTGATAGTTTGAGATGACGATAGGGCTGTCCTCTTTCACCATAGTCATTGATTTGCTTTCTCATCTCTCTTATACAAAATCATAGTTACATCGTTTGACCCGGCTATTTGTTCGTCATCGGATGTCTATCTTGAAACGGTAGTCGAGCGGAGTATCTCTCGGAGATTGAATGCTTGGTCCACGTGCCCCATCTTCAAAACGCACTACGATCGTTCCTTGACCACGGTAAATTCTTTTGCAGGATTGCGACATATGTACCCCATATTACGCTAAGCTGAATATGAATTTGTTGGGAGAATATTTGCTGACATAAAGGCCAAGAGTGATCGTGTGAGCGTTCGGAATGGTATCGTCCGAGGCTACAATAGGGAAGCGTCCGAAGACGTAGATGACGTCTTAGTCCATGGCTCTCTTTTGCGTTAAAGCGCAAAGATCAAGTGGTAAGCACAGATCATAGGGTGTCTTGTTCGTGGTACCGCTTATGATCGAGACCCTTCCTACGCCAAGTGAGGATGTAGATTTGCAGCAGTTTTGCATTCCATTCTTATTCACCTTTAGCTGGCTACCAGAGCAGTTTTATCGTCTGGTTTGGGACTGCTCCGCATCACAAGCAGTCATGGGCATCATACATACATCCTTGTCGAGAATTCATATACCGAGAATTATTTATTAGTCATCGCCATTGGGCTCAGCCTAACCAATTCGAGACGATGCTCACTGCCACAGCCCGATTCCCAAAACCTCAGCTGGAGGTTCCAAAAAAGCGGAATTAACTTCAAGCACCCTACGAATGACCTCAGAATGCACGGCTGGCACTCTCCACAATGCAGAAGACCCGATGTGGTCATTTATGAGGGCCTCGGCCTACCGACATGCATGGATTGTGGTGAAATGGCCCCTCCTCATGAAGTCGACAACGATCATCAAGACGAGCTCAAGATACCGTCCGGCCCTCGGAGGACCGCCATGCGCTTGAATTGGCCTCCGACTACGGAATACACCAAGAAACCTTATCCTCATGATCGCAACGGATCATTACACAATGCTTTGAATAGTTATCTGGACAAGCTTCCTTGTCACAATGGAGCTAATCAGGCAACACCTTGCTCCCTTTCTCAAGCCACCAGTCAAAGTCAAGGGTCCATGCGCAACAAGTCTACTTACAAACAGCTACATGGAAGCAAGATACGAGTTCTGAGACTATCGAAAGGACGTTTTGAAAGCCCTGTGCATGGATTTCTTGAAGTCATTCATCTTAAAAGCCAAGAGCCAGACAGTGGTACGCCAAGTATGTTTCTAGTGGACGAGGACAGCAATAGCACCACCGCATACGAAGCCGTTTCCTATACTTGGGCCACAAGCTCCGGCAATAGAAGGAAGGATCATTTGATCTTCATCGGCAGATCGTGGGACATGCTGCCCATCACAGAAAACTGTTTTGATGCATTGAGAAACTGTCGTCTTGAAGAACAAGATCGCTATCTATGGATTGACTCTATTTGCATCAACCAGTCTGACATCTCTGAGAGAACTCACCAAGTTGGAATGATGAGACAAATCTACTCTGCAGCCAGCCGCGTATTGATCTATCTTAGCGTAGACTGCATAAACAACAGTTCAAAAGCAGTCGACGATCCAGAAATCCTCTGTTTGAACCCTTATTTTTCGCGTATATGGGTTGTCCAGGAGATCGGCTCAGCGAAGAAGGCACTCGTGTTGTATAATCGCCAGTCGATGAGTTGGGAGTTCTTCCATGCGAACCTACAGAGACTGATGACCAAAAGATGGATCAGGCACTTCGGGCGCCCCAGGCAGATCGATGATACGGGTTCGTTCCTAGCAATACTTGAGGACACCTGGGACTGCCATGCGACAGACCCGAGAGACAAAGTTTTCGCATTACTTGGACTCTGGAAAGCACAGTTAGAGCCAGATTATAAACTACCACCACAAGCAGTTTATACAGGGTTGGCTGCCAGCCTTGTGACAGATGAGGATACGAATTTGGCAGGAAGAGTCCTTGACATGGCCAGCCAGGGCCATTCTATGCCCGGCTTACCATCATGGGTTCCTGACTGGAGTGTCAAGAGACAACAGCTTTACCAAAGGACTTGGACCAAAGCATCTACAAACGCTTGGTATGAGCCGTCGGGTGGTCGAGCGAGCAGGCAGATGTTTCGCGTCCATGGCGCGACTGGTTGTTTGTGTGCTGTAGCTGCAGCTATCGACGTCATGGCTCCATACCTGTCCAGTGGCTTCCGGGTGACGAGCGATGGGATGAGCACTGCAACAGGCGGCCAGATCGAGGTATCTATGCCTCTGCATGTTGCATCACGATGTGAACCAACTGATTATATCTTTTCAACCTACGAATACGGCTTCTTCATGATCCTTCGAAAGAAGGCAGACACACATATTTATACGTTGATTGGGCTTTGCGACTACAAGGTGCTCGCCACTCCAGAGACGACCCTGATTGACTCGATTAGATATCTTCATGATTGGTCGTGGCTACTGGATGGGCAAAGACTATGGTCATGGTCTGAACTAGGAAGCTGGGAGCAGCTACATAAATGTTGGCTGGAGCTCCGAGAGCAGCAAAAGGTGGAACGCCGTGTTTTTCTTCGAAGACTGATATACAAAGCATATTTCCTAGAAAAGCTGCGTAGTTTGGCTGATGCTCTGCGATGTTATCTGAGAGGTGGTGACGGCAAAGCCAACCAAGTACCAGAGTTCTTCAAAGGACGGTGGACAATGCTCTACCGTAGATGGTGTGAGGCAGACAGTCTACAAGTTTCACTTCAGAAAGAAGGGAAATCTCAGCTCCGCGTTCTTTTGGAGGGCTGGAAGAGCTTGGAACCAACGAAAGAATCTCTCGAAGCAACAGTACTTGATTCCTCAATGTGGCTCCCTCTCACATCCCATTGGTTCGATTGGACAGAACATTATTATCGAGACCGCTTATATACCCATTACTTGCCCTTGGCTGCATGCGTATCAAAAGAAATACCTTTACCGCCCTTGAACCTAGTCGATACGCCAGAAAGCCGGATAACACTCATACTTGACTGCAATATTGAGACAGGACTCAGACAACTACAGCTTGTCGCACGAGATTACCACTTGAAGGCCCCAGAATCAGCCCAAAAGAGCCGCTCTTACCCACTAGAGACCTCTTTCAATCACAGCTTCAGAACCGACTATTTGGACGCGTTTCTACGCTGGTTGTCGAAGCCATGCTCACCTAGCATTTCGCATCTTAAATCTAGCTCGAACTTGAATGATCTGCTCATCTGGAAGGAAATATTCAAAATCGGTCAAGACATGGATACTTTTCATCGACAACTAGACGTCAACTTTTACAAACATTTGGACTTGTGGTCTAAGTATCATGGAGACGAAATCACTCTGGTGGGCTTCTTCAAGCTCATTTATCAAGAGCAGTTCGAGCTCTTATGGATTTATGCATTCTACGAAACAGTGACCAACCAAGCAGCTTTTGAAAAATCCCCTTTGTTAAACATAGGCGACCAATTTGCACGCTTGTTCTGGTGGCGGTTCTATCGGAGTATTCACAAAGCATACCTATGTCTTGGAGAAGACTTGCCCACTGAGAATCAGATTGAACAACAGTGGCATCATTGTCTCACATGGCTCGCACGACAAAACGCTGGACCTGTGGCAGATTCCCTCTTGGACAAGCCTAAATTTCGGCCTCGACCAGCACATGATGTCGATTTCCCATCTAGCTGCCAAGGTCATGACTTTTCCTCCGAGCTGAACTACGACGAATGGTTTCTTCCAACACCTTTACCAGGGAGATACCCGAAAGAACTCAAGGACGCCCAGTTTAGGGGAACCGAGTCTGAACCTACCTTACACTTAGGAGTAGGATTTGCCGAAAAACGGCTGTCTGAGATTGTGCACTCTGAGATTCAGCGACGAAGACTTCCAGAGAAGGTGTTTTCTTTTCTGTTTAGCGAGGACGGTGTGGACCAAGACCTGCCTGACTTAGGCTATGAGAAGGTTCAAGCTATGCTAGACAATGGCCAGCTGTATATTCCGGATTTGGACCTTGCTGAGGGACGGAAACAAGAAGCAAAGTCGTGGAATGAGGTGGAGACGTATGTCTCAGACTCCGAGTGGCATATGACTAGCCTGAAATTAAAGCTTTTGGGAGGTTGGGGTGCAAAGACAGAAGAGAAGAAGAATTGGGACATATACAAGGAGATCGTTGTGATATAGAGTTTAGCTTCATCACAATCACATATGAGAGGTCAAGAAGTTTACTAATCGATACGCCATACAAGTTCCGTTCGTGGATTTCCAAGACATCATGTCTTACCTAGCATGCCTGAACAAACTTCAAAAGCGGATGTTGTCGAAGGGACAGGGAATCTAGGGAACCGCTGTGACTCTTATTAGGACCATAAGTTCCACACATTGAATCAACATATCGATCTCGACGCTGCCGGCCATGATGTCTCGGAAAGTCTTGTAAATATGGGCTCTCAACTTCCTAAGCATGATCCGTCTCCGTGCTCTGGAAGTCTAACAAGAATCAAAGAGACCAGCATAAAGTGTTGGGCTGGTTCGCTGATACTGTGTAACGATAGCCGACATCTGTGCCGTGCCGACGATCTTTCGCCTGATACTGTACATGTTGGCTGAATGAGATTGTTTTTGAGTTCACAGCTGAATAGAAGCCGCCATCATGTGCTACTTAGCCATGTCGATCATGTCTGCACATGGTATTAAGCTCAGCTGAACTCTCCACTTTACGTTGATTGAGTTTGGGAAGTGAGATTGCCGGAGAATTTGCAGATCTGCTAGTGTTAGATGCCGTACACTAACGCCGCTGCGGCCCGAGATCTGACCGTTAACGGCAACTACCTACCTCAACTTCCGTTAACATCTATGGTCTTTGCGACGATGGTTTTGGCACCCTGATACGTTTCTATGAAGGCGGTCACTCGGCATCGGTCGTGTTGCAAATGGATTCCAATGTGAACGCATATTTGCATCGGGAACTAAAGGAATCAGTCTTCAATAATGTCTAACCGTCATGATGTCTCACCTCAGCACTATTGCTCCGAAACCCCTCTTCAGCACTGAACTGTATCAGGCATTTGAGTTTCTATACATGACCGATCCATTTAATTCCCTATTGGAACATCAAGGCTGGGGAAACTATTCCTATAGTATCGTATTTGCTATGCAGATCCTGAACCTTCAGTACGGTTGGTCAAACTCAGGATGGGATGGTGCTGATCTTCCGAAATCCATCGGCAGTCAACAAGACGGAATTGATATAGCAGAACTGGGCTACAGTCATGACGATCATGGTGATGGGAAAAGTATAAGAATAGCAACAAGACCCAGCTGTTTCTACTCAATCACTTCACACAACGAGAACTACTCATTTACCAATATCACTTCAAACCACTAAACCATCGCTCAATATGTCTCTTCCCCGTCGCTTCTCCATCACGATTGACGGCATGCCCGTCGCCATGCCCAAGTCCGACCCTCGAGAACATCCCCAGGCAGAGCCTGCCAGATACGGCGAAGAGCCTGCAATCTTTGAGATACAGAATGACCATCTCGTCTGCGGCCCCTTGGTCATGGGTTGCCTTTTATTTGAAGACCGTAGCTTGATGCCCAAGCGTGTCATATGGAGCCCTATTCACGAAATGGAACAAGTCCAGCCTATCCAAGTTCAGAAGGGTGAAGATGGTCGCCCCGAGCTCAAGCTCAGAGGTATGACACCCATATCTATTGCTTTAACCTATTCTTACCTATCATCACAGATGGAAAACTTGTGTACATGGGTGGTCGACTTTTTAGCCCCACCCTCGATGGTTAGTTCAGTTCAGTCTAGTTATATCATAAACTGGTAACTAACGCTTCACAGATATGCAAAACCAGAAGGTTGAGCTTCGACCTGAGTTTGCGTAAGGTCACTGGTGTGCCTCGGTACGGAATAGATTGGCCCGGCGACGGGATCTTAGCATCTTAGTCTCATAGGCTTCTCGGGGATCCGTCCGTAGCAAATGAAAGAATCGGTGCAATGTCAAACTCTCAAACAGTCGTGTTCTTCTGCTGTATCCTAATAAGAAGGTGTAGCGGTTGTCAGTCTTTTTGTAAGCACAGGTACTATGAAATAGTTATATAGGCCATATTTACTGCATGCTCTTGTACATACGACCATACCTACCAGAAAATACGGGATCCCGTCCGCTCTCCCATAGTCAAGCTGGTAAGGGGCGGATTAGTAGTTGGGTCGGTGACGACCAGCGAATCCCCGCTGTTGTATGTCTTTTTGCAATTTTTGCAGCTCTATCACGGTCGCGTTTTCTTCCATTCTTCCTTTTTACTGTTCATCGCCATAATTACCGGTTTCTTTTGTCGGGCGAACAAGAAACAATTCCCGATGCTACTTTTACTGTGCAACTACCGTACCCCGCGCGCAATTGCGAAAAAGCAAGTAACACCGCGTACAACGATCAGGCTAGTCAGATAACGGAAAACCTCAAACTCAAAGTCGCGATCATTATCACGCCCTCCATCGCGCTTACCCTGCGACCACACTCAGCAGGGTTCATATCGCCAAAGGCCCGGTACAACATATAACCGGTTGAATCTAGGGAAAATTGAACCAGCTTAACTTGCCTCAATTCAGCGCCCTACCCCCGAGAGGCTAATTCCTTTACACTATGGCCACTCCTGCGCATTTGCAACCCGTGCCGACAATTGAGCCGCATTCCAGCGCGACGCCAACGCCTCAATCAGCAGCATCTACCCCAGCACTAGCTGGACCCCCGGCACCACAATGGACAGAAGCAGATATTCCTGAGTGGCTTCGTAGGCATATGACCTTTTGGCAAGTCCCGCCAACGCCAATGCGAGCTCGTACCTGGATGCTGGAAGGCCTTGATCACATTCAGGCTAACAGGCTTGATCTCCCCCGACACTTGGATGGAATCAAGGTCCAACTCAGGCGGGTGTGGGATAGGCAGAACAAACCCGTCGCTGGGACCAAAAGAAAGTCAGATGCTTCCGGAGGTACACCTGCAAAGAAGGCCAGAGGAACCACGCCAATCAAATCGGAGGGAGAACCAAAAATGCCCCCTCCTCCTCCAAAGCCTCTTGGGAACATCAAAGGAAAGTATGTCATCGAGACCGATTTTCGCTGCTGCGAGGGACACTCAGACCGTGCACACGACGCTTTGTGCCATATCACACTGTCCCCCGGTGACGGTGAGACTATGCGAGGCCAGCTACAGATGGGCAGCTTCAACGACTACAAGATTCTCATGTTCTTCGAGAAGCGTCCAACTGAGGTATCCTCAGAAAAGGTATGGTTCAGATGGCGAGGCAGAAAGGGGTACGGCAGCAACATGACGTACAGAGGTGACGAGAACTATGGATGGGTCAAGTTTCGCGGTAATGGCGAAATTGAGGTCTGGTTTGATAAGATTAGGGTTCATCTAATCGCCCAGAAGGGCAGAGCGTTGGGCGACAAGAATAAACACAATGTACACGCGTTTTGGGGGGATTGGCATGAGTACGATGAGGAGGAAATCGATCTTTTGGACACTTCAAAACTCTTTCCTGATTGGTAGCGTTGATTGTATATTTCTGGTGTTGGTAGTATGTAACGGCTTCCTGTTGGATTTGTACCTGCGACAACGGTTTGGCGGAGTTTATGCTTTATCCCTTGAGACTGCTCATGTGTTCTTGACATTAGTGAAACAAAGAAGTTGATCACACGTTCTCCATGGTACCTCTCCCAGGCTGCGCTGGCCTTTGTGGTAGGCTACGTAGGCTTCTTCGTCATCTCACCACGACGACAGAATATCGGTGAGAGCACTCGGCTTTCAAGCCGCGCCGACAATTCCATATCACACACTTTACAGATGTTCTACAGTACTACCATCTTCAGATTCATTGGTGCAGTCTCACTGTTTCACTTCGGGCCGATTACTTCAATCATCTTCACCGAGTCTGCATCACATCCCTTTCAAGCCATAAGGTGACACTATCCTGTACCCGTTTCGAGAATCTTGTGTGAATATCTTCGAACACTGACGGATGACAAGTGATACTGAAAAAAATGATTGTATGACTATGATTTTGAGCCGCGTGAATCACATAGTCCAAAGAAGTATAAAGGGCCGCCTACAATCAATAATCCTTCTCTCTTTTCCAAACTTACACAACAAAACATCTTACACATACTTGACTATTGCACTATCAACTCTTCTAAACTTCAACAATCTCACCAAAAACCTCAACATGTCTAGCCTTCCTAATCGTTTTACCATCACCGTCGACGGCAAGCACATTGCCAAGCCCGAGCAAAAGAACGAGGAAATGTTCCAAGCTCAATCCGGTGACGAGCCCGCCATCTTTGAGTTCAAGGAAGACCGCCTCGTCTGTGGCGAGTGGACTCTTGGTCGCTGGGTCGTAGAGAACAAGAGCTACCTCGCCAAGCCTGTCATGTGGCGTAAGAACGAGGAGGCCTCGCAGGAATTGCAGCCTGTCGAGGTCAGGGTCGGTGCCACTGGCCCCGAGATCACCTTTGGGGGTTAGTTGTCATTTTCACTACTCGTGTAACGTTTACTGACTGTTGCTACAGATTCTCCTGGTATGGCTATCCAGGACGGCAAGCTTGTTGCGCCTCACCATCGAGGTAAGTCTACGCTGTTTGAAGCATGACAATATCTAATCATCTACACAGAGGAGTGCCAGACCGTTGAGATACGAGCCGAGGATTAGGCAAGATTGAATATGTGGGCCACAAAAAGGGTTGTCTGTTTGCGTTTTTGAACAATAGGTTCTCATGGTGACAGTGGCTTTGGGTATTTCAGTGACTCCATAGTTTTATAAAAGTCTTCTAAAATGATTGTACATACTGCTTGCAAACGAACTACTTCATAGTTTATGGAGTTTTATTAACGAAAGCCAGTTTCGGGCATTGAGGAAGTATTCCTTATATAACTACTGTGAGACCCAAAAACTCTGGGTAGTCCATGTGAGCTTGCACAATGTGAAGACGATATTGTGTTTGTTAGGCTCTGGATGGCCAATTTCTATGCTACCCTCTCGGCCGTACTTATCAGCGAGTGGCAGGGCCTACTTTCCTAGGCCTTGTTCTCTTCTCGGCAAGAGCCATTGATACCATAAGGTAGCATTTCAAAAGAGCACATGACCACCAAGTGGGTTGGGGAGCCATTGAGACGGTAGCGAGGACTACCATTGCATATACATAGCATAGGCCTATCAGTAGGCCAGCGGACGCCGAATCTTAGTCTACGCAATGTCCAATCGACGCCGTACACGAAGTCACCTTGGATTTACAACGAGTTCTGAGTTTTGTCTATCAAGGCCGACTCCCACGAACAAGATCATGATCAGCAGTCATGGGAATTCGCAAAGGTCAGAGCTCATGCCAGCAAAAAGCATATCGAATCGCGAAACGATGATATCCATGTACGCTTGGACTTGAAAATTGTTTTCATGCGTGAAGAGCAGGACCAACGGAACTAGGAGCGGCACGGCCCATCGTGGGATCGGTAGAAGTGGCACGTCCTGAAACCCATGGTAGTGGATTATGTGATAACGCGGAGGAAGACGCCTGTTACGTTTTGACAAGCCGAGGTACATACAGGCTCTACGAGTAATGGCTCGTTAAACTAGCCCAGGGAAGAGATGGCGATTCGCAATTCCTATCATTCCAAAGTAGTCGCTGCTTTAACCGGACCTAATTCTGAACCCCTGTAGGAGTTCGAACCAACAGGTGGGGTCGCAGCGTCGTATACAATCCAACAACGATTAAGAGCGACATGACAGCCCCTGTATTACAAGGAACATTCCTGCAGAGTCTTGTTGGTTAGCTGAGGATTTGGAACCAACAGTCTGACCCGAAATTATCCCAGGACCTTCTTGAATGATTGGTAGGCTGTGCATATAACAAGCTTCAAGGATTTCTACTACAACCCTGCCTGCATATACCTGCCGACTCTGCAGAAAGAGGCACAGCACACCGTCTCTTATAGAATTGCCGATGCTATAGATAGTCGTGTAAACTGCGATATTGTGAAGAATTGACGAGGTTTGGGTGTGTTGACAAGGGTAGATGAAGGCTTTCTGTGCAAGGTCGGTTGTTAAGCGAGCAAATGACGCGAGAAACACACAACGGTTGCTTCCTCGGCGGGCTCTAGCTTGTTTGAGGAATGATTGCCATAAGAGAAAGTCAATTTTGCATTAGCTTGGGTCTACGCTGGATCTTACGATGATTACTATTTACCTCACCCATGGGCCATCGGCGGCTTTGTTTGAATCCGTTGACATTATTTCCACCTGTGGCTAAACCTTAGATTGGTAAGATCAACATTTGACCATAAACCCTTTTCTGGCCCTATGGTACGTTTGTGGTTATGTCTGTAGATACCTCCACATCCTCGGCAGCTGAACTGTCTTACTCTCCACGCTTTTATCCTTTGCATGATGACGGCTACAGCTGGGAGCGTGGCGACGATTGAGGCATATAACTGATGACCTAAAAGATGATAAGCTTCACCTGACAGCCTTAGTGTCACATCATGTTCTTCAACATGTATCCTCCTCCGAGCCTAGAGCTGCATGTAACTTCTACAATATCCACAGATCGGCTCCTTCAACGTTGCAGAAACAAAGTGGAGAGCCCGTCTTCCCGCGTATCCATCGCAAATTACAAACGCCGCAGTACCCGAGGCGTCTTACCAGGGCGAATTGAGGCAATGGGCAGACTTAGCGCATCCATCGTGGTGGACTCGGATTCATCATCACTCGTGCTAGGATGACCCAACCAAGACCTCAATCGAGGCCGACTGTCACATGGGTAACCTGGTTTGGAATAGTTGGTGGGGTACACTAGGAGCTGCAGGCAATGAACCCGGGAACCGGGATGAGCTTGCTGTCTACTGATACGGCTCATGTCTCTGGTACAGTATGTCTTGCCATTTCCTCGACGTGGTCCTATGTGATCCATATATGCCCGTGTCTGTATCTTTCCAATAGCCTAGACAATTATCCACGCTTCTCTCATGTGAACTTTCTCCAAGTTCACGGCTCTTGTATCACAATATTCAACATCTCTCTATAATCAGTTCACCCTGATTCATACACACAATGCCTTCTGAAATCCCACCATGGAGAGAGCCCATTGCCATCGTGAGCATGGCATGTCGCCTACCAGGTGGCATTGACAAGCCGTTGGACCTTTGGGACCATGTTCGAGCAGGCCGTTCATCGGCCACGCCTATACCAAAGGACCGGTTCAACACTGAGAACTTTTTGTCCATGGACCCTAACAAGAAGGGGGAACAAGCCTTCAGAGGTGCTCACTTCGTGAAGGGAGACATCAAGCAGTTTGACCACAAGTTCTTTGGTATAAGCAAAGACACGGCAACAGCCATGGATCCTCAGCAGAAACAGCTGCTTGAGGTTGTCTACGAGTGTCTTGAGTCAGCCAATATCTCTATGGAGACAATCTCCAAGTCCAAGATCGGCTGTTACTGCGCCATGTTTGTGAGTGACTATCACGACATGTTAATGCAGGATCCGGAGTATCTTCCGACATTTATCGCCATTGGCACGACCCGAACTATGCTTGCCAATCGTATCAGTCATGCACTTGACCTTGGAGGTCCCAGGTATGTTGTCACTGAGCTTGAGACTGGCGCAAAGGCTAACATATGATACGCAGCGTTACCATTGACACAGCATGTTCAGGCTCATTAGTCGCCCTGCATCTTGCATGCCAAGCGCTGCAAGCGGGCGAGTGTGATGGTGCCGTGATTGGTGCCTCCAACCTGTTCCTGAGTCCCGATTATGCGCTGTCTCTCACGCGTCTGGGTGCTATCGCTGCAGATGGTCAGTGCAAGACATTTGACGCGGCCGCCAACGGTTATGGCCGTGGTGAAGGTACTAACGCTGTGTACATCAAGAGACTCAGCGACGCCATCCGAGATGGTGACAGTATCAGAGCTGTCATTCGAGGAACTTCCTCCAACAGGTATGTCCCACCTTCTTCAATTGACGACCTAATGCTAACGAACATAGCTCTGGTGCTACACCAGCTATCACTGAGCCTTCTGGCAGTGCCCAGAGAGACACAATCCTGCAAGCATATGCTCAAGCTGGAATTGAGAGCTTCAGCGAGACAGGGTACTTCGAGTGCCACGGTACTGGTACGCCTGTTGGTGATTGTATAGAGCTCGGCGCTGTGGGAGCTGTCTTCAGTGAGAGTCACAAGTCCCAAGATCCTCTTTGGGTCGGTTCGGTGGGTCGCATACCTTCATTTAGGATTCTCGTACACACAAGACTAATACCATAATAGACGAAACCGAATGTGGGACACTCGGAAGCGGCGAGTGGTCTGAGCAGTCTAATGAAAGTGGTGCTGGCATTAGAGAAGGGAGAGATCCCTCCCAATACCAATTACAAGACACCTAATCCCAAGAGTATGTCTCCATCCGGGCTCTACACTTGTTGTTCGAATGACTGACCATGATTTAGTCGACTTTGATGGGTGGAGAGTTCGTGTTGCTACCGCACCACAACCTTGGCCTTCCAAATCCATCCGACGAGCAAGTGTCAACTCCCTTGGTATCGGAGGATCAACCGCGCACGCTGTCGTTGAATTTTATGAGCCTCCCATAATCACCAATGGCATCGCCAATGGGGTTAACGACGTCAATGGTGTGAATGGCACACATGACGTCAGTGTTACCAACGGTACTAATGGCCATGCTGGCGAGTCCTCTCCTCCATTCCTTGTGTTTACATCTGGCGCGTCTCGTGACTCCCGAGAAACAAACACTGCCAACCTTCTCGAGTTCCTCAAAACCCACGAAGAATGCCATGAATTGACTGCGCCTCTTATCACGGCACTGAATGCGCGAAGTCAGATTCACATTCGGCCGTGGAAGTCTTTCGCTGTCGCGCAGACTGTTGGTGACCTCATCCAACAGCTTGAGGGCAACGCACTCAAATCCAACCAAGCGCCAACAGGTAGCAGCGAGCCCAAGATTCTGTTCACATTCACTGGCCAAGGAGCGACTTGGTCCCAGATGGGGAAGCGCCTCCTCGGGGCATTCCCTGTCGCGCGCAACACCTTGTTTCTTTTGGACGATGTCATTCGAGAACTTTCCTCTTCGGAAACGTCAGCTTGGACTCTGACAGGTACGTTGAACGATAGCTGCAGGATAATATGCGGTGGATACTGACTTCTTTACAGACAAGCTCACTAGTGAGCTGACGCAAGATGAAATCAACTCGCCAACACTCGCCCATCCTCTTTCTCTGGCGGTGCAGATTGCTCTTACCGACGTGCTCGCTAGCTGGGGCGTCCTCCCAGATGGTGTTGTTGGTCACTCAGGTGGCGAGACGGCCGCTGCATACGCGTGCGGTGCGCTTACTGCCAAGGAAGCCATCACGGTTGCTTACTACCGAGGAATAGCATGTGAGAATGCTCCATCGGGCGGCATGTTGGCCGTGAGAAGCGCGCCAGATGCGAAGGAACTTCAAGATGCGCTGGAGCGCAATGATGTGCAGATTGCATGCTTTAACGGACCTCAGAACCTGACCCTCGCAGGCCCTACTGAAGGCATCCAGAACATTGCCACCGAGCTGAACAGTCACAGCATCGTCTCAAGGAATGTTGCTGTCACTCGCGCATACCACACTCGCTCTATGAAGACAGTGGTTGATGATTACATGGAGAAACTCCGAAACGTCCTCCACCCGAAGGTGGGACGGGTCCCCATGTACTCTTCTGTTACCGGTCGTCAGCTGGAAGGCACTGAAGTTGGTGCTGACTACTGGGGAGCCAACCTCGTTTCGCCAGTCCTGTACACTGATGCTGTTACATTGGCCATGACTCAAACAGATCGCAAGTTTGGAGGGTGCGTCGAGATTGGACCGCACTCACTACTATCACGACCAACATCTGAGATCGTCAAGTCTCTCGCTGGCTCGCCTCAATTGCCTTATTTCTCCACCATGCTCCGAAATGCAGACACAAGCCAGCAGCTTATGAGCCTCGCTGGCGACTTGGTGCTCAATGGAAAGCAATTGAGTCTGGAACAAGTCAACAAATCCAACCCTCTGTTCCAGGGCAAGTCTGTTCGTCTCCCCAACCATATCCAAGACAACCTTCCCGCTTATGCTTGGGATTACTCTTCCACACCTTGGACTGAGCCGCGAAACAGTTCTGAGTGGCGGTTCCGAAAGAACCCACGACACGAAATTCTGGGAACTCGCTGTCGAGGGGCGAACCCTTCAGCGCCTACGTGGAGGAACAAGGTGTCGATTGAAGACGCTCCTTGGCTAGTCGACCATCAGGTATGTTATCAGCGATCCATGGACATATACGTCAGACTAACACACCGCAGGTCAACGGTATTGTGACAATATCCTTCACTACCGGTATAGCGATGGTTGTCGAGGCTATGATGCAGGTTCATGAGGAGAACAAAGAGGTCGACTGGTCAAACTGCTCGTTTGAGCTGGAAGACTTTGTGTTCTCCAATTCCATCATCCTTCCCGACGAGAGCCCGATCGATCTTTTCCTTACCCTGATCCCACGAAACGAAAACGCTCGATCTGAAGAGACGTGGTACGACTTTACCATTTCTTCGCTCAGAGGCGATGTTGACATCCGTCATTGCCACGGAAAGGCTGCAGTCCTTGAATGTAAGTATCAAACTGTGGAATAAGTAGTACCCCTCGCTCACCATCACCAGCCGACAACGAAAATGGTTCATCTCTGAGCAGAACTTCCTGGCATCACATGCCTCTCGAAGTACCGCTAAAGAGCTACTACAAGACTCTAGAGAGAGTCGGATATGGCTATGGACCCAAGTTCCAGCTCCTCTCTGAGGTCCGAGTCCGTCCAGGACTCTCAGCTTGCGCTGCTAAGATCGACATGACCTCAACCACGCAGTCGCCCGTTCGTGGCCAGCGGTATCTTTTGCACCCAGCCATGATGGATGCGGCTCTCCAAACGCCCGCCCTGGCTAACCGCTCGGGCTACTTCCAGGAGATCGATACTTTGCTGTTGCCTTCGCGCATGGAGAAGATCTCTATTCGCATGCCCGCCGACAAGACGGACGTCGCTTGCTGTACTACCAACACATCTCCTGTTGGCTTCGCTCGAATCCAGGGAGGCGTCCAATGCTACGACGCGATGTCCAGACCATTCTTCGTTGTCGAGGGTCTGCAAATGGACAGGGCCACGAGTGAGGACCAGCCCACTCTCCCATGGCTGAGGCTCACTTGGAAGCCTGATATCGGCGACATCTCGAACAATGACAACTTGGCCAGTTCCATTCAGATCAAGAGTCTTCCCGCAGAAAAGAAGCTTGTCAATCTCGAAGACCTGGTCAAGGAGCTCATCCCTCTCATTGTTGAGAATGGCGTCGAGAAGGGCAAGGACCTGGCTCCTCACCTGCAATCGTACCACACGTGGATGCTTGAACAAGCCGAGCTTCATCAGGACAGACTCGTGGCCCGCCACAAGCAAAACGGGTTTGCAACAGTTCGAGAAGCCATCCTGAAGGTTGTTGCTAACTCGGGGATCTCTGAGACTGTCGATGCTGCCATCGTATCTCAGCTGGCTCTCAACATGGCGAAGATCTTCCAAGGCGAAGTCGAGGCGCTGGCTGTTTGGCTCGAGAACGACCTTCTATACAGGTTCTACGAGGAAAGCATCTTCACAACAAGCATGAATCAGAAGCTCCGTTCCGTTGCCGAGCTTCTGGCTCACAAGAACCCCAACATGAAGGTTTTGGAGATCGGAGGCGGAACTGGTGGCGCGACAACTGAGTTGCTGCACGGTTTCTCCAAGGCGGGAGGGCCAGATGCGTACCAATCGTTTACTTTTACAGACATCTCAGCAGGCTTTTTCGAGAAGGCGAAGAAGAAGTTTGCGGTCTGGGACAGAATGGACTTCAAGACTCTTGACATCGAGAAGGACATTTCGGAACAGGGCTTCGGTGCGGAGAAGTACGACCTTGTGGTTGCAGCCAATGTAAGTTCCAGACGCACTTTACTGCGTGCTATCGATTACTGACCTTGCGTCTTGTAGGTGCTGCATGCTACCGCCGATCTACCATTCGCGATGAAGAACATCCGCTCGCTGCTGCGTGACGATGGATATCTATTGGTTGGTGAACTATCAGAAGGTAAGTGACTCCCTCGCCGATACAATATCCACGAGTAGCTAATGCATTGACAACGCAGATCTCACTTCAGCAAATTTCCTTTGGGTATGATCCAACTTTCCATCGCGTGAAGATTCCATCGCTAACTTGCTCATAGGGACCATTGACCGGCTGGTGGCTGCGCCCCCGATCACCTGGCCGCTCTGGACCTGGACTTTCTATGGACGAATGGCGACAAGAGCTTGCTGCGGACTTCGACAGCGTTTCCGAGATGCAAGCTCAGCGTGAGACAGCCAGCAACGGTCAAATCTCAAGCACCATTGTCATGACTGCGAGAGCGAAGCCCGTCGACTACACTCCTCCCGAGCCACTTTCGGAGCAGAAGGTGCATATCGCAGGAGTGAACAGCGTCTCGGCGACTCGAGATCATGTTGAACAGTTCCTTATCAAAAAGGGTGTTTCGGCCACTTCTGGCAACCTCGAGGATCTTACTTCACGAGAGTGGTCGGGTGAATGGCTCATTCTTGTTGATGAGACTGAGGGAAGCTTCCTCGCTTCTCTTGATGCTAAGCAGCTGGAGGCGTTGAAGTCATGGCTCACTAAGCCCATCAAGTGTATCTGGGTCACCCGCAAAGTATATCTCGACCCGCAAAGCACGACAGGAGGTCTTGTGACGGGTTTCGCACGAACACTCAGGATGGAGAACAGCCAGCTTGAGCTGTACACTCTGGACTTGAGCAGTGAGGGTGATACTACGCCCAGTATCATTTACCATGTTTTGGAGCGAATCCATTACTCTCACGGCGATCCTATCTCTAAGCTGGATTATGAAGTGGCTGAGAAGGACGGCCAGCTGTGGACATGTAGGCTTGTCAAGGACTCGGGTCTGGAGGACGCTTATGGTCCCGCTCGAAAGATGAACGTGCCTGCCATGGAGGTATCGCAAGCTCCGCATCACTTGGTTGTGAGAGAGCCAGGAATCTTGGAGAGCCTTACTATGGCACAGGATGATGGTTACTCAACATTGCCAGATGGGCATGTGCTTGTTGACGTCAAGGCTATTGGACTCGACGAGCGGGTAAGTACCACTTCCTCCTTCCGATCAACAATAATAGTCATGTCTAACTACGACACAGGATGGTCGAATTGCCCAAGGAGCTCTTCCAGCGTTGGAGTTTGGTCGTGAATGCTCTGGTATTGTCAGGAGCTGTGCTGCCGATGTCACATCAGTCAATCCTGGAGACCGTGTCGCTGTCATTGGGCAAGGAACCTTCGCGACGCAGTACCTGGCGCCTACGGCCTGTTGTCGCAAGATTCCTGACTGGCTCTCTTTTGAGGATGCGGCTGCGATCCCTACAAGCTTCGTCACCGCGCTGTACGCGCTTACCACACCTGCGAGAGTTTCTATAGGCCAGGTATGTATTGCCAACCTCGACTCACACTTGGACCTTCAGTACACTAACACGGAACAGAAAGTTCTCATCGCCAATGCTACATCGACTCAAGGCATTGCTCTAGTCAAAATGGCGAAAGCACTCAAGCTTGATGTTCACGCCACCACAACTGACAGCGACAAGTCTCTTCTAACCAAGTATGGCGTCGGTGCATCGAAGATCTTTACGGTTGCACCAAACGTCGGCCGTTCCACCGCCGCCCATGCCATGAGTGGACATACTTACAGACTCATTCTGAACACTCAATCGGGACAATATGCAGGCTTTTCGCACGCGATAGCCAAGCGGGGAACCTATGTCGAGATTGGATCTGGAGAAGCACAAGGGGATGATAACAGTCTCCGGCCTAACAAGAACGTCATGTTTGCTTCCATCGATCTTTCAGATGCCTATCATGAGAGTAGCGAGGATCTCGGAGAGTCAGTATTTCCAATCACGAATTTTCTCTTTTGGTTTACTAATAAATGATTGCAACAGACTATTGGATCAGATTATGGGTATGGTTGAGAGGCAGGAGGTCGATACCTACATGCCACTCGAGGTGTCCGGCCTTCACTCTCTTCCAACTGCTTTCTCAGCACTATCGACAGATGTTCACAAGAAACAAGTGATATCACTTGCAGGCAGTAGCGATACGCAATTGGTCAAGGTATGTACCGTCAATCGTCCACGTAAAATCGGATTCTGACTTCGCCATTGTGTAGACTCAACCCAAGACATCACCCTTCGACCACCGAAAGACATACATCATTACTGGTGGTCTTGGCGGTCTAGGACGTGCAATCGCAGTTTGGATGGCTAGTTACGGTGCTCGAAATCTCATTCTTGCTACCAGCTCGGTTGCGAAGGCTTCACAGTCTGGCGAACTTTTGCAGCAGCTGTCTTCATATGGGTGCAACGCCAGAGTTGAGGTTTGCGACGTCGGCAACTACTCAGCTGTGGAACGACTTATTGCCAGTGCGAACACACCAGTTGGTGGCGTCATTCATTCAGCATTGAGACTTAGCGTGAGTACCTGTCCTTGGCCCCAGGATGTCAGAAGAATTGGCCGTCGAGAGCATAAGAGACGAAATAATTTAGTCATCTTAGGGGAGGTTAGGCTAGTAATTAGGCTACTTTATTTCTGTAGCCTAAGCCTTAGAGGACAATTCTTCTGACACCCACCTGCTTGGCCCCATGACTTTCTATTCATTGATCTAACAATCTCTTAGGATCGCTTCTTTGAGGACATCACTCTAAACGACTTTGATGCCGTTTTCGGCCCCAAGGTCAACGGTGCACTGAACCTCCACAACTGCCTTCAGGGACAGTACCTCGACTTTTTCGTCATGCTCAGTTCGGGATGTGGTGTTCTGGGCAACGAGGGCCAGTCGAACTATTCGGCGAGCAGCACCTTCCTTGACACCTTTGCTCGTTATCGCCAGAGCCTCGGTCTTCCAGCTTCGTCTGTTGATCTCGGCTTTGTTGAAGATGTCGGAAACATCAGCGAGCGTCCCGAGATTCAAGCTTCCTTGCTGTCTCGTGGTCTCAGACCTATCACGGTACGAGATGTTCTACGCGTGGTAGAGGGTGCTATTGCCACTGGTCTGCCTGAGAACCCCACAGCTCCCAAGAGCTCTGCCTACGATAACTTCGCCCAAGGCCAGATTGTTCTCAGCTTTGGCATGATTGACAAAGCCACATCTGAATGGCAGTCTTGGGCCAAGGACGCCAAGTTTGGTATGCTGCGATCCAGAGCTACTGATAACGCGGCGAGTGATGCGGATGCAGGAAGTGGAGAAAGTGCAGTCCAGACAGCTGTCAAGGCTTTCCGAAGCGCTCTCGGACGGCTTGGCGATGCGTCTGAGGGTAGAGAAGCTACTTTACAGCCCACCGTTTGTACCGCTCTTGTTGCCAAGCTGGCACAGGTGCTGTCCATGAAGATTGGTGATATTCAGCCTTCAAGATCGGCGGTCCAGTACGGCATGGACTCTCTCATCGCTATTGAGGTCAGATCTTGGGCGAGATATGCATTCCAGATTGACTTGCCTATCAGTGACTTGACGAACCCGTATAGTATTCAGGACTTGGCAGCGAGGGTTTCTCGGATGATTGTGTAAGGGCGCGGATGTTTTTCTTTGGACTTAGTGTAGACGTTACTTGGTTCTCATTCCATGTCAGGTGGGTGTCAGAAGAAATATCCTCCAAAATTTAGGTAACAGAAATAAAGTAGCCTAAATGCTAGCCTAAGCTGGCGGCATAAGGTGATCAAATTATTTCGTCTCTCATGCTCTTGGGGGCCAATTCTTATGATACCCTGAGGCATGTCTCATAAATTATTATTAGGATATTCCTTCATTTCAATTATATACGCCGCTTACTCCCCAATCTTATCCACGTTCTAATGATATCAAGGCCGCTTTATTCATCTATTCCATTGTCTATACAGCTTCTTTCATCTGCTGGATATCGTGAACCATACACTGCTAATCATCAACCAATCCAGTGCCAGACCCTCCGATGACCTTGTAAAATGCCTTTTCGTGAAATTGTGCTTAAAATATGTCTCCTAAGAAGGGAATCGGAGTACCTGATCGACTAGTCTGGGGAAGAGAAGATTCTGATCTAGAAGCTGAAGCTGTTGCTGACGTCGAGCTCGACGATCGAGGTATTCCGTCCCACGGCTTCTGGGCGCATACTGTGATTCTAGATTTCTGTCAGTGCAAACTGTTACGGGTTTCCGATGCTTGTTACTAACAATGTCATGAAAGAGTGGTATTTTGTGTTCGAAATCTCTTTTCGCACTTCCGCCAGAAGAGCTTGCACTTGGTCTGGTGTCCATCCCAGCCCTTGTGTGAAAACGGGCATCGTCAACGGTTCGATGATAAGCAGCCAGTTCTGCGTCATGAGATGACCTATGCGTTGTAACTTCTTCCCAGGATAGCACGCATTCGTCGGCGCGCCGTTTCTCGTCTCGATAATGGGCTCAAATCCGGTCTCCTGCAGCAACGGCTTGAATTTTTCTGGGTAATGCAAAGTAGTGCCGAAATTCTGTAGACCTTCTTCTAGTAAGTTGTTCCATCTGCGAAAGGCGGTTCCTCTTAATGAGTGATCAGGCGAATTTAACAAGGCGATCCATTCTGTGAATTCAACCCAACCTCCGGGCCGTAGATGTTCGAAACATGATTGGATCAACTTCTTTTTGTCGCTGATATCGCCAAGTTGTCGGATGTGAATTAAGTCGAAGTTGCCGCCGCCTTCAAAGTCCCAGTCTTGGGTTATGTCCATCGTTTTAAAGGTGCAGTTGGATTTTGTATATTGTGGGTGGACGGGTTCGATGTCGACGCCTAGGACGGAGCAGTATGGGTGTTTTTGGGCTACAGGTTGTTAGATTTGACTCGAAATATTGACTAAGGAGAGGATTTACCAAATTCCTATAAGACAAAAGTTAGAAATGGATATAATATTGGTGCTGGTTTGGATGTCAACTTACAAGCGCCCATATTCCACCTGCCGTGCCTACATCGAGGACTCGCTTTGGTCTTGGTGTTATAGGCGATAAACAAAGTTGCCCTTTGAAAACGTTGATAATAACGGTATGTTGTATAACTGTAAAATGTCAGTGGGAGCAAGCCTATGTTGAGGCAGGTGTAAATACCATTTCTATCTTGTTCTTGCTGAGTATTTTGGAGATATCCGTAGCCTAAATGTTGCGTGCGATTAGTAGCTGAAGACAACCGATTTCACGCTCAAGAGAAGACGTACGAACTGATGATTTGGTAAACTTGCTGACCATAGACTGAAAGAAACGTTTTGAGCGCGATGCACTGATCAGGTCAGTATGCACTCATTCAAGAGGGCAATGGGAATTTCTCACGTCTTTAATGGCTTGTAAGTCGACACATATTCGTCTGAAGAATCCGAGGAGTCTTCCAATAGTTCACTGCTAGGCCGTAGATTACTCGATTGGTGCGGCGCATGATCTTCATTCTAGCATAGTGGTCAGTTTCGCAAATATCACATCATATCATGTAGTTGATACTCACATCATCAAGTCGAATCCTTGCAGCAGCGGCCGGGGAAAGAGTTTGCCGATCCCACCCGCCTGAGCGTCGGCTAACCGGCGTTCCAGGGGCGCCTGTACTCCCCGAAAGGTTGTTGTGGCTCTGGTTCAAGCTCTGGTTGTCGCTGGAGACGCTAGAGGCGTAATTGGAAATGTTGGACGAGGACGAGGCGGTGAGTGTCGCAGGCCTTGTCGCTCCGGTGGATCCAGCTCCGGCGCTTCTCATGGAGCTTGAGTCGCGTCCATTGTCTGCTGTGTCTGCCATTTGTTGCTGTATTTGTATGACGACTCGATGAAAGTAAATTTGACAGGAGGAATGCGGGCCGATCCGACGCCAAAAAAACGTTTTCTTTCTCTCTCTCCTCCTTTTTTAGTTTGATCGATGGGTTTGGTGTCTGTTCTTTTCGGGGGAGGTGGCAAATGAATAAATTGATTGTCGGTAAAGAAAGATGAAAGGAAGAGATGATGCTAAAAAGCCAAGCTTTTACTGCAGGAATTGTTATGCTGTGCGTGCAGTGCAGTTCTGTGACAGTGATGTGCTGTGCTGTGCAGTTCTGTGACAGTGATGTGCTGTGCTGTGCAGTAAACAGTTATCACTTGACGTCGGGTCTGTCCAAACAAGCCTAAATGGGGTCAGTCGGTTCTAATGGATGAAATTTCTGAATTTGGGCGCATCAACCCTCTCTTCTATTTTTTGCTCGTCTCCCTTGGACCAGTTGGGCATTGAACTTATCCTTGTTGATGTCTCGTTCTCTCAGTGATCATCCCACTATCTAGCCCTGTCTGGTTAGCACTTGAGTGTGAACTGCCAGCGCGTCCCTACTTGAAATAGATTAAGGCGTCGTTTAGAGTTTAATATTGTTTTATTTTTTCAGCTTTGTAACCTCAGTGGAGTGTCTAGCGTCTTAAGCGACCCTGTCACCTACCATCAAATCCCTGAGGACACAGAGGACACAGACACAGGACATAACACGGCTCGTGTTATTATAGATAACCCCGTGTGATAGCGTATCAATAAGATTGATCCGACGTGGAAATCCCATCACATTCAGAGACAAACAAGGCATTGTTGGTGCATGGCATTCTCTCGTTCCGATGGTCTCCCTCCCCTCCCCTGTAGGTGTCAATGTGTGGTGGGGGTCCTTGTTTTGGATCCATCATTGAGCAAGGGTTCCTCGGCACTTCAACTGAAGCCCGGTTTACCCGTTCATGATGGATATTATTAAAGCGGCGACACTTCTCATCACGGTTTTGTAACATCTCGAGTGATGAGAAAAGTTGAAGGTTGCAAGTTGTCAACAAATGGGATAGCCCCCAAGGCTTGGGCATCGTGACAAAGTAGTCTGGTCCAGGCTAGCCTAGCCTGGCATAAAGCAACCAAATTGCTTTGTTTCTTGTGTTTTCGGCAGGCAGTTCTTCCGCCACTCTTTCGAGTTCGTCACTGACTGGAATGTGTCTACGATAGGCAGTGTAAGATACTGCAAGACAGATATCAAGGACTACCCTAACATTTCTATGTTTTGAACCACTGCATAGTACACTGTTTTCTGCCTTAATTCCGAATATTTGCTTATGACGGTTACCCTATATGAAATTAGAGCAATGAGTCAATGCATGGGACGTCATCGTTTGGAATGGACAATTGTGCAAATAATTTCGCTTTCAATTGCTATACGCGTATAAGGAGAGTTGATCCATGTAAGCACAGAAAAAGAAATGATGTAGTCACTTTATGCTGACCTACAGCATCCAGGCCACTTTATTTTGACGCCTCAAGTCTCAGACATTATCTTGCTACCCACTTCATAGTGAGACTTTGAACCACCACAACAAGCAAGCCAAGAGTTATACTACACTTTATTTGTGACGCTTTACTCTAACCAGGAACAGATTCCAGGCAACATCACGTAAGCTTAGACAATCGCCCCCGACGGCATGAACATACAAAAGTGAGGTCCTCTTTAGCTTAGGGATGAATTGAACATTATCAACCTAAACAGTGAAATCCAAATCGCTTCAAGCCTCGTGTTGAAACTGTTTCTACATAGCTCGCACGGGTTTTTGAAAACGATAGAGGATATCACCAACAGCCGGAATCTCACTCTGCGGGGTTATACAAATTAGCCTATATGAAAGACAGCAACTGCTTCTTGAAAAGCCCTCACATCTAGGCAGCATCTCTCAAATCCATATCATCCCAACCTTGATATCATCATGACTGGCCTAAGATACGACCCAGAATACTACAAAGCAATCGGATCACCTCCCATAGGTCCCAGATCCGATCCACCTCAGACAGTGCACCAACTCAGATCTGGTATCGAAAGCACCATTCAAAATTTTGTCACCAACTCGCCTTACCCACCAGGAGTGAAAGAGACTGTGTACACAGTCAAGAGTTCTGACGGGGCCGAGATCGAAGTCACCCGCTTCGCATGCGAAGAAACACTAGCCTCGAAGGAACCTACGCCTGCGGTAATCTATTTCCATGGAGGAGGCTTCGTAGCTTGCACGGTACCGCCGTTTGCGCCGCAGATTGCGCGTTTCGCAAATGATGCAAAGTTGCCTTACTTCGCTGTCGATTACAGATTGGCCCCGGAGTATCCTGCCCCGGCGGCACTTGAGGATGCGTGGGCAGCTATACAGTTTGTATCGAGCTCTGCTGCGGAACTCAATATCGACCCTACTAGGATCGCTTTGTATGGTGATAGTGCGGGCGGTGGTCTTGCTGCAGGCGCGGCTTTGATGGCTAGGGACCGTGAACTCAATCCTCCGATCGCAAAACAGATTCTGGTCTATCCCATGCTGGACGATCGATACAACCTCAAGGAAGGCGACCCTTATCTAGACGTCCTAGTAATGAGACCTGCTGGTGCAAAAGTTGCATGGGACGCCTATCTTTCGAAACTTCGAGAGGGTGGTGGTGAACAGGCGTTATCTTACGCTGTTCCTGCAAGGGCTGCCAGCTTGAAGGGTCTTCCGGCTACATACATCGATATCGGATCTCTAGACCTTTTCCGAGATGAGAGCTTGAGATATGCTAATAGATTGGCTGATGAGCATGTTGAGGTGGAGTTACATCTTTGGCCGGGACTTCCTCATGGGTTTGATGGATTGAGAGAGCTCAGTTGGTTTAAGAGAGCTACTGATAGTCGAGTAAGTGCTTTGAAGAGAATGTGATGCGCTTTGTAGCCGATTGGAATATACGGATACCGGATAACACAGAGATTGTTATCTGAGGCTTAGAGTAGTAGAGCAAAATCGCCTAAGTACTAGTCAGATTATTTCATCTCTTATGCTCTTCACAGCCAGTTCTTCTGGTATTCTAACCGTATGGTCTGCACGTAGATCAGCGCGATCTACTCAGGGTATGTATGGGCATGTGTGAGTAAAGCATAATACGACGGAACTCGGCCGATGTCGATCTATACGCGGGTTCAATGAATTTGGAAGCATGATAGAAATTTTCCACAATAGTCAGGTAAGAAGCCGACCTGAAAGGGTAAAGACGACCGATGCAGATGAAATGACATCTTCATCGTCCAGAGCCGCGTCAATAGAAATGCGGAGGAATGTGGGGTAAAGGTGTCATCAGGCATAATAAAGTCTTGACCAACAACTACCAACGGCTAATACCGCAACAACGGCAAAATTCCTATTGATGCAAATTCTTCCCCTCACCAACCGGGCAAGCAAGACCGAACTACCGGGGCTGGGATCGACAGGTTCGGCATGCGACTTTATGTCATGTCATGCATGCTGTGCGGGTTATTAACCACCGAGCTTCATACAAATACCGCCAGAATGGCTTCTTCTTTTGCGCCATCGGTTTTGTTGACAGAGGTATTGAGTCGAGATGAAGTTGCTTTCACTCTCTACCGTCGGGCTGTTAGCCTTGACAGGGTTCTCAATTGCGCAAGAGAATGCCAACGTTCCAATCCAAGACAATGGGCTGACCAACATTGTTCAATGGTAGATTGAAGCAATTCATATGGATTGAGCCTAACACTAACCAATTTGTAGGGACGACCACAGCTACCTCATCAGCGGTGAACGAATCTTTGTCTTCTCCGGAGAGTTCCATTACTGGCGCTTGCCTGTGTACGCCTGACCTCCCAACTCCAAGTCCCCATTACTGACGATTTACACTAGGCCCGAACTCTGGCGCGACTTGCTGGAAAAGATCAAAGCGGCCGGTTTCAATGCTTTCAGTATCTACAACAGCTGGGGCTACCACGAAGCCTCCCCAGGCGCTCTCGACTTCGAGAACGGCGCGCACGACTTTGTACCCATCATGACATTGGCAAAGGAGCTCGGCCTATATCTCTTGATTCGCCCAGGTCCCTACGTCAATGCTGAGGCCAACGCCGGAGGATTCCCTCTGTGGGTGACCACCGGCGAGTATGGCAGGCTGCGCAACGACGATCCTAGATTTACCAAGGCCTGGTCGAAATACTGGACTGAGATATCCAAGATCATTGAGCCGCATCTTATCACCAATGGCGGTAATGTTGCTATGTTCCAGGTATGAACTTCTTGTCATGAGTTAAGGCCAAGACTGACAACTTCAGATCGAGAATGAGCTCGGCGGTCAGTGGAAGAACGATGATAAGCGAATCTTGAACGAACCCACTGCAAATTATATGCAGCTCCTGCAAGATTCGGCAAGAGACGCTGGTATTGACGTACCTGTCTTCCACAACGCCCCAAATACTGTGAGACTTCCCACCCACCATCTTGCTAGATCCATCAATACTGACCATTCTAGCGCACCTTTTCTTGGTCAAATGACTTCGAAGCCAATGCAATTGGCAATGTCGATGTGACCGGTGTAGACAGCTACCCATCCTGCTGGAGCTGCAACCTCGATGAATGCACAGGTACCAACGGCGAATACGTTCCCTACAACATCCAAGACTACGTCACCTACTTCGCCAAGCAGTCCCCAGCCCAACCTCATTTCCTTCCCGAGTTTCAAGGTGGTTCTTACAACCCATGGGGAGGTCCCGAAGGAGGCTGTCCAGGCGACATTGGTCCTGATTTCGCAAACATCTTCTACCGTGACTTGGTTGCTCAGCAGGCCACGGCTATCTCACTTTACATGATGTACGGTGGTACCAACTGGGGCTGGTTCGCTTGTCCTGTGGTTGCTACTAGTTACGATTACTCCTCGCCTATCTCTGAGAACCGAGAGATCTGGGATAAGTACTATGAGACCAAGTCGTTGACTTTGTTTACTCGAGTGGCGCACGATCTTACCAAGACCAACCGGGTGACCAACAGCACATCTCTGTCTACAAACGACGACATTCTTATCTCTGAGCTTCGACACGAGGATAATGGTGCCGCTTTCTACGTTGCTCGTCACGACTACTCACCATCCGGCACTAAGGAGATCTTCAAGGTCTGCGTCAACACTACGGAGGGCGAGATGACCATTCCCCAAAATGACCACATCACCATCAACGGCCATCAGTCCAAGATCATCCCTACAGACTTCCACTTCGGCGAGAAGACTCTTCTGTATACCACAGCCGAGGTCCTCACCTACTCTGTCATCGATAAGAAGGAGGTCATCGTGCTCTGGCTGCCCGAGGGTGAGCACGGAGAGTTCGCACTCAAGGGACACACTGAGCTCAAGCATGATAAGTCTTTGAAGGGTCTTAAGGTCAAGGCGGATAAAAAGAGTGTCACTGTCAACTACACTCAGAAGAAGGGTCTTTTCACTCTCAACATGAAGGACGGCTCGACCATTATTTTGGCTGATCGTCAGACTGCTTACAAATTCTGGGCGCCCACACTGAACAATGATCCTTTCGCGCCTGTTAACAAAACCGGTATGTCCTCATCTTGAATATCCACCAGACAATAGACCAACTAACATATGTAGTTATCGTTCATGGTCCCTACCTCGTGCGTCATGCAACCGTCAAGGATGGTCAGCTTAACATCGAAGGCGATCTCGACAAGTCTACCGACATTACCGTCTTTGCTTCTGAGTTCATCGAGTCCATATCCTGGAACGGCGAGAAGGTCAAGATCTTATCGAAGGAGGGCCACAAGTATACCGCGAAGCTCAAGGGTCCTTCAAAGGTCAAGCTTCCCAAGCTTGAGTCGTGGAAGTACACAGACAGCTTGCCTGAGATCAAATCAGACTACAAGACTTCTTCTTCAACCTGGATTGGTAAGTACTTCCTTTTACTGGAGCCTTTCTATTACTGACACTCTTTCTTAGTGGCCGACAAGAAGAACACGACCAATGCGGTTCTGGTTCCCGACTTGACGAACCCCATCTTGTATGTTGACGAATACAACATCCACTACGGTAACCATATCTACAAGGCCAGTTTCCCCACGACTGACAAGGCTCCCACCGGCGTGTATCTGAATGTCACAGGTGGTCTGGCCTTTGGCTACTCTGTCTGGCTCAATTCAGACTACATCGGCTCTTACCTTGGCAACGCTACCGTCGGAAAGTCTGGACAAGAGTTCTCTTTCAAGAATGCCACTCTGTCCAAGAAGGAGAACACCCTAGTTGTGTTGATGGACAACTCTGGACACGATCTTCGCGAGGGCGCTCTTGATCCTCGAGGTATCACCAACGCCACTCTCATCGGCTCTGCCAAGGATGGATATAAGTTCTCTGAATGGAAGATTGCTGGTCATGCCGGAAGCGTCGAAGGCGAAGTCATCGATCCTGTCCGTGGTCCTCTCAACGAAGGCGGTCTCTACGCCGAGCGTATCGGTGCTCACCTGCCAGGCTTCTCCGACAAGAAGTGGAAGTCCTACTCTTCCAAGCAGGGAACCCTCGTCAACCCTTCCGCGGGAGTCCGTGCCTACAGAACCACCGTCGACCTCGACATTCCCGATGGTCTTGACGTGGGAATCTCATTCAAGCTCACCGCTCCCTCCAACGCGACCTTTTCGCCCACCAAGAAGGGCTACAGCAACCGTGTCCGCGTCCTTCTCTTTGTTAACGGCTACCAATACGGCCGATTCAATCCTTACATCGGCAACCAGGTTTCTTTCCCTGTTCCTCCCGGTGTGCTCAATTACAGCGGAGAGAACACCATCGCTGTCACGGTTTGGAGTCAGAGCGCTGAAGGTGGTGAGGTTAAGGTTGAGTGGGAGGTTGACTATGCGCATAGTTCGAGCTTTGATGTCAAGTTTGACAGTGAATACCTTCGTCCGAAGTGGGCTGAAAGTAGATCGCAGTATGCGTAGGAGAAGGGATGGCTGAAGAGGGATTGAGTAGTCGCTGTCTGTAGAAGAATAAAATACGCCTTTTTGAGTTGTAGCGCCACGTCAGGCACACTTGCAAGCCTCCAGGGACGAGCTGAAGATGGGAATGCTGGCTTGAAGACCAAAACATGCATGACTGCTCAGCCGCAATTGTCAACTACCAATTCTGCATACCTTGGAGGCGGAATTTGCCATTAGTTTTCTGCTAGGCTTTCAGCTTGTATTCAGCGTCCTTCAATGGCGCCAACCATCGAAACCATTTTAAACCCTGCAGCCAAGGCGCTCCGTTTCTACTGCTGGTTTAAGCTTAATACAAGCTTGGAGGAACAGCACAAGTGTTTACAACTACAGGGATCTTCCATTGCGAATCGACCTTGACCTTTGACAGCAGCATTCTCGTATAGAGAACAGTTCCATGTCCAATGATATCGTGGCGCTGACACATAGCACCTGATGGACGCTATTTTGGTACATTGAACAGGTGTTTTAGCGGTAAACACAGCCCCAGTGCTTCAAGCTGGCGTTTTAGTGGCTGGTCTAGCTGCTCGTAGCCAGCACTTACAGGGTCTAGACTGACAGAGCCACCATCTGCAGGGTCAGAGGCCAAAGGGAGGGAGCTCAAGCTGAATGTTTGGAGCATCTATAACAACAAGCATCTTTCAGCTCGGATTTTAGTCTTTCAATTCTTCTTTTTCGGCATTCCTACGTAAAGATCTGTTTTCCACTTTAACGCTGGTTAACTAAGTATCCTTATCACTGTGCCTTATCGATTAAGAGTCTGATAACCACCGACACCCACAAATATGCGCTTCGCTCCTAGCGTCCTCATTGGCCTTTTGGCTGTCAACGGCCTCGCCCAAACAGTCGCAGACCCAGAACAACAACCAGAGCCCTCAGCAATCGCTGAACCCCAACCTTCAGCACCCGCAGCAGAACCCTCGGCGCCTGTGCAACAACCTACGAACCCTCCAAGCGACAGCGACGACGATGATGACGATACACCACAATCGGACGCTGACACCGCGCCCACGGCTGTTCTAGAACCCTCATCGAACGAGCCGGTAGAGACAGCGGATGCCTCTCAGGTGGGACAACCAACAGCTACGGCAACCGATGATGATGACGATGACGAGGCTTCATCTGCAGTTGTAGGAACAGCTACAGCAGATGGTAAGGCGCAGAAACAACTCAGCGCAGCGAAAGGACATACTGACAACTTTCAAAGCCAGTGCGACCGACGACGAAGCTACAGCTACTGCGACCGATACAGACGATGACGATGCGACGAATACAGCCACACTGACGCCTACCGAGAGCGCCGCTCCCACAAGCACCGGCGCCGTAGTCGAAGTCGACCTCAAGAATGCGACGATCGGCGACAACGCAAAATTGATTGAAGTCGACGGCAAGCCCGCCATGTATGTCTTCCCAATTCCCTTTCTAGATACCCTCCACTAACCCATCCGACCACAGTAAACTCAGCGCTCCCGCGAACGGCCAAGCAACGTTTACCGTACCTGTCGAAACCGATGATGACGACTTCGACGACGACGACCTCATCTACATAGTCGCATCCATCCTCGTCGGCGAAGGAAGCGCCAAACTACGCAAACGAGCCACAAAGACGGACTGCACCCTACAGATCCAAGCCGGCAGCGCAAACGTCTACAGCGAACCTCTATATACCACCGATGGCAAGTTCCAGGATATTAAGAGCAACGGGATCAGATCTTCGGATAACCCCGGCGCTGCGAATGTCCAGGTAACGCAGTCGTGCGGTGATACACCTTCGCCTATGACTGTTGGTAACGTGCGTGCTGGTACCGATAGCGGAATAAAGTCGAGCTCTGGATCTGGAGGCAGTGGAGGCTCTGGTGGTAGCGGAAGTGGTGGGAAGGGTGGCAGTGGCTCCGGCTCTGGCTCCGGGACGTCTACAGCTGATGGCGCAAATGCGAGCGAGACCAGTGATTCTGGTAACGTTGGATCCAAGACCAGAACTAGCATCGGAGCTCTCGCTGCTGCCATTCTGGCCGCCGCTGCATTTGTCTAGACGGCTTTAAGATTGATTCACATAGAGCATCGCGGAACGGGCGCTGACATGTCAAACTCGATATGATACGATAATATTTACGAGAATTAATTATACTACCTAATTCAGCAATCCTTTGGGTCAACGAAAGCTTCTCTGGTGCTCGTAGAAACCTCAACGATATTGACATCAGAGACGCAACAATTTAGTCCTTTCGGGTTGGGTTAGTCAAGGCCACAGGTCGTATGTCGCCTCAAGTTCCTGCTGCCTCTGGTCATCAGCACTACCAGCCTAACGGGTGGCCAGCAGAATCGGCTACGACATCAGGCCCATGACTCGCTTGTCATCGGCGACCAGCTTGTGGTACCTGGGCGCAGAACGGGCTCGCAGGGCTTTACCATACTTGATGATGAGGAAGACCGCAGAGCAAGCAGCCAAGGCGACAAATGCAGCAGAAATGAAGCAGTTCTGGTATCCCAAATTGGTGATCCATGGGGTGATACTGTTGTTCTTGTTAGCGGGCGTCCAATGTACGACGGTGCCGACTTACCCATAACTAATAGCGAAAGACATTGTGTTCCGAACCAGAATGATCGTCGTGATACCGTCGCCGCTCAAGTCATAGTAGCTATCAATCAGATAATTGATGCTAATGATCAAGCCCATCACACTGGTCGTTGACAAAGCGCACATGGCAAAGATCAGACCAAACCAGTGCACGCCATGCTGCGCTCCAACACCCCAGAGGATCAACGAGGCTGGAACGCCAATGACACATATCGCCAGTGGCCACAGACGATGCTCAGCTTCCATGATACCATTGTTGCGACGCGCGAGTTTGATGGTCAGCCAATCGCTCATTCGTCCTGCGGCGCCGAAGGCGATGATGGTGCCGAGGCAGCAGGAGAGGTAGCTCAAGCCGACCATTGATGGTTTGAAGCCATACCCCGGACCAGACAGAACGATGGACGCTGTAGCATTGAGGACGTTGAACCAGATGAGGTAGGAGCCATATGAGAAGCCAGCGAAGAAGATCACGGGCCAAGAAAGGAACTCAAGTGAGCGCCCAGCATGTCGCGCCATACTCTGACCAGGCGAGGGATGCCAAAGGGACATCTTCTGCAAGAAGGTCTTGGGCTTCGCGTATTCTCCAACCGCCTCATCAGCCTCTCTGACTTCGTGCTTCCCAGCTTCCGTCTCTTTCTCTCCTGCCTTGCTAGTATTCTCGTCGCTCGCTCGGGAGGTTTCGATCTGGGGTCTGTTGATGTCGGGCGCAGCGCGGAGGTAGTTGGTCTCTTCCATAAAAAGGAACAGGAAGACGAAGACGAAAGAGAGGAAGATGGCGGGCCAGTAGAAGACCCATTGCCAACCTTGATACTCGGCGATGAAGCCGCTAATGACGGGTGCGAAGTAGTTGCTTCCAGCGAGAGCGAGGGCGTAGATGCCAATGTAGGTACCGCGTTGATGGGTGAAGTACTAAGAGATAATGAGCCGAGGTGGCGCGATTGATGGGGATTGTGGACTTACAATATCGGTAACAGAGATCTCAGGCAGGGCTTCGATGGGCGCGACGAAGAAGCCTTGGATGATGCATTTGGCAATCCATTCCCCGTTGCTCGACACATATGCACTGCAAAACACGGTCAGTCTTGGACAGATTGCTACGGTTGAACATGTTTACCTCCAAACACTGGTACCCTAGAATCACGGTTAGTAATCGCTTGTCGCTGCGCTTCGGAGTCACGACTTACAAGTGCCCCAAGAATTGAGATGAGGTATACCACTCGCTTACCATACCGGTGCGAAAACGGTTGCCAGAACAACAGTCCAATACCCAAGAACAGATACATGTAGCCCGTTCCCTCATTAAGGGTCGGGATCGAGACCTTTGACTGTTGCGCAAGTGGTACAAGAACAGAGTACACGGTTGCAACAGACATGCCCGAGAACCAAGTGTACCTATCTCAATTAACATCAGAGCTCACCAGTGCTAGAGAATGGGCTTACAAGTTCTGGCAGACCAAAGCCAGGCGCTTACGCTGAGGAGACCAATTGAGGGGATCGTTAGGATCGTCAGATGGGGCAGGATCTAAGACGATGTCGCCTTCACCACCACCCGCATGACGAACACGCAGATTGCGCTGGACGTCCACGAGATGGATTGTACCGGGGATGGAGTCTGACTCTGGCATTTCGACAAACTCAATTGATTGAAGAGAAGAGGCTTGAAGAAATTGATGTATCTTGGGCCCTTCGTCTTTGTTCCACAAGGCTCAATGCAACACCTTATATGTCCTTCCCACGTCGCGCATCGCGTCTATCTCTTCATGACCGTTCAAAGTGGCAACGGTCGAGACATCCATCAACAGTACCGTGCACGCAAACTGCATATTGTTCCATCGCGAGATTATGTGCATGCGGTGATGGTCCTGGCTTGCGTTAGTGGAAGAACAATGGAACGCCGCTAAGTATTGTTCTTAGAAGCCATCTCGGTAATTAGAGGTGTTGCGCGACAACGCGCTATTGGCCGCGATAAGCTGTTCGAGGACGAAGCCCTGACATTTTGATGCGGCTAAAGGTGAACAATACTTCGCTTAGGTTTTCTCTTGGTGATGGGAAGACCTTGGGTGTTGCAGGATGGTCACACAACGTTCATCACGGGCTTCTCTGAGATCTTGGCGCGTGCGCCACCAACTTCGAGTCTTCGATGGCGACAGGTGAGCGTCGGAAGAATTGTCCTCTGAGGCTTAGGGTACAGAAATAAAGTAGCCTAAACCACAGCCTAAGTCAGCATAAGGTGACCAAAGCATTTCGTCTCTTATGCTCTCAGCGGCCAATTCTTCTGACACCCTGACGGGCGAGCGATTGAAGATAACGCATTTGTCTCGGACAATGTCAATCATAGGTGGGTTGCAAGCTATCAAGCATCGCTTGCGTTAGTTTCAGGCTCGAGCTTGATGGCTTGGCCAAGTCGATGCGACCGCGATTGGGTCAAATGCTCGTTCACCTCGAGAGCGACAGAGCGAGATGCATGAAGCGGAGAGCGTGGGTTGCAGCTCGCAGGAGATATATGAGGTTGCCAGATGACACAAGTCTGCGTAGTCAATTGTTCATTGTCCTCTTGACGTTCTCGATTCTCGCCTTTACGGACATCCATGAACATGAGTCTCGCCTCTTCATCTATTACCCAACCTGGGTCTGTGTCTTCACCCAAGGTATCATCAAACGTGACGGTGGAACACTGCGAGCTCGCCAATTCTGGGCAATTCGTCGCTGAGGACGCGCTTCCGGGGCTTCCTGTTGTACAGGTGACACCCGTCCTTCGGGGCACGCCCGACTTCGAGACCCGACGCGCAGCCCTTCTCGAAGCATTTGCTTCCAAGGTTCCTCGAGACCTTCGCCTTCCTACCAGTCTTATTCGACACCCTCCGAAAGACGTCACCGGTATTCCTGCGACGTGTGGTATTTTGTCGTCGGAAGAGCTGGAGATCACTGAACATGATGCCGTCGGCCTTGTTGAGGCAATTGCAAGTCGCAAATACACTTCAGTCGCGGTCGCGAGAGCGGTTTGCAAGCGCGCGATCATCGCCCATCAGCTCACGTGCTGTTTGACACAATGGTTCATGGACGAGGCAATCGCTCAAGCTGAGAAGCTGGATGCCTACTTCGAGCAGCACGGCAGACCGATCGGTCCTCTCCACGGTCTGCCAATAAGCCTCAAAGAGCACATTCAGGTCGCCGGGACATACTCCTCTCAAGGCTGTTTCGCGAGCATCACCTGGGATGATGCAGACGCTGATGTCGTGGCTATCTTGCGTAATCAAGGTGCTGTGATCTACTGCAAGACCAATCAACCGCAGTCTATCATGCACCTGGAGACCGAGTCGCATTGGGGAAGAGTCTTGAACCCTTTCAACATCCACTTGACTGCTGGGGGTTCGACGGGTGGTGAAGCAGCTTTAATCGCCATGAAAGGCTCGCCACTCGGCGTCGGGACAGATATCGGGGGCAGCATTCGAGGACCGTCTGCCTTCTGTGGCATCTATGGGTTCAAGACAACGTCAAACACGTTGCCGACAAGAGGGTACGTCAAGGGCCCGCCTCCTCCGTCAGTGTTGAACGTGCCTCTCTCGACAGGACCCATGTGTCGATCACTGAGAGACATGGATCTCTTCATGCGATGCGTTCTTTCAGCGAAGCCATTCATTTCCGATCCGAACGTCGTGCCCCTACCATGGACTGGTCTGAGCACACCACTCAATCGACGACTCAAAGTAGGCATCATCAGCAACGATGGCTTCATCGAGCCTCAGCCTCCAGTCAAGAGAGCTATCGCTTGGGCCAAAGGCATCCTCTCCGACAGCAAGTACGCGCATCTGATCGAAGCCAAAGACTTCAAAGCCTTCGGGGCCGAAGAAGCTTGGAACCAGATCCGACGATTGTACTGGCCCGACGGCGCTCAACTCACCAAGAATGGCATCGTCTCGACTGGCGAACCGCTCCACCCTCTAACAGAATGGATCACCCGAGACGGCGAACCCTTGGGTATGCAAACTGCCCTCGACATAACCGTTCAGCAAAAGCCCAGAGACGACTTCCGCCTCTCCTTCGCGCAAAGCTGGAACGCCCAAGATGTGGATGTCGTTATCGGCCCGTCGTTCGTCGGTCCCGCGTGCGCACACGACACGGGGTTGTACTGGACGTACACCTCGCTATACAATCTAGTCGACTACCCGGGGGCAGTAATTCCCACGCCCATTAGGGCTGAGTCTGGGGAAGAATACGACGAAGGGTATGTCCCGTTGAGCGAGGCTTGTGCGACAGTGCGAAAGCTGTGGGATGGCGGGGATTTCGCGGGCGCGCCCGTAAACTTGCAGGTTGTAGCGCGGCGACATCACGATAACGAGCTTTTCGGGGCGTTGAATGTGTTGAGGGATGTGTTCGGATTGGTTTAGACGCGTTCGTGGGAGGGTAATTGCGCGCTTGGTGGTTGCTCTGGATTGTGGCAGGCGCGCACCATGGCGTTTGGCTGAAGTGGCTGTGTTAACAGCCTACAATACTGACAAGTCGATGCAACGTCTGACTTCTAAATCTGGAGCGCAGAGATTTGTAATTCGTTTATTGATGTAGCATATGGCAAGTGTAGCTGATCTTTAACTATCATTCGTATTCAAGAACGCGTTGTAGTATTGAGGATTTGGGTCTACGGTCTGTCCCCGGGCTGTGCGGCGAAACGTCATGACCCCAGTGTTGGAGCCTGTCGCAAACTTCCGTGAACAGTATTTCTTAGTTGAAAAGAAAGCGAATGCGAAAAATGAAGCAGTCGAGGTCTCAGAACCAGTGTATTGATAGTAGATTGTGTTATTAATGGTGTTTTCGTGTACCGTAAAGCATCTTGCCATTGCTGACAACCTACCCTGAATACGATATCCTCAATGCATTGTCGTCAATCTTAGAACTTTTAGCTTCCGCGCTCCAAAATCTCACTGTCCCTTTTTTGAACCTCGGCGCCTCGGTAACACGAAACCTGCTTGTGGGTATTCAAGGCCTGTTCAGGCTTTTGGAATGAAAGCCGTCAGTGGAAGACAACGGCCCTTGCTAGTTCGCCGCCACCATCTAGCTGAACTCTCTCCCCCGGAATCCGCGACGTCAACGGAAATACGGCCTCAAAGGGCTGATTGGCCTAGTGCAATAACTGACTAGGAAGGATTGGAGATAATCGTGTTGTCGTGAGTGAATTGTTACCCCGGGAGGGTTGAGCTTGCATTAGCTGCGAGGGTTGCGTGGAGATTGGAGATGAACGGACTGGAGACAGGAGATGGATATGGAGATGGGGAAAAGTTAGAAACACGGGGTGATGGAGACATCGCGTGCCACTGGCGCATTCTATTTTCCGGAGGAGGCTGTCTTCAACATCAAACGTTGCAAGGAACATCATCGTCAAGTCAATGTCAATTGATCACCATGCCAAGAACAATGAACAATCCAGGCGACATGCGCTGACATTCCGCCAAGGGAAAAGGACGGTTGCTGCCGGCTTGGCCAGGGGAATGCCCGGAGATAAGAATCATCCATGTCACGAAGAAACAACGAACTTTTGAATCGCATCCTCCAAATCCCGCCCAATCGCTTGACTTAGATAAAATGAATATCATGCCGCATCAAGAAGTTGGCTAGCAGTTAACCACCGCATTCTGAAATGAAGAGATAACCCTATTCTTCCTCCTCAGGCTCCTCCAGGCCCCCAGCTTCCTTTTACAGGGGTTCTTACTTGACAAGAATACGTCATATGACAATTTGCATGTCGCTGTTTGGACGATGCATCCCTCGTCTCGTGTCTGAGTGATAACCTTGTTGCAAAAGAACCTGCGGGGGATTTATGCTATTACCCAATAGCGACCTTCCCGTTGAGTAAAGATATCAACGGTGCCTGGCGGGTAGAGATAGCCAGTGGACGGGTCCCCATGAAGGCCGACGCCTACGCCTTTTACGTAGTAGAAATCTCATGGTGGTGGGTTCAGGGTCTTTGTGAGATTAGTGAGCAAAGCTGCGCGATGAATGGGTGGCGGAAGGGCGGACAACTGTTACGTTACCACGCGCTTGGGAGGGAGACGAAAAAAAAAAGGCGCGTCGCACTTATCGTAGGTTCAGCCTGCGCTGTAACGGGCTTTTTGATGCTTCAGCTTTTTGGGGGGAACATTGGCACTTTTCTGGATTTGGGTAGACTAATGCAAGCTGAAGCAAGCCACTACGCAGATCTCTACGGAAATGATACAGCGGCAGAGCGGCAAGGCGAAACCTCGATTATTGAAGATATGCCGATTCATGAAATGGGTAACACACAGATTACATGATCTTGATCAGAGCGATAAGCATAACGTGATGGATATTGAGTCCCCGTTCCGATCTCGAAAACAATCAAGAGTCATCCGGGGCGGGTTCGCCGTCTCCGGAAAGCGAAGTCGCGATTAATAGTAAAAAAAGAGTCAGAATGTCAGAGAAAGTCACCTCATTGCTGACTGGACATTCCTTACCGGCCAACTCCACTGTCCGCCACTATCAAGACCTATCAGAGCCCCATTTGTTAGGCGAAACTGTGGGGTGCGTCGGACGGAAAATTACCCACTTGGCGTGCCACCATCGCTCGTACGAGACAGGGAAACTCTCGGATCTTCGGCATCTGTAGACTTCTCGAAATTTTGGAAGGTTGCATAGACGCCATAATTGGCCACAGCGTCATCTTTCAGTGGGTTCATTATCCGGGCCGTTTGTTGGACCTGATGGTTCTTTGGGAAGTCTCCCGATCAAAGGTTCCTCTTGCCGTCGGATGTTTTACAGCAACGGGCATGGCCTCTCCGAAGCCATGACAGTTCGTCGCCATTCTCGGGTTTCCATGACAGAACATTTATAACCGTCTCCAGATTCTAACAATTTTTGTTACCCTCTCGTTACTCTCTTCCCATTCCTCTCTTCTCTTCCAACCTGTCCTGGCGTGGTCTGATCCGTTCCTGTGACAGCGAAGAAAAGTTTTTCCTCTATTCACCCTTCCCCTCCAACCATGGCTCAGAACCACGAGGATTTGGCCGCCGAGTATGTTAAACTCTGTTTTCAAGCTTAATTAGAAACCTTGCTAACAACTCCCAAAAGGCTCCACGAAGAGCTTGGTGAGCGTACCGTCACTGACAAGAAGACTGATCTCGCTGGTGGTTACATCGCCCCTTCTGAGATTAACGAGAAGGTATCTCTGGACAAGCATTCTGACCCGGAGTTCGGTACCACTCCTGATGGCGAGGAGCCCAACAACCATGAGAAGGCCACTCTCCGCCGTGTAGGAGAGAACCTTCCTGCCTCAGCTTTCCTCATCGCTGTTGTCGAGTTGACAGAACGATTCGCCTACTACGGTGCTCAAGGTCTATTCCAGAACTACATCTCCAACTCTACCGATGGCTCTGATGGTCCTAAGGGTCTTGGTATGGGTAACCAGGCCGCTACTGGTCTGAACCTGTTCTTCCAGTGGTTTTGCTACGTGACACCCATTCTCGGTGCCATCATCGCCGATCAGTACCTCGGAAAGTACAAGACTATTCTGTTGTTCTGTGGTTTCTACTGGGTTGGTCTCATCATTCTCTGGACAACTTCGCTACCTGTTGCCATGGCTGCTGGTGCCAGCAAGCCTGGTTACATCATTGCTATCATCGTTATCGGTTTGGGAACTGGTGGTATCAAGTCCAACATTGCGCCTCTTATTGCCGATCAGTACCAGCGACGCAGAATGGCTATTCGAACTGAAAAGTCCGGAGAGCGAGTCGTCATTGACCCTGCCATCACCTACCAGCGTATCTACATGATCTTCTACTGGTGCATCAACGTCGGTGCCCTTTCTCTGCTTGCCACTCCCTTCATGGAGAAGTACAAGGGTTTCTGGACCGCCTACCTCATGTGTTTCTGCATGTTCAACGTCGGTATCGTCACTCTTATCCTCCGTCGCAAGACCTTTGTCAACCGACCTCCTCAAGGATCCGTCATCACCGACGCTTTCAAGGCTCTTGGTATGATGATTGCTGCCCGCAACACTGATGCTGCCAAGCCTTCATGGCGTGAGGCCAACGGCAAGACCAAGGCCGTCCCCTGGAACGACCACTTCGTCGACGAGCTGAAGCGTGCTCTCCGTGCTTGCAAGGTCTTCGTCTTCTACCCCATCTTCTGGGTTTGCTACGGACAGTTCTCCACCAACTTTGTCACCCAAGCTGCCCAGATGGACGGCCACGGTGTCCCCAACGATCTGATGCAGAACTTTGATCCCATCTCCATTTTGGTTTTCACCCCCATCATCGAGAAGGTCTTGTACCCCATTCTCCGACGTTTCGGTATCGAGCTTCGACCTATTGCCCGTATCACCATCGGTTTCTGGTTCGCCGCTCTGTGTCTCGCTTACGCCGCTATCGTCCAGCACCTTATCTACTCTGCTGGACCTTGTTACGAGAGCCCCAAGAACTGCGCCGCTGGTATGGTTGACGGCAAGAACCTCCCCAACCACGTGCACATCGCCATCCAGACCCCTGCCTACATCTTCATCGGTATCTCTGAGATCTTCATCTCCGTCACTGGTCTCGAGTACGCCTACACCAAGGCTCCTCCTTCCATGAAGTCTTTCGTCCAGTCCATCTACCTCTTCACCAACGCTTTCGGTTCCGCCATCGCTGAGGCCCTTGTCTCTCGCGCCAAGGATCCCGATTTCCTCTGGCTCTACGTCGGTGTTGGTATTGCTTCTGCTGTTACTGGTTGCATCTTCTACGTCATCTTCCGCCACTACGATGCTCAAGAAGATCAGATGTACGACTTGGATCGTGATGCTCCTGTTCTTACCCACAATGGCATTAAGAACACTGAGGAAGAGGAGCATTAAGTGATGATGAAGAAGGACATGTCTGTATTATAGTTTTAGTTGCATAGTCGCTGGCGTATTATGGGGTAATGCAGCGGCATTCAAGGTTTATGATAGACTCTTTATGCTAATGAAGAAAGATGTTAATGATATATCGTGTCCCATTATTGTGAAATAATTTGCTTAACATCGTTTGATCTATGTGACTCTTTGTTCCCTGTGTGATACGGCACTCGTGTTGGGTACCGACTAACATCAGACAGGCTTGTGTATGATTGGTGCCTCGATCTACGTGGTAACGAATCATGCCAGCCGAGTAATGAAGGACAAGGGTATCTCTGAACAGCCAGGCTAGGATAAGTTTTCTCTCTAAAGTATCATCAATAGCAACCTCCAGTAGGTTAAGTCTTAGTAAGATTAGGTATACAAGTTACATCAGCTACTGAACTCTAACAACAATAAACATAAACAGCTACCAAGCTATACGCAAAGCAACTTCTTCCTCCTTCAACCTTCATTCAACCCGACACAGCAAGCTGCTCGTCAGTTAGTCAGTCAGTCAAGACTAGTCAGTAAATCGACCCCGGTTCCCTTCGCTGCACATCGCTAACTGCCAGCCAAGTAAAGGCTTAAAAACGAACTTGGAATATGGCAGCGTCAGGTATCAGAAGAATGGGTCGCCAAGAGTATAAGAGACGAAATAATTTGGTCACCCTACGCTACCTTACCTATGGTTAGCACTCAGGCTAGGTACTTTATTTGTGTAGTCTAAGCCTTAGAGGACAATTTCTCCGACACCCACCTGGGGCAGTAAAAAGAGCTAAGGGTCTAGTGTAGACTCCCAGGGTGTTGCATGGTTTTGTGCTCACAATGCCAAGTTGTCGCCGAGGACGGTAAGCCCCCAGGACGCTCTGAACGTGCCTCCGTTCCCCAAGTGCAGTTCTAATGGGAGAAGAAAAGACAATCTGCCAGATGCAGCTGAAGAAGCAGTCGGGTTCTCTTCCCCGTCGGTTGCGAATGAAAACAAGAATAACTAGCTAAGGTATATGCTAACACATTAGCGAGTACACTATCTAACCTGAGTCCAGACGCTGCCAAGAACATTTTGGACACGACTATTGAGTCTTGGGATCGTGTTGGAGGGTATATCAGAGAGCTTGGGGTGCGCATTCCTCGAGCTAAGCGTTCGATAATTCTCAAAACTGGCCTGATGTGGCATGCAGTAACTCGATAGATCTATGATGATTATATTCTGAGCAGTGAGCAACCGGGTTTACCGCTACCCAAAGACCGAGTTCTCGGAACTCGCGCCTCGATGTCACTACGATAATCGAAAGCTGAAAGTTAGCCCATAGACTAACAAGGATGACCCTCTTTCTCTTGCTGGTTCGACCCTCTATTATTCTCTTAGCCGTTGTATTTCCTGGTTGATACTCGAAATTGAGTTTCGACCCCTTGCAGTCTTATGTCTGCCCTCATACGCCATTCGCTCAGCCGTTAGACCATTTGCTTGGCAGTCAAACTATTTGCTTAGCCTGTGTTATTTCCTTTCTTCTTCCCCAGTCTGTGCACTTGCTTATCTCTCCTCTTACCTGGAAAAAGAAAACCGAAGTCTTTGTTTTCAGCTTTGCTTGTTGATGGCCAATCAGCAACTTCGGACTCGCCACCGTGACATCGCCAAGCAATCCCGAGGCACTGGTTCACACCCTCCCATACGTCTTAGAGCCATTTTGCACTCAGCTTCACGTTTCTTTTTGACTGGTAATTCCAGACCAGTAGAAGCCAGGTAGGTGAGTTTCAGTTGTGGCGTTTTTGCTATTGTAAGTCACGTCTGGCGTAGCGAAACGACGAGCTCAATATTAATTTTGGAGCTTGTACGTGGTCGCTGGAATGTCATTACATGTTGAGAGCAAAGTCTATAAGTAACGCCAAACATCTCCTGGTTATAGGTGTTCTCTCATCATCCATAACCATCTTACTCTGGTCATCAAGCATCACTATCAACTTCTTTTCCGTTACAATGAAGCTCTTCGATCTCACCCTCTTCGCATCAACTGCTATCGCAGCAGCCTGTGCCAACCCTATCCCCGAACCGTCCTCTCCTCAAACCGTCTGTGGCCTCACAGGTACCATGGGCGATGTGCCTACCCAGATCCGAACCTCAGCCTTCGAAACCCTTTCCGGTTTCTCCACGCCTGAAGCATGCCGCGCAAAGTGCTTCAGTGCCGAGTATGCCAAGTGCAAGTCCTTTGGCATTCGTCAGAGCGGCGGTGGCTCATGCCTTCTCTTCGACTACGATATCAGTTCCAATATCATTCCTCGCCAATCCGTCTACACCTACTTCCCTCTCCCTGCTGGAATTCGTGGCGCTGTTCCCGAGAATGTGGCCCAGCACTACAGAGCCGATACTACGAAGACGAAGGGTACATATGAAGGCTGCCGTGGAGTTTGCCTGTCTGATTCTAGATGCAAGGGCTTTGGATACAAGGATGGTGGCAACTGCCAGCTTTACGATGTTTCTCTTGAGGGCAAGGTCAAGCCTAAGCCGGATTGGCCTTACATCCAGTACCGTGTCGACTGCCCTGGTGCCTAAGCCTTGGCAGATTTCTGACTCCTAGTGGGGGGTTTTGCTTGGCCTGTTCAGCCTTGTCATCTTCAATGCACAAAGAACCCGCATGCTTGAGGAGAGAGACCAAAGCGAAGATGTCTACTTTGAGACTAAGAAACACTAATAGCTCAAAGTCCAGTCTATTCTAGCAAAGGGTTTAGAGCTCTTAATATGGAGAACTGCGAATGTTTATTTTCTTTTCCATTTCTGATAAGCGAATGTGGAATGTGCACAGATCTAGCCCGTAGCCAATGCAAAGAAAAGGAAATATTTACTCCGAAATCTAGAGAGTAGCCTGTTACTCTAGGCATGATATTCAGATTTTCCGATAGTGTATCACTAAAGTATTTGTAATGGCGATCATAATCCTATTCGGTAGTATCGTGGAAAAGTCGGCCACTACCTCCATATCGAATACCACCTTTGAAACACACAACCCTGTCTTGAGATATCAGAAAACTGGACTCAACAATGTCAGACAAGGCACAACTCGATTAGTCTCGGATAGATCAGGCTCTAAGATTAGGCTGTTTATTTCTAACACGTAAGCTTAAATCCTAATCGCAGCCTCATTTGTTCCCTTTTGCCACGGCTGGTCCTTGGCGGTGAACGAGATTCAGCCTCTATCTGGTCTGTGGACTGTTTCAGTAATCCAAGAACTATCCTCCGTGAAAAATTAGTATTAATCCGCACGGGCAATAATTATCCCATCAACCTTCTGCCGAATAAAGTGGACTGTGTCCGAGGACCCTGGACAACTGTCCCTGCGTCCAACTGCCTGCCAGTGATGATAAGTGAAAAACTGGGCCTGAATCCTCTTAGTAGAGTAGACTCCATCTTGGCGGGAGATCGTAGTCGGACCTTTCCAGATTGGAGGAGGTAGGGCTTGTTTTATCAGATTCTTGAGAGGGCCTATTTCATATCGCGGATATCCTTCTTTCTCGGTGGTGTTCTCATCCCTCTCCATCTTCTCGCATCAACAACGGCTTGCCCAGATCAAGAATACACACGAGCCAGTACACGATGAAGCTCTCTTTCGGAACACTTGCTGCCTTGCTAGGCGCCTCGGTTGTTGTTGCAGCACCTGCTGAGAAGTCCGCCGACAGCCTCATCCAGGAACTCAACACCAAGGCCTTGTCCGCAATCAAGAATGCCGAGACGAAGTTGTCTGAGCGAGCCACTGCTAAGAAGTGCACAACCGCTAACTCAGCAGTGCGTCGTGACTGGTAGGTTCCACTTCTCGCCTTGCATCCGCCAGTCCACAAATCTGATAACCACTACAGGAAGAACCTCTCCAAGACAGAGAGAAAGGCTTATGTCGACGCTGTGCTTTGCCTTCGCGAGAAGCCCTCCAAGTCTGATCCCTCTTTCGCTCCTGGCGCCCGCACCCGCTATGATGATTTCGTTGCGGTCCACATCAACCAGACCCAGAGCATTCACGCAACAGTGAGTTTTTTCGTCGGAAAGAGTGAGAACCATCTAACAAGTCTTCCAGGGCAACTTCTTTACCTGGCATCGCCACTTCGTCGGGGCCTACGAGAAGGCTCTTCAAAACGAGTGTGGTTACAATGGCACACAGCCGGTAAGCATATGACCCCGGGGTGAACAAACAGGACAGTCAACTCACAAGTAATGCAGTACTGGAACTGGTTCGAGACGGGCGATATTTACAAGAATCCCCTCTTCGACGGCTCCGAGACCAGCATGGGTGGCGATGGCGAATACGTGAAGCACAACGGATCTGTTTCTGGAAACCCTGCTGGAAAGATCATCATGCCTAGCGGCAAGGGTGGTGGCTGTATCAAGTCCGGTCCCTTCGCTAATGCTACCGCCAATCTTGGCCCGCCCAGCCCTGGTATGGACGGTATGCCCTCGTTCAAGGAGCCTCTCGGATACAACCCTCGCTGCCTCCGTCGCGACATCAGCCAGTATCCCATTGACCGATGGATGACCCTTCCCAATCTGTACAACGTCACTGTTGGCGAGGCCTCGGAAAGCCTCGAGCTCATGCAGGTTGAGTTCCAGGGACGATTTGCCGATAAGTTCCTAGGTATTCATGCTGCTGGTCACTTCGTCATGGGCGGTGACTCTTCTGACTTTTACTCCTCGCCCAACGAGCCCATCTTCTTCCTGCACCACGCCATGGTCGACCGTATCTACTGGATCTGGCAAGCTCTGCACCCCAAGCAGGCGCGTGATATTGCTGGTACTATCACTATGGAGAACAGGCCCCCTAGCAGAGATGCTGTCAAGTCTGACATTCTTGATGTTGGTGTCAATGCTGATCCCATCACGATTGAGGATGCCCTTGACACTCTTGACGGCTCGCCGTTCTGTTACATTTACGAATAAAGCCCATCAGTGGGGATGAAGTTAAGTGGTACATAGGTACAACTAGTAAATACATTCGAGCCGTTCAGGCTTGGTCAGTTGTATGATCAGGTCCATTCGTCGTTTCTTCAAATAACACATTCGTCCATGGATGTCTTGACGGTCCGCCTGGCCAACAAGGCGAGGATGGGGTGATCTGCTTCAAGTTTTCCAGTGCCTTTCGAATCCTTTCCTTATCCACAGGCTCTCCTTTACTATAGTCGTACCAAGCATTGATTAGGTAGAACTCGTCCGCATTCTCGGGCCAGTCCACAGAAGATCGATAATTTGGTCGTGGTTTGATTCGCGCGACACGTCGTTCGTATCTATCGCGAAAGATGTGATGCTCAGCGATGGCATCCCATGCACTCCATCGCCATCTGTTTTCGGAAGTTGCTCTCAAAGGCAAGGGATTTCCAGGTGCATCTGTATCGAGTGGATGGAGAAGGAACTCTATCAGTGTCTCAAATTGCCCTTCCGTCAGAGGAAACAGGGTATATGGACCATCAAGAAGTCCAGCGTGAAGATATAATTCTTTGCACTAGTAAATGGTTAAAACACATCGAGTGAAGAAAGTTATTTCAGCCTACCTCTACCTCCGATTCCCCTCTATCGAAAACGAGAACGCCACCGAATATCTTTGCTTCAGCCCAGTACCCAACAGTGTCCGCAGCGCCGTTGGGGTATTGGTCTGTATTTGTATAGGCCCGATGGCAGAAAGGCGTAGGATGCCGCCGGTTGGAATCCCACTTATCCATATCTCGCGGCTCATTTACCCATTTCTGGTATTCGTGATGTGGATGATTTACGCCATCTAACTTATAAAGATGTACTGCAATCTGATGACACGACACTGCCAACAATTCAAGAAGTCGTAAATGGAAGGTTTTGGATCCGATTACTGTGTCGGAAAAGATCGAGAGTAACTTTGAAGGAATTAGAGAATGCGATAGCCAGAAAAACACGACTGCGACATGCCCGAAGTTCAAAGTCTAGCATAGTGGCTTTGAAATTTGCGCGGAACTCACGGGCTCTTTCGACCATACCTGAACAGAGCTCCCCATGATCTCTTGAAGGATGCGTATCTGGGGTCCAGTGGAACTCAGAGAAAGAGGCAGCTGTGGGAAGCCCATCGATGATCTCGGCAAAAGTCTGCTCTGCTACTTCTGTATTCAATACCCGCATTAATGCATTTTCAAATGCCTGTCGGTGCTGAGTCTCTAGACTATCGACATTGCCTACTGGAGGCGCAACGTTCGGGGACATCGCAAATGATAGAGCAGAAAAATAGAGAGAGTCGGCAAATCGGTCAAGTAACAAAAATGTCGGATGTCAAGACAGCCTTTGGCGAAGTAAGAACCGGAACATCACGTGGGTTTGCTGTGCCGTCATGAGAGTATTAGTAATGATCAGCAGCCAATCATGTTTGCCAACTTCGCGCCTGCACCCTCAGAACTTATTTGACGTTTTAATAGCCGCCCGTTTTGTGTATCATCTGTTGGTTCTGTCGTCTAAAAAAGACGCAGTACTATTGGCTTTCTGCTTAGCCTACAAGGTTCTGACTATCGTGCTAATAGCGGAGACCATGAATCGGCATGTCTTAAAGTTGTGACAGACTTCCCAGATGCCACTATTTACTTGATCTGGTCCCTATGTTATGATAACCGCTGATGCTAGAAGCTGTTGGCCCGGTTAAGCGGGCATACCTGGCGTATCGCTCGATGGCTTCAAAATCACTGCAAGGCCGGGGTCTGGTTTCGGACCCACGATTGCCTCCTTGCAAGATGTTGGCTCGGCATTTGGGATAATGGTTTATAAGAGGAGTACGTGGACGCTCTCAAGGACAAAATCATATTCAGTTCAGAGACATCCTACATCCTCTCTAAGCAGACTTTAATCCATTCTCAACCCTTCTAATTTACCATACAAGAGCTATCCCACCACCAAGCCTACAAAATGAGCATGCCCAGGGACTTTACAGTTAATGGGATCGGTCTGCTAGGCATCATTGTTCAAGATCAAGGAAGGCATGAGCCTTTACAAGAGAACACTTCAGAATTTACTGGTGTGAGTTGTTCCTGCCCGGAATTGAAAACACCATAGACCTGCTGACATCCTGGATTTAAAAGTTGGCTTTTGCCATCCATGCCGGAGTCTCCATCTTAGAAAAGCCCGAGGGGCGTCAAAGCTTGCGAGAAGTTGGACTCAATGTCGTTCGAGCATGGGCAAACCGTCCAGGAGGCTTCAAGTTTGGCGGCGATCCAAACCAAATGGCAAGATACGTCGACGCATTCCTTCAAGCCATCCGCAGTGACTTCCCAAGAGTTATTCTTTCTGACGTGGGCGGGCTCGATGTTATTGCCGAGACAAGACGCATACCTGGGACTCCCGGCTGGAATGGGAACTTGTTCCAATACAAGCCGAAGAGTGCAACTGGAATTATCTTCAACAAAAGGGTACGTGATATCATCTAGATTTGAAATACAGCTCCCGAGACTGACCTAATTCCCAGCGGGTTCACCAAATGGCATCCGCCGCTAATCAGTCAGGTAGTAGCACCAATGGAAAGAAGATGGCCAGTCGATATAGAACCTTCCTTTTCATGCTGGCTGTAGCAACTGCTCACGAGCTGACTCACTGTTTTGTTGGTTATTTGGCTCAAGGGCAGGACAGTATCGGTTCATATACACCTCCCCGGGTTACCTTTTTGAACTACACTGGTGTAGAAGACGAGAACGGCGATCCACAGACTGGAGAGTCTGGGCGCTGGCTCGAGAATTATCTGTTTGGTGGGTCGATCGAATTTTACAGAGACACTTCAGACGATGGTGATCAGGTAAATTTTTGGACTTGAACCAGTGTCTTCGAAGCTAATGCAAGAATCAACGATAGGCAGGAATCCCCTACATCCTCAACTCAAGATCGCTTGCAACAAAGATTCACCCAGATTGTGTGCTTCAGCTGGTGACAAAGGTTAACGGTGAGTCATCCCGCATCCAAGAGAAACAGGCCATTCAAATACTAACAATTGAGAAGAATTCCGCGATTTCCCATTCAAAACAACTGGAAATAAGTTGTCATCCCAAGACAGAAGAGCAAAAGGGCTGCTGAGTTTGGGCTCAACGGAAGCGACTGGTGTACAGGCAAGTGGCACGTTTATGCGTGCACTAAGGGAGGGACCCCGTGTTCTTCACAATATCTCAGCCAGCGAGCTGTGTCGCGTTCCTCTTGAACCAAGACGTGTTTTGAGAACCATCCAGGTCGTTTACTAAATAGAAGCTCGGGCTGGGGAAAGGAATTATTGTTTTTAAACATGTTATGCATATTGTCATCTTATCAGCCATAATAAAAGACAATGAGTCTGCGTTGGAACACGTCTATTCTTGCTGCCCTCAATCATCGCACATTGTTGACTAAGCGGCCGAGTTTAAGACTCGTCACCGGTATCCCCTGGTGGCTAGCTTCGGCGACTTGGGCAGTGCACTTGCAGACGCCATATTTCAGCGAATTTTGCGCCCAATCTTGCACCAACGCCCATACAGGCGCGTACCAGGGTGTTGAATTAGCTGCCGAGAGCATAAGAGATGAAATAGTTTGGCCACTTTATGCCAGCTTAGGCAAACCCTTAGGTTATCTTATTATCTTAGCGCCTAAGTTTTAGAGAAGAATTGTTGTGTAATCCACCTGGCAACATATCTCTTTCAATATCCTCCAAACCTACAACTATCGTGTTGGTTCGAACTGTACAACTTTGAAAACTGACTTTCGAAAGAACCTAAAAGATAACCATGAGTTCTATCAACGATATATAGCTGACTCTCATCCCTCAGGCAACACCTTCCTTTCACCACCTTCCTTTCTCTTCCTTTCATCATCCTCTTTACCACTACCACCGATGAGTATCCTCAATAATAGCGCCAGGCTCACCAACCATACCTCCAATCCAGTTATTATTCATACGTATTGGGTAACCCTGAGAGACGTGAGCACGATCGTCCTGTCTATGTATAGCCAGGACGTAGTCGCTGATGTATCGTCATTTCGAGGCTCCTCTCGATCGGTAGTTGGCTGAGGTTTCTTGCCACGGCGTTTGTTCTTCTTCTTCTTCTTCTTTCGTCGAGAGGGTACTAGAACTGTTGCTCCATGTCCAAGAGTATTCAAAATAGTCTAAAACTATTAGCTAGTGTCTTTAGAAATAAAATAACAAGTGAATACTAACTTCAAGGGTGTTAATGCTTACTGCGGGAAGAATAACAGCGCTGGAGAGTATGTCTATAAAATATATTAGCTTGTTTAATGGATAATGAGGTATTCTGAGAACTGCTTACTCTTGGCTGGGTTCTTTGAGCAGTGCTCAGGTAGATGGATTCCCCATTTATGACAGTGAGGACATTTGTGTCTGGCTGCAGGTATCCTTTCCGGGGCTCCTCATCTTCTCCAGAATTGATCACCTCTTGAGCTGAGACGCGCTTGAACAGGATCAATATTGCTCTTATCCTTTGCGGTCTGGGATGACAGTTCTGATTCGTGATTACCAGACATTATGCGAGCAATAGCACGTGTGGCGTTATTATTGAGGATGCTCATCGGTGGTAGTGGTGAAGAGGAGGAGGAGGATGGAAGGAAGAGAAGAAGGTGGTGAAAGGAAGGTGTTGATTACCCAATCCGCCGAATGCTCGTTTGAAGAACCACACCAATGAGCTCAGCGCCCGTTCAACCATACTTCCAACTTGTTAATGTATTTAGTTTAAGGAATTTCTTGATCGGTCCTTGGCTGAGGTTACTTGCCACGGCGTTTGTTCTTCTTTTGTCCTTTGGAGGACGCTAGAACTGTCGCTCCATGCCCAAGAGTATTTAGAACAGTCTAAAACTATAAGCTAGTGTCTTGATGTAAATGATGAATGAATACTGACTCCAAGAGTTGCGACGCTCATCGCAGGAAGAGTAACAGCGCCAGAGAGTATGTCTCCGATGCGATCCCCATTTGTGACAGTGAGGGCATTTGTGCTAAGGCTTTCCTCCTGTTGGTGGCGCCTCATTTTCTGACTAGTTGTAGGTCTGGGGCCATACGTTTTGACTTCCGAAGGATGCAACCCATTAGTTCGATGATATTCTGCTTCATTTCGATATGGGCGGGAGATGTGTGAAGATGATGAAAGATTCAGGTAGGCAGCCAAAATAAAGTCGCCTAAGCACCTGCCTAAATTTCCATAAAGTGACTAAACTTTTTCGTCTCTTATGCTCTTAGCGGGGGAGTCCTTTGCTAACGCACGGAAGGCATGGAGGGGTTGGTCAGTGGGGCAATCTTCAACCCTGCATCCGCCGCTTTCGGATCGCATCGATACTTTCAAACTCCCTTGTCCATGTTACGGAAATGCCAAAATGACATTTTGTGACAGGCTTCGCTAAATAGATCTGACGATACTATCCCAATTGAGGTTCGGTGAGGCGCATGCTTTCGCATGTCCCCGAATTCCCGGGTTTGTTGTCACTACCCCAGATTGCCACCCGAGAATACCCTACACTAACCACTAAATGATGCATCTACGGACCTACGTGTACATAATTATAGCGCTCTCAATTGATCCTGACCTTGAAGATGTGTTCTTAAATCCAGGATTTTGTTTGAGATTTTGCAGAGATCCTAGCAGGCGTAGGTTGACTCCATCTGTTGGTTTGATGCCAACCTTCGGCGATCGGCTATGGCATAGATGGATGCTGAATAAAAGTCAGCAAACTGTCGCAAATCGTACGACGACCATTTCCGGTAGCAAAAATCGGCAATCCATTCATCCAGACAATACCAAGTGTTGGAGAAATAAAGATCCGCAAGTTAGCAATCGGCATCTTGGTACGGCAGGTTCGGGTAAGAATATTTCCCCCCGATTCGGAATGTGTTTACCCCAGTATTGACATGAACCAATCACGATAAAGGATTTGCAATGGTCATTCTGACGTGGAGAGCCGTGTTGAATTGCCGCTACCGTTTGCGCCCATGATCCACGGCCCCGCCCCCTCCAACATTCCCGGCTAGAATAACGGCAAAGAAACGCTCATCTTCAGTCCAGCAGCTGTCGTACTTAATCTCGCGACCTGCACACTCTTTTGGGGCATCTCATTTCTTCCTTATCTATCACATTCTCAAGATACCCCAGACTCCAACGTCTTTCCCTCTCTATCCTCCACACACACTTCACAATGTCCAACGGTACAAACGGCACCAACGGCGCCTCGGCGCAATCAAAGTTCGACCCCAACTTTACCGACCATGTCATTGGCCTCATGAGCCCCGAGACCGAGCCTCGACAGCGCGAGATTCTCACTTCTCTCATCCGCCACATGCACGACTTCTGCAGAGAGGTCGAGCTCAAGCAGGAGGAGTGGATCATTGGTGTCAACTACATCAACTCTCTTGGCCAGGCCTACCAGAAGAACCGCAACGAGACATGGCGTGTCTGCGACATTCTCGGTATTGAGTCGTAAGTCAATTCAATTGCGCAATCAAAAATGCATTCACTGACCTTCCAAGGCTTGTCGACGAGATCAACCACAAGGTCGTCACCGACGGAGGAAAGGCTCCCACATCCTCCAGCATCCTCGGACCCTTCTGGTCTCCCGAGACCCCATTCCGCGACAACGGCGCTAGTGTCGTCCAAGATATGCCCAAGGATGGTCAACTCACATTCTTCCACGGTGTCATCCGCGACGTCGATACAGGCAAGGGTATCCCCAACGCCGTCTTCGACATGTGGCAAGCCAGCACCAACGGCAAGTACGACGCCCACGACCCCGAGAACCAGTCGCGCCACAACCTTCGCGGCAAGTTCCGCACCGACCAGGACGGCAAGTTCTGGTTCTACTGCCTCAAGCCCACCGAGTACGCCATCGACACATCTGGCCCCTCTTCCGAGCTTCTCCGCATCATGGGCCGTCATCCTTACCGCCCTGCTCACATCCACATCATGGTTACCCACGATGACTACCTCGGTGTTACTGCTCAGCTGTACCCCAGCGACGACCCCTACCTCGAGACCGATACCGCTTGCGCTGTCAAGGACGACTTGCTGCTTGATTTCAAGCCTGCCAAGGATGATCCCCAAGGCGCTGTTCTCGATGTCGAGTACAACGTCAACCTTGCGTCCAAGCGATACAAGCCTGATAGCACTATGCTGATGCAGAACGCCAACCAGAACAAGTTCTAAGCATTAACAAAAGAGAAGGAATAAAATAAAAACAGAATAAAAATGGCAAAATTAGAAGCATTTGGATGGCATGTACATAACATTTAACATGAGTACAATTTTTAGCGAATCATGATGGAGCTAGTAAGGAATGAAAATTACTGCAAGTTTACCACATACCAAAGTTCAGTGTTACGCAAGGGATGATTGTGAAGTTATTGTAAAATGAAGTGAACATTAAAGTATTCAAGCTTGACAATCTAGGTTTACCAACTTTTATGTAAATGCACGCAACATGACCGATCTCCAGGCGTTGAGGCTGTCAGGAGTTCTCGTGTTGAAACCGTAACAACTCAAACCACCAAGACATGTCAAACCACGTGAGTCATCATGCTTCGCCTAAACCCAGTATTGGCCACGCTGCCAATGCCATACGAAGGCAAAGCGCGGATCATACGTAAAGGTGTAGCAAAGCCAGCATGCCGCTTTATAACGCTTACACGTTCGCGGATAGTCATACGAACTTGCCGAGCATGCACATCTAGACCAAGCAGATGAATCGGCGTGCTTACTACCTGAGACGCAGCAGGCATAAACAGCTGAGCCATCTTGAGTCTTGAATCATCAGACTTGAAGATGTCGGCGAACGGAGTGATAGAAGCGAAAGGGAACTCGGCAAGCTTAGGGGCGATCATTGTAGGTAAGTTGAACGAAGCGTATATAGTCACTGCATCTCGAAGAGTGAACAAGGCATAACTCAGCAGAGGCGTCCCAGCGCCACAAGCCATCCGGGAAAAGTAGGCGTCTTTGAATATGCTTAACCCAGAACTGACGGTCGTGGTAGCGGCGAACTTGGCGGGAGAAGAGCAGACAATAGAAGGGTCGAGATCATATTGAACAGCGTTGAAGGAGTCGAACATGTTGGCAGTGGCGTAGGTTCCGAAGTAGACGAGGAAGGGTATGAAGAGCGAGGCGAAGGTTGCCTTGGGCTTGGAAGCCCATTTGCGCACAGAGCCCATGACTGAGGTGTTGCTGGTTGCCTTGTTGAAGACGAGCCTAATGAGGATCATGTCAGTCATCTACCAGAGAGAGAAATAGAGAAGATGAATGGTGAGATGTGATTGGAGGAGACTTACTTGTCAATGGCTGTAACCCAGGGAGTGACCAAAGCAGAAGCGAAAGCCGCAGCAGCCATGTCAACAGCAAAGTACTGCAGGGTACAGTGCTGCTGCTCCCTAATACTCGTAACATCCGTCATTTTGATGACAGTGAGAGTCTATAGACTCAATTTGATAGATAGATGATCTGGCCAGCAATAGCAAAATTCACAAAGTTGCATGCTATGACTCTTATATAACACGGCACCTGACGCCACCTGACGCCGAAATACCGAACCACCGCATAACAGCCATACAGCCCCAGCCTATCAGAGACCATCTAGGCTCTCAACTACCGGTCTAGTTTCAGCCCGACACGTACATTCTCAACAAAAGGGTTACCTTGAAGGTCAATCACGAAAACTGCGTAAGCTCACCTTGTGGGTCTCTGTCGGTGTGGTTGTGGTTGGTAGAGACTGCGGCTACGCTAATCTCGATACCGTCTTGCGTCGGGTTAACCAGGAGAGATGGGATTGACTCACCTAGGTGACGATTACGAGTACGTCTTTCGGCTACGTTCGGACGATTTGTTGAGTACCAGGCTATTCGGTGAGTGAGCTTGTAGACCGACTTTCTCTCTCGATGTATGTTTGCACTTCCAGTGTTGGTTGTTCCCAGCCTCTCCGCGTTTCCCCACGGCAATGAGGCGGGATGGGATGGGAATTGTTGACGCGCTAGAGCTAACCCCGGATTCATCTTCAGGGGCTGAGCACGGACCTTGAGCTTCTGTCGGCTTCAGCTTTCAGCCCTTTTTTGCAATGCAACCACAACAAGCCATCAACTGTGAGCGACCGCGTGAAGAGCCACGGAACGCAGCCACTTTTTGCGCGCTCTGTTTTTGAAAATAATTCATAGAAATGTTCAATCTTGTCAATGTTTAGCATAACTGATGAATTTAGCCTTCTAGAAGCTCTAGCGCATTGCATCTTCGGCTTAAGGCGGTTCATTTTAGCTTGCGACTTTGTTTCTGGTTCCCACTTCTCAGATTGATAGCGAGATGAGATCTATCATGTACCTGTTACAAAAGCAAGGCATAGCCGATGGTTTCCGAGCTGCAAGTCAGCCTGAAACCTTCTTGTCAATAGAAGTCAGTCGTGAAGACCAGGAGAACGTGGTTGGAATGCTTCCAGACGTTGCAGTCTTGATCAGAGTTCGCGACAAGACCTCGTTGTGCTCTCTTGATTGGCTGCTATAGTCTTATGAAATCTGATGCAAGTATTGATGCAAGATGATCCTCTCATGCAAGCAGTACTCTTGACCCGAGGCTTACCGATGGTTGTGCTCTAGAAGCTTTATGGTCAGAGGTTTCTTAGTCTACGCTCTGGTTATAGACAGATACTTGTCTCATACGTATCGTATCTCAAAACCACCTGAAGGAGTATTAAGGTATTGTATTAAGATCCTCCATCTTTCGTCCTCCAACACATTCTCGACCCGTTGCAAAAACAATGAAAATAAAAACAAAGTGCCACGCCCAACGATATTCATTTAATCGTTATCCCGAATCTTCACAGATCATATCACCATTGCAGTAGCTAGTCCGGCCATAGCCAGAGCAGCAAACGCGCGAACCAAAGGTGGAGACCCGGCCGAAGTCGTCTCGGTAGGAACCGTCTCAGCAGGTGTGGTTTCGGCTGTACCCTCAGTACTGGAAGCCTCGATATCGGTTGCGGAAGTGGGCATGCTTGTTACGCCATCAGAGCTAGCATCGGCCGTGGAAGAAGCCTCGTTTGTTGAGGAAGCCTCATCATTGGAAGAAGTCTTAGCGGGTGCAGCGTCTCCTGTCGCAGAAGCAAGCTTGCTCAGGCCGCCGGTAAGCGCCACCTCGTGGTATAAAAGAGTGAAGTCGGCCCCCGTCTCTCCCTTTGTCCTGGTCATGTTGTACTCCGTAGAAGAACCGAACCCAGATGCTTTTGAGACTGTGCACCTCTCAATCACAGACCGGCTCATCTCACAGACACTGGAGTACATAGTACCATCGACGGTCCCGTGGACATCATAAACACCCGTCTCGGCAGCACCTGATGGCAAGGTCTTGCTGGCCCAGGGTCCGAACTCGACGAAGGCTGTGTGGTGGTCGCAAGAGTTGTCATTCGGTTTGCAGCCTCGCAGCATATATCGTGTCCCAGTAGCTTCGGCTTCGAAAACCTCTCCCTGGACTCTGACATTGTCGCCCGCAGGCCAAAGAAGTGACGTGATACTTGTGGAGGGCATATTGGACAAGTGTAGGTAGAAATGACGCAAGACGAGGAAGAATTTACTGGCGATGGGTCGTTTTTAAAGTTGCTTGTGATGATTTGATCAGTTTATTATTGGTGTTGGTCGTGCCAGCTAATTACCTGCAGGGGCATGGCGCGGGTTTCAGGCCAGGATGCTTAAATTGTAGCCTATTAGAATCCTTGCTGCTGGGATAATAAAAGATGAATATGTAGCCATTTTATGCGAAATGAGTCTGGCTTTAGGCTATAAACTCTAATCATCTCCATGTCTGCTGATAAGTTGTTAGTCAGGATTGATCGCTGCAAGGCATGACGTTTCACTTGGTCAGTGGTAAGAAACATAAATTTAAAGAATCGGATTAATATGGACGGCCAGATATTTTGTAAATCTAACATTGCCAAAAGTAAAAATAAATTCTATAAGCTGTGCAAATATTGTAACAAAGCAAACTTGAATCAGAGTTGCTCATCGCGCCCAAAAACCCTTATCGCCGACATAAGCCCATAGGCTTCTCTATGTGGACTCTGTCGTTGAAGGTTGCTTATGAGTCGCTTCGAGATCAAACCCAGTAGTTTGGTCCTCCTTGGGGACTTTGAAGCCAAGGTGTGCAAGGTAGTTGGAGGGAAAGAAAATATTGTAGAGAAAGACTACAATCAAGATTGGCAGTGTATCAAAAACATACTGACTAGAGGCACTCTGTTAGCGGCAAGAATGATGATAGATAACGGTTAACTTACTACCACTCCTCTTGATGAGTCTTTCCATCTTTACCACCGGCAAAGTCGATCTCACGGTAGACGGAACGGATCAGAATGAGAAGGCATGAAACGTTGACCACAGCCAACAAGGTCTGCCACTTCTTGGTGATACCATATCTTTCCTGGTTCTGTCTAGCGAAATCGGGGCTGAGCTTTCTGGCGGCGAAATGGAAGCGGATGGCTGAAACAGTGAAGAGTCCAAAGCCTGCAATCTGAGTGCTTACACCGACAAGACCGAGAGTCTTGCCAAGATTAAGCTTCTCCTTTGCATTAGGCTCTGTTGGATCTGTGCCGGCGATGAAAATGGCGGCGACGAGTTGGAGAATGAGAGAAATTACATCGAAGCCGACGAAGAGGAGAGTGATGAAGCGAGCTATCGATGAGGTAAGTATTGGTTTGCTTTTAATGAGAGGATGAACTGACGAGGGACCCAGAGGAAGCGCAGAGTTCTTGACTCTGGGGGGACGACCCAGTATACAATTCTTCCGAAGACGACGTAGATGACACCGGCCATCAGGACTGGAGGTAGGATGATGAGGGTGAATTGAAGGACATATGGCTTTTTCTCAGTTGGCTCAGAGGCCGATTTGATCCTGGCTGCGTAGCCGACAACCTCCACTGTGATACTTGTCAGTATGGGAACTGAATGATTGGCTAAGACTGAACATACTGGCAATGGCCAATAGCATGAAGATCCACACCCAAGCTTTCTTCCGGATGATCTGGTAGAGTGTGACAAGGAAGCTTAGGCCAAAGAGACCTGCGCAAACTCCCGCCAATGGCTTGGAAGGGTTGTAGAGATAGTAAGACATTGAGTCCATATTAATGATGTTGTGATGTGATTGTTGAGAGTGAATTGAGCTGTATTGATGATACGATATCTACATAGAATCTCAAAGGATATTATATAGAGTCTTCTGTTTGCATTGTTTCGACGGAAGATGCCGTCCACATCTTGAGTTTGTCTCTAAGTTAAAAGCCACCTCCACACGACTGGAATCGTAACACCATAGCAATGCCTCAACTGCAAGCCCAGACACGTCAAATGTAGTCGAAAATAAGCCAAGTTGAGCTGCACTGATGCTTTCTAGACGCCATGGCTGAGCCTTGGCGGCCAATCTGACGGTTGAGTTTCAAAGCCAGTAATCTGTGGCTCTCGACGTCACTGGTTGAAGGTCAAGCCACTTGGAATGAGAACCTGTTCCCGGAAACACCTTTGGGCGTTTGACGTGTAACGTTTGAACGTGCGATAAAAGCTTAACCGTTAGCTAGGTCTGTGTTAGGAGATTAGAGTTCCAAGCCACGTTTTGCTACTCGAATGGGCTGCTAAAAGTGACGTTTCTCCCGGCTTTAGGGCTGTCGACATGTCGGAAGAGTTAAGCTCCGACGCCGGTCACTTCGGCGGATGCTTCTTGCGACTTCCGACATGCAAACGTAAAACCGTCAAGGAGGATGAGATGCACGGAGTAATAAGGCATGGAGTAAAATGGGGGTCAGTGTCGGGGAACAGCCCAGTTGAGGGGGGGAATTGAGTGCTGGTAACCCCACAACTGTCATGACGATATGCTGCCGCTCCACCTCCGCACACCTTGCCGTGTTGGGAATGTTCAGACGACCCGGACCGGACATGATGATAACAATTGCCTGAGGTCAAGGATGAGAAATAAGATTGACCCAGGGAATATCCTCTAGGATTATTCTTCTTTCACTCCCGTGAGAAACATTGGCCGCCGAAAGCATAAGAAAAGAAATACTTTTGCTGACTTCATTGATCTTATTCAAAGGCTTAGACCAAAACCACGAACATGACTTCCGAAACTCATAAAGTCGCATTCTTGACGGTATGTATCCCAAGGCTCAACTTTAACCCTCACTAATACTTTTAGTCCGCCCAGGAAGCGAGTGTCAAACCAACATTTGAGGTCAAGAATGTCTCTCGCCCAGTGCCAGGGCCCAACGAGATTCTCGTTCGTCTCTCAGTCACCAGTCTATGTGGCTCGGACTTGGGCATGGCACAAGGCCACATGGGTCCCGTAGGAAATATCCTCGGCCATGAAGGCGTGGGCAGAATCGCAGAGCTTGGCTCCAACGTTGCGAATCTCGATTCGAGTATTCAGATTGGCCAGCGTGTAGGAGTAGCTTGGACTCGGGATATCTGTGGCACTTGCAATATGTGCGTTGATCTGGTAAACGAGGGTGAAACAAGATGCGTTGAGGCTTTGCACTCCGGCAAGGCCTACGATGGTACTTTCGCCGAGTATACCCTTGTGCCTTTGAGATATCTGGCTCGTATTCCTGATACATTCCACGATGTCCCAGATGAAGAGATTGCGCCTATTCTATGTGGAGGAGTTACAGCGTACAAAGCCATCAAAGGTTGCAACATCACACCTGGGCAGTGGCTCGTCGTGTCTGGCGCTGGTGGCGGCGTGGGTGCTCTGGCTGTCGCTTTCGCTCATGCAATGGGTTACCGAGTAATCGCCGTGGATGCAGGCGCCTCAAAAGAAAACTATTGCAAGTCTCAAGGCGCAGAGCATTATGTCGATGTCACATCTGGACAAGATGCTGGACAACAAGTCAAGGCTCTGACGGATGGTCAAGGTGCCAAGGCCGTTGTGGTCACTGCAACAGCGGCTAACGCTTACCAAAAGGCCTTTGACATGCTTGGCCCGTTTGGCACTCTTATGAGTGTATCACTTTTGCCGGAGGAGGCCAAGATTGCATTCCACCCGACTTGGTTTATCGATAACGGATGGACCATCAAAGGTTCATCTGTCGGTACGAGAGCGGATATTCTCGAGGCTTTACAGTTTGTGAAGAGGAGATTGGTGATTCCCCAGATCAAGTGGGCGGAGCTTGAGGATATCGAGAGTCTGATGGAGAAAATGTCTCAAGGCCAGGTATGTCTACCATATTCGTGCATCTTGCGGAAGCTAACAAATGACAGCTGGAGGGAAAATATGTGATGAGGTTGTGAGGTATATGATGAATAATGGTACAGAGTGATGGAAAGATAATTGGCCTTGGATAGCGATGAGATGGTGGCAGACTGATGTTCACACTTTTAGGCTATGGGGCCGGCTGTGTCTTGCAACGAGGAAGGATTTTCTAACGTGCAAAATTTATAGAATTGAGAAATCTGACTACTTGAAGAGACAATCACACTATACTTCAAAAATCATTCTGGATACCACCCTACTAATATCTCGCATCAATATTGATCTGTGGCCCCGTAAAGGTCTTGCGCAAACCACCAAACCAGAGACCAGTCGTGAAGACAAGACCAACCGCCATGACCACAATCAAATAGTTCATGGACGACGCACTGACGGGCATAAAAGAAGGAAAACAGAAGCTAACGGAGAAAAAGGCCACAAACAGCGTAGCGACAGCGTTGACTGCATAGCCTGCCTTGCCCAAAGAGAAAGCTCGTTCGGGAAGACAGCTACGGCCCCGGACTAGCAGGGCTGCTTGAGGAAGAGCAACTGTAATATTGAGAGCAAACAGCGTGAGACCGATGAAACTATTGTAGGCTGTACTCGAAGCCACGTATAGGACGCCAATGATGACCTGCAGACCAAGCATCACTGCGGTCGCTCGGACAGGGCTTGCCCACTTGAGATGGGATAAGAATGTGGAGAACGGCACACCACCATCGCGCGAGAAGGACCAAATTGTTCGCCCAGAGAAGATGAACAGGTTCAGGACAATGTCGTAGAACATGATAATATAGTAAACGGTCCAAATGGTAGTCGCAACGCGATTGTTCAGGGCCTGGTTGTACACTTCGAGAATAGGCACAGTGGACTCGATAATCGCATCGATATCTTTGATAGAGAACATTAAAGCAATTGTCCATGCGACAACGGTTGTAATGCCAAGCCCGATGGTAAGGAAGATAGCTCGCGGGACATTTTTACTGGGATTTGGAACCTCTTCAGCCAGGTGCGTAGGTCCATCCACTCCAGAATATGCCCACAAGCAAGAGGTAATGGAAATAACCATAGCCCAGCCGTCACCCCATCCGCTGACGTTCTTATACTCTTTGAACACAGTTTCGGCAGATTGCTTACGATCGCTGACCGCTAAAAGGGTCACCATCGAGGCAATGAAGCCGACTAACGACAGCCAGAAGATGGTGGTAGTCAAGCGACCGATAGCAGCGGGGAAACGTGAAGTGGCGATGAACGCAACGATGCACAGCAATATATGCATCAAGTAGGTATGCCAGGCTTGGATTGTGTAGGAAGGATTCCAGAGCTGGGCAAGATCGAGCACTGAACTAGCAGCGAAGAAATTGCAAGATGCGGTCGCCGCCATGAGATAAATAATGGATATCCACCCAGTATAAAAAGCAGCAACACGACGCGTCGAAGCTGGGAAAGCCATGAAGACAATGTGATACTGTCCACCAGCTGAAGGGAATGCTGAAGCCAGCTCCGCAAAGCCGATATTAATCGTAGCCATGACGATACCACCAACGATCAAGCCATATATAATTGAGGGTCCTCCGCCACATGCCAAGGGTACCGCGATACCAGAGGCAAAGGCCATCCATGAGTTGGTGGTGGTGAAGGCGAATGCGAGAACGGACAGAGGGCTGTATCTCTTTTCGAGGTGTTCGTTGGGCTGGACGTGGGTGGCGAATGACTTGCCCGCTGCTTGCGACGGCGTCAGTGACGCATTGTCGGGGTCGTGTTTTTCGGACATCTTCCAGGTTAATAAGATATGAAGACTCTGGAAGGAAGGAGTATAGTGTAAGGCTATTCTTCAAGAGGGGGAGTAACGAGCTTATAAACGGCGATCAGTACTAGCAACGAACCATGAAAGGCGTGGCAGGTAAAGCGATATCGCTTGATACGAGCATAACTCCACGGGCGAGACCACTGATAAACATTGACTCCAATCTTTCAGTCATAGTTCGACCCCAATTGTTCTTTATCTGGGGTTCCTGGGGAGTCTGGGGCGGCTCTCACAATTAGGCGAACCCATTTGATGACGAGGAGTTACTTCCCCGCAACACATCTTTCTGAGCTGAGACGTCCACTGGATGATTTGATAGACGTCGCCTGGTCTTTCCAAGAGCGGTATAGTGCATAGGAAGATAGAGGCGACAGATGTCTCCACGGCCGGTTTGTTACCGGGGTAGTGGGGTTAGTGTGCCGAACTCCCGAAGAGATTGGAGATAGCTTCTTTATCGACGAGGACCTTCATTGGTTCTTTCGCCTGCACAAAGCGAACGGATGATCTAAAAAAATGAGTTGAATTGCTGCCATCTTGAGCTAGGCCAGTGGCTGATATCAGCAGGCCGAAGATTGAATGACAGTGGAGGGGAAACAATGTAGTGGAGAGGTTTTGCAACATGGCACGATTTCTTATCTTCAACGAAGCTGTTTTGGCCATGAGGCCTCGGACATAAAGCTCAATTCTAGTCTATGGAGATGTAATCAAACACACCGTGCGTTCCGTGTGTAACGTGTCCTCATCTTGATCATCTGTTCGATAATTCTCCGAGCCAATCACGCAACATCTAACACACTGTTCCATCTGGAGTCTATAATGTAGTTGAACCCCATCAATTACTTCAACTGATGCAGCGACCCAGATAGCGAGATCCTGCGAAGAAAGCACACGAACTATAGGTCCAGGCTCAGCCAATCTATGTTGGTCGATCAAAAGTCCTTCTCCCTGTACAAGAGACGAGCGGAAGCCATTGAGCGACCTGCAGACTTTTCTATGACAACTTGAAGCTGTGTAGGCTCTATTCAGTTGCGACCAAATCTTTGCAGCACCTATTGCGAAATGGTGACCAGGATGCTTTGGGGTCGAGATGCGGCAGGCAACCCGAAGACTTCTGGTCTCTGTGGCTGCCTCCACAACAATAAGCTCGGCTCGGAGATTAGGGGATGAGCTATCCTCTAAACTGTCGTATGCTGTAATGTCGGTCCATGAAGCAGTTGAATAGTAAGGATTCTGTGCTATTCCTTCCGCTCCACCACCACGATCCGGATCGCGTATACTGTCAAACGTCATGCCGTTCCACTCGATCCTGCCGGGTATAACTGTTACTCGACATACTTCCTCAGGGTCCGATTTGGTTTTGATCAATGTGTCGAGAGAGAAGCAAAGACCATAGTGCGAGATTGCCGCTGTTTGTGGGTTCTGAGCAGGTGCCTTATACCAGTTCACAGAGCTGTTTTCCCGACCTGTGAATATGATATGAGACAGCTGTAAAATGCCGATTTCGGGCCATGAGATTGCGAAGATATGATCTTCCGTCAAGACCTCTGTTTCATAGGACTCTGAAGGGACAGCTCGTTCCTGCTTTTCGTAAAGCATCTCCATGCCCCTTCGGCTTGGTCGCACCTCCACCTCTCCAGACATTTGAATGGCTGACATGGTTCGCACAAATGTACAAACAGTCGGAACCAATATCATTAGACAATACGAGTTTTCTTTTGGTCCCGTGGAGTCGCTACAACATCTTTTGCACTGGCAGAGTTGACTCAGCTGTGTTATCGAATGGAGGTACTTCTCGATAGCATTCTCATAGCTTTGGTCCACCGCAGCTTCCATTGTTTGACGAAGAGCCGGGTCATGGTCAAGCTCGGGCAGCAGTTTGAGGGCTTGCAAACAGAATCCTCTCCCATAGCTCGAATTGGATACTGGGGGTAGCATTTCTCGATCTTCCGACTGGTATGTCGAGTCCGCTCCATAGCCCTCATCTCTCATATTGCCAAGGAAGATTCGAGCGGCTGATCCAAGGCAACTGCCGAAAGTCCGGGCCTGTTTTCCGAGCAAAAGTCTCATGGGATTGCCGAAAGTATCGACTAGGCATGTTTCCCACGAGACCCGACCACACGTTGTACACCCGTGTTCTAGTTCATCGGAAAATAACAATCTTCCGCCAGGAATGATGTAGTGTTTTCGCGTGACTTGAATCGATCCTGGTTCATTCTGTTCAGAGTATGTGATTATAACCTGAGAATCTGCAGAAGAATCGTTTCTCGTGCCGTCTGGCCGATATATAATATCACCATTTTCATTTCTCAGCTCAACTCTGAGGTCGAAAATCCAGTGTGCAACAGCAGCGATCCAGGCGCAATCAGCTCCCCCCGAGAGGTGCAATTGGTCAAGGCCTCCCCGGGAAATCTGAAAAACCTGTTCCAATACAGTCGCGATGGCTTTGGGTGTCCCTGCACTCATGCGACTTGGCCAGTCATCCCTCAGGAAAAGCCTTGCGATTCCATGAAGGACTAATCCGAACTCTGTCGAAGCCAACAATCCTTCAGAAGTCGCAACCAAAGACGTCCATTGCCGGAGCGCTGGTGTATACTCAGCAGGTGGATGATACAAGAGGAACAGCTCTCGCAATATTTGTCCCGCGACGGGTGTACTGTAATGTTCGGTCAAGGATGCGCATACAGCAACACATGCCAGCCCTTCTGCAGAATCTTGCAGGGTTCGAACAATGTGCTTTATCCCAAATCCAAACCAGAGCACGTTACCAACCGAAGGGAAAGCACTCAAGCTATCAATGGCTTTGTTCATACGAACCTCACCTTGCCGGCCCAGTTTCGCGTTAGAGAAGATGGCTTGAGCGGCGACAAGGGTGAATGCCTCCACCCCAGCTTTTGATAGCCTCGATAAGACATCAACGGACAAAGTGACACTTCCACCGGTGACTGAAGTCCAGTCGACGGTGCCTTGTTGTTGAAAGCCAACGACTGACCGGGAAGAGTTCCGATGAGACGCCATGTTGGCCGAATTCCTGGACGTTGCTGATTATAGTTACTCGGAAACTTTCAGAATTTCTGCATGGATCCTAAAATTTGACCTTGTTTCTTGAAGAGCGGGGAAGTGTAATTTAGGCAGACTTTTGTATATTGGTGGGCATCACGAGGCGTCCAATAGCTGCCCGCAGATGTAGGTAGGCTATGTCTTGACCTGTACCGTGGTCGGGTTGGGAGGCGTCGCGATTCGTGCTCTCACTGCTTAAGACTATTGAACGCCGAACGTAAGAGTAGAGCTGATTGGTGTAGAAAACAGATACCTGTAGGTAAGCGAAAGGTCTGGTCCTTCGTGGTGACACGTTTCGACCAACACCTCCAAGAAAGGCTCATCTTCAAAGTAGCGATATCATCAGAGCCTGGTAGACACTTCTAGACACAATTATGGCGACCTTCCATCCTATCAGAAAGGCTGAACTTCATGCAAAGTGCTCTATAGGTGAAACTTATGTATATGCCAAGATAGTGGCTGAAAGTGCGCACTCTCATAGGCAGCTGAAGTGATTGACATATTGCATATTGTGCAGTCCTCAGGCTAGGCAGATGCTCTCCATAGCTCTTTGACTGTTATGTACTCTGTGTAGGCTGCTAAGAAAGAAGCCAGTATTTCCGAAACCAGTCCGCCATTTATCCAATGAAGAGTCAATGGGGCATAAAGCAGCATCTGCACAAGTTTTCTTCTCCATTCCCCTCGCGAACTTTCATCGTCTTCCTTCAAACCCCGACTGATTAAAGACCAATCATGCAATAGCTGGGCAAGTTCCGAAAAGACGTAAACACCCCAGCCCTTTAAAGACCATAACATTAGCTTGGACTCTGACTTTTCCGACTTTCTTAGAACGCCACGTCTCGTGAGCCACGCTAGGTTTTCGGAGACGAGATAGCTGAATAAGCCTAGCACGTATGTCCCTTTAATAGTTTTGCTGATGAGATAATCTCGCGGGTGTTCATCGAATTCATCACTTCCATCTCGTGTTCGTGACAGACCAGTAAGGAGTTCTTTACCATCGGTCCATATCCCAAGTATCCCCCAAAGCCTCGTAATAATTTGCCAATCGTCCATGATATTCGAAAGTGCTCTCGCTCGTTCCGCAAGAACCGGCCTGCAAGCTGCGATTCGCGCAAAATGTGAGGATAATTTGGAAAACGACGCGACAGATGTCAACCTTATCGGTAAGCTTCGCAAACATAAACTGCTGATTCTAGTCGCCCATTGTTTTAATCTCTCGGGAACTGGGGTTTCCAGTGCTGTCGCAACAAAATGTGTCGCAAAAGCTAGAAAAAGGATGACGAAATCGTGACTTTCGCGAGTATGCATAAGACGGTTCATGTGTGAGATGAACTCGTCAAGCTTTTTGATGGGTTTGGGCACTTTGCTAGCGATGATATCCTTTTTGTCCATGGGTGGTTTTGACAAGAAAACATGACTTTCTTCTGGCTTCTCATCCGGAATTGCAGAGGGAGGAGCTTCAGGTTCTATCCTGTCAATTGTTAGCATGGATTTTTTGGCTTATTTGGTTGGAGCCAGGTACCTGATCTCCGTCATTGTGCAAGTGAAGGATTTTGTGATCTTTTCAAAGAATCGAGGCTCGAAAATGAAAGTCTTGAATTTTCCCCTTATTTACTTTGGTCGGAAAGGTCGGAATGTCGAAGTGAGGAATTGCAGAGCAGCAGTTGAGGGTGGTAGTGAAATATTCTTGCGGGGATCGTCTTTATTAAACCAGCACTTGGCGCATTACCCGGCCTGTCGTGTGCAATTGCTTGAACCGACATAGCGCAGGGTGTGGATACTCGGTACAAGGATAGCACATGGCGAATCTCCCGTTTGATCTTCCAAGATTGAGCTATCTCGACCCAAGGTGATGAATGCAATGTCATGTCGAACTATAGCTCCTCTCTTATTTCGATCAATAGCCTATTCTGAAGGATTCTCGGTAAGGCAGCTTCAAGAACGAGACTGATCTCTTGATATGACCAGGTCTTGCACATGGTAGATCAAGGCCCTCCGCTCATTGGATCATAAATGTCTAATCTCTCCACCTTTCTTCGCGTGAACTATTTCCCAAACAAGGCAAAGTTGTGCATTTTTCACTGACCGACTTGTGACTGGGAAATGAAGAGGGAGGAATTCAATCGAGTCCAAGGTCGACAAAAAATAGTATTTGCTTAGGAGCGAAAGAGAATTCGCTTGACCAGGCTTTAGCTAAGGAACAAGAGAGGAAGAACCACCAATTCAAAGAACAGTGTAATTAAGCTGGACGTTTCTATGATCATGCATCATTGCCATGAGATTTTAATAATAGAAATCACACGTGTGAGGTGCAAGAGACAGCATACAGCATTTGACAGCGAGAAGATATGTGCTCAGAAGTGACTGGAAAGTCAAAGGTCAAGACCGGAGAGACTGAGAAGATATCTATTCCAAAGAAAAATATAAAATACAAATAGTATACATCCGTCATACCCTGGAGTCTATTTGGTGCTACAACTGAAGAAGCTCTGGACTCGATGGCTCCTTGGCATAATACAGCTTCAGCCCTTCATAACACCCCAAGAATAAACCATTACCCACAGCAGCGGCTATACAAGTCACGGTAGCTCCTCGAAAAAGCCCAGAAACTCCGTCCCTAACCAGAATGCCCTTTGCAATCGAAATAGGTCCGCTTGCTGCAGGTTTTCGTGCCTTTTCTCGACTCAGCGTTGATGTGAAAAGAGCCTCGGGCTGTAGTGGATGGCTGGGAGGAGCCTTTTCTGGAAGACGCATCCTTGTCTTCACCACATCGATGGGGACGAAGAGTAAAGATGCGATCGCGCCTCCGATACCAGCCGTGATGCCGCTCACCTTGACCTGCTCAGTGATACTTGGCGATTTTTCCAGTCTTTTTAACCATGTAGCTTTGAGATATTCGTATATTGAGAAAGTGAGACTTGTCCGTGGGAGATTGCCTGCGACCAGGACTGTATATCCAGTCCACAATTTCAAGGGTTGTCGAGAGAAGTGCTTTAGGGCGGATAAGACTGGAAACCGTTGCCCACCACCTTCGGAAAACCTCGACACCTGAGCGTTCTGCTTAAGGACCTCTGAAGGGTTGATAATAGCACAAGCGACCATATCCGCCAGCGCACTACTCGTGACATGCACAGCTATTTGAGCCATGCTGCCAGGCTTGAGGCCTTCCTTCGGCTGTAGAGTCGTCTTCGCTTTCTCATAAATGCCGAAGAATGTGACGGAGGCCGGGATTGTTGTGATAACTGTTGGCGCTATGCCGCGGTAAAGACCACGGAACAAGGCTGGCTGCAGTTTGCCTTCATGGCTTCTATACTTGGGTATGTACTCTGGAGATTGGATACGCGTGATAAGAGTATCGAAAGGGTGTACGACAAACTCTACACTCAGAGCCGCAACGGCTGCAGCCTACAGAAGTTAGTCATGTGCCAAACAAGAAGCTTTCCGTTTCTTACCAAAGATATATCCGCAGCATCGGCGCTGGAGGCTGAGGACATTAAACAGACAAACGAGAAAAAGGGGACCAGGCTTATTATATAAGAGAAAGTTGGGATTGAAAGACGGATGAAGCAATTATAGTAAATAGATGAAATTTGATTTGAGAGGTTGATATGAAGGGCGAAAAGTCTAACGCGCTTGGTAGAAGATCAACTACGTCAACATTGAACATTGGAGCGAACGGCGCTAGACTATCGCCCCGACAATGATGGAATGAGCCACCAATGAGCAAACCATCGACTGCAGAGGCCTTTACGTCTCTCTTGTGACCTCCACCATCTGAAGAAACAGCTGAATTGTACCGGCATAAATGCAGTACTGTTTGTTACACACCTAACATTGATAAAATGAGTCTGACATCACCAGTCTCATTGCGCTCAGATCGCTTTAACTGGCTACCAAAATTAGTCAGCGTCTCTTATCAGTTTATCTTTTTAGTGCTGCCTCTAGGCTAGTCTCCCGGTCTGTCAGCAGCAATGCTGCAGCTAACAGTGTTTTTATCATAGCGATTGTGTCAGACTCATTGTTTCACTAAATGCTTTCCCTTCATAATCGCGCCGAATAAGACAAGCTTTAAATTCCGATGAGCGAGTCAGTCACGCCACCAAATGATTCTCACCAGCGACTTGGTCTCAGGCGAAAGCGGAAACAAGTCGGCCGAGCCTGCGACGGGTGCAGACTCCAGCGGATAAAATGCGACGATAGCGCCCCGTGTCTCAATTGCCGCACCCGTGGTAGAGAGTGTAGCAAAAGCACTGCGTCACTAATACCAACTCTACCTCAGGCGCAAGATGAGATTGACTCACTGAGACGGAGAGTGAAGTCACTAGAGGCTCAACTGGCACAAGAGCGTAGTAACAAAACATCGCCTGTTCCGCATGTACAAGAGCCAACACCGCCAAGCGGGTCGCCTTCTTTCCAGCAATCAGCAGTCCAAGAAACCACCAAGATAAAACCCTGGGATGGCGTCTATCTTCGACCGGCGCGATCTCCTCACAGCGCCTGGTTTGGGCCTTCTTCGCTTTACTTCTTCACGCACCGACTCAGTACTTTTCTGAGTACCCAGGCAGAGCATATGCTCATCCATCTCGCAAGCAATCTAGAATTGCGCGAACAGCCCAACGTTGCGCAAGACTCTTCCAGGCTTTTGGCTCCACTGACTGGAAAGCACGATGAAGCGTTTTACCTGACCCCAATACAAGAGGAATACTTCCTAAGCTTATACTGGGAGACTTATCACACATCCCTATACGCCATTGTCGATGAGGCGGAGTTCAAATCACATATTCAGTCTCTTTACATTAATGTTCCTCCAGGGCTACCGAGAAAGCAATCGGCGCTAGTTGACATCATCATCGCCATGTGCATGCAGTATCACGTCTCCTCTCGACCTACTGGGGAGAAGACGAATATAGTGGAAGACAATGATGCGACCCTGGCTGGCCGATGGTATTATAGGCGAGCTCAGACGCTCTTGGCTTGTGAAGTAGAGAGTCCCTCGCTATCAACGCTACAATGTCACTTGCTATGCGGCGTGTACGTCTGTGTTGGATCGTTTCACAATATGGCTGATAGCATTTGTTCTCTTGCTGTTCGAACTGCTTATATGCTCGGGTTACATCTGGATCCACCGTCGAATCTGCCTTCACGAGAACAAGAGCTACGAAGACGCTTGTGGTGGTCTGTTTTTGAACTCGACACCAAAGTCGGCATCAAAGTTGGCCGCCCGTTTCTCGTCCGTACAACGCACGCCATGCCTCTAATGCCGAGCGATAGTCTTGCAGCAGCCATGGAATCAGGATCGACCTTTGCGCCCATCGGGGGCAATGCTACCTGGCTGAGCCTCAACTTGCAAAGGTATAAGCTCTACCGAGTCGCACGAGACTTGAACCTGTCTTTTTATAGCCAGGAGGTTAAAGTCATGGATGGACAATCTGTTTATGATGACTGCCGCACCATGGACGATCTTGCCATCAGTTGGGGCCCAAAGACCGCAAGCCTGTTGGATTGGACAAGGCAAGTCCCTCAAGCCCTCAAAAACAAGCGAAAAGACGGCACAGCATTCTCTTGCGATGGTTCAGCCCTCGAGCTCGAGCAATACGCACCGCTCTGGCTCCAAAGACAAAGAGTATGTCTCGAACTAGAATATAATCACTTATCCATCAGCCTTCTTCGTCCTTTCATTTCATTCTCCGTTCAGCACGGGAGCTCGACCGTCGAGATGGCTGCCAAGTGTGCACAGCATGCCATTGAATTAACGAACATCACCCATCAAGTCTTGACCACAACAACAATCATCACTGGCTGGCATGAGGCTTTCCAGTGGCAATGGAGCGCCGCAATGACGCTAGTCGGCTTTGTTGTAGGCAATACACAGCATCCCCTAGCTCCAAAGGCTCGGCAGTCGATTGGATTAGCAGTTACGGTTCTCGACTTGTTCGCACCAAGTTTTGACGCTGCAGCGAAGGCGGCCATTATTGTCCGAACGCTGCACGCAAACATCGAAGCGGTCATGTCACAGTTTGGAGAAGCCGGAGACGGCATTCTTGGATTTGATAATGGAAATCTGTTATCAGGTAAAGAGGGTCCACCGCAGGGCATGGATAATGTTCCTAGTCAGTTCGATACTATCGGGGGTGATTTTGATCTTTTGGATATGGCGATGCACGTCGATTTCTGGGCGGAGTTGGATATGCTTTTGCCAGGCACTTTTGGGACCGAGGGAATTGCATTATGATACACGAGGCTTATGAGTTAATGAGTAGCAAACAGTCTTTCATAATCAGTAAACATCGATCTATTAGAGCTACTTCAACAAATAAACTAGCTAACATCAAACCAAGAGATTCAAAGGAAGTGCAGTTTTGGATCAGCACCTTTCGAAACCTTGGTCATCGAAACAGCTTTCTGAATGGAACAATTAGAGAGTTTCGAATACAGCTACAGCCGCTTTAGCAGTAGATGTAGCACTGGCAGGGTTCTGACCAGTAACCAATCGGCCATCGACAACATGGAAGTCGTCCCAGACACCAGGAGCACGTTCATCTAGTACCAAATGTCAGTCCAATGCCAATATGCTTAGAATAATGGGAAAGCTTACAGGTTGCACCGAGACGAGAAGCGACCTCTTCAACCATTTCAGAACCCCAGCTTCGCAGTTCACTCATGATCTTCATAGTATTCTCAGCTTCGGTGGTAAAACCAGTGATCTTCCTTCCCTTGATAAGAGGCTCGTTGGTAGTGGGGTCGATAAGATTGGCAAAGATAGCTGGACCATGACAGACAGTAGATACGACGCCGCCGTTGGCCCAGATCTGAGCGGCGATCTTCTGGAGAGACGTCGCAGTGGGATAGTCAATCAGAGCTGCATGTCCCGCTGAAGCATAGAACAAGCCATACTTGGAGGCATCGAGCTCAGAGGCTTTTGGCATATTGTCAAGTTTCTTGCGAAACTCGCTGTTGGTGTTGTTCCAGGTGGCTAAATCATCACCGTTAAGGAAGTCGGGCTGTTGAGAAAGCCAGTCAGGTGTGTAAGTGCCAGTCTCTGAAGCAAGATCAACTTCAAAGCCGGCAGCAGTGAGGACATTGTAAGGATGGAGAGCCTCTGTGATGAAGAGACCAGTAGTCTCCTTGCCATCGAAGAGACTGGCGGAAGCAGAGGTGATGCTGATGAGAGCTCGGCGGGGCAGAGACATTGTCAGTGATGCTTTGGACGATGATATAAAATGATGTCTAATACTGAAGAAATGGTCACTTGGAAAAGTTGATATACTGTTGTGATTGTATTGAATTGTTGTCGGTGAAGTTCTGAGTCAAAGGTGATCTACTCGTCTATATATATGTGAACAATTGACCGTATCCTACGGACATGCAGCAACGGATATGCAACCACCGGCATACAATACTCTCAAATCACTGGTAACAAGCGAATACTCCGTATGGCATTGATGGTGTTGTGATGCTGACACAAAATGAGTGATTCCTATTGGCTCGATTGTCAACGCGAGCGTCCAGTATCTCTGAGCTTGTGACGTCATTCCTTAGCTCAAAAAGTAGCCTTATCTTATCTCGCTTTATCGCGTCTTATCGAACTCCGAAGGACCTGAGTAATCGTCGGTGATGCTGTGGGGACTCTTGCAGAGGAGTTACTCCAATTGGTCGCTCAATTTGTCAGCTCAAGGAGTCGTCACGACTGGCTCGGATATCACCGAATCAACATTTTTCTTCGACGGAGTCCCGGAGTTGGAAATCGAGTCATGCACGCCATGACATAATCTGGCTATTGCGCCTTCATCCATCTCAACGTTGGCCCTCAAGAAGACCTTGGAAGATAGCGGTGATCACTAATTGAACCTTTCGTTCTTTGGTGTATAAGTAGACCCATCGCCCTAGTCCAAGATGGATTTTCGTATCATCAAGTCCAAAGCATTTCATAGACAGCGATTGCTTCCTTCTTTCGAATTATTACCTTTACTTGAACTTTACAAACCGCCAATATGACTCTATCAAAGACAGCACCCACTGTTTCTCCTGACAGCAGGCTTTTCAAGCCTATCCAAGTTGGCGATGCCAAGCTCGACCACCGAATTGTCATGGCACCTTTAACTCGTTACCGCAATGACGAGAACAACGTCGCCAAGCCCTTTGTCGAGCGATACTACTCCGAGAGAGCCTCAGCTCCTGGTACTCTCGTAATCTCAGAAGCTACTGGTGTCTCAATGCAAGACACTGGTATGCCTCATGGTCCTGCTTTTGTCACAGATGACCAAGTCGCCGCTTGGAAGAAGGTCATCGCCGGTGTCCACGAGAAGAAGTCCTTCTGGGCTCAGCAGATCTGGGGTCAAGGACGTGCTTCTGACCCTGGATACATTAAGCAGCGTGGTCACAAGTTCCGCTCCTCCAGTGCTGTGCCTATCGAAGAAGGTGCTCCTACTCCCGAAGCTATGAGCGAGGAGGAGATTCAGCAATTCATTCGAGACATGGTTGCTACCGCCAGACGCGTCGTCGATGCTGGTGGTGATATTGTTGAGGTCCACGGTGCACACGGATACCTCATTGACCAGTTCACATCCGACTCTATCAACAAGCGAACCGACAAGTGGGGTGGTTCCATCGAGAACCGCGCTCGTCTCCTACTTGAAGTCGTCAAGGCCGTTTCTGCTGAAGTCGGCTCCAAGCGAGTCGCTCTCCGTCTCTCGCCTTATGCCTCGTTCCAAGGTTCAGAATCATCAGACATCAAGGGACAATACACATACATCATCAACGAACTCAAGAAGATTGGTCCCCTCGCCTACCTTTCTCTAGTCGAGGCCCGTGGTGATCCTGCCAAGCTTCTTGCTCCTGACAACGATGACTCCACAGAGGCCAAGACCCTTGACTTCATCCTTGAGATCTGGAACAACCTTTCGCCTGTCATTGTCGCTGGTAACTACACTCCCGAGTCCGCCGCTGAGGTTCTTGACGGACACTACAGCAAGTGGGACGTTCTCGTTGCTTTTGGCCGACACTTTATCGCCAATCCTGACTTTGTTTACCGAGTCAAGCACGGCATTGAGCTGACCAAGTACGACCGTCACACTTTCTACATCCGTGGCTCAGAAATTGGTTATGTCGACTATCCTTTCTCCCAGCAGTATGTTGATGAGCAAAGAGCTTGGGCTGCCAAGAACCTCCCCTCCAACCCCAAGTAGATGTTTATAAGGAAAATACGGATGCAGACGGATTACTGGAAAGGTCGTCTCTTAGGAGATTGAATGATTTATGACAAGATATCACAATATAGAACTTTGAAAAATAAAAGTTGAGTCGAGAGCATCAATATCGATTCCTGTGCCTGAGAGTGCTTTGCGTATAGCATGTTTTCTCGTTGCCTGGTTTTGGCCAACTCATCGAACCAAGCTCATAGGGCGCAATTGACATGTGTGATTTAGAGCAACGTCATCATTCGGAACTTCATATAAACGGAAGCAGGCCCTCCAAACTTTACTCATACAAGCCCACTTCTACGTTTACTTACTATTCACAGTTACAGAAACCACCATGACATCAGAACAGCAACTCGAGGGCGGATGCCTCTGCGAATCCGTCCGCTACAAGATCACCTTTCCATCACACCACGACCTTACCAACGACACATTGGGTTGTATTTGTCAGTGCACCCAATGCCGCAAGCAAACTGGCAGCTTCTTCCTGGCGACGTTGACGGTCCCTGTCTCAGCCATTGAGTGGCAAGGCGACTCAGAAAGCAAAATCAAGAGGTACAAGAAGACGGACACAATCTCCCGGGGCTTCTGCAATACCTGCGGATCGTTTCTCTTTTGGCACCCCGATGGAAAGGACATCAGCATCGCTACTGGCAGTCTCGACCCAGCCTATCTTCTTGGTGGGGGTGAGCACACAGACGGTCGTGTTCCTGCGGAGGGCTGCGCAAATCAGATATTTGGCGGATGGTTCAATGTTGAGTTTTGTGAGAGTGAGATCAAGGGTATTACAGACGACATGCCGATTCTTCACAAGGGGAAGAGGTGTCAAGGCGACAGTTCCAAGCTCTCATTGGACAATTAGCCGTTAAGAGCCTGATGTTACTTAATGCTACCATATATCATCATCATTGAGGCTGCTTTATTTCTTCATGAACAGGTTTTCTGCTACACAGTAAGCTATGACCATGGATGTCTTAATCAAAGTCGACTATTCTCTATCTCTATAGTTCTTCTCGTCTTCAGCACTCGCTGGTGGTGATAGAGAACGTGGACGAGGTCGCGGCAGAGGGATCCCCAGCTGTGTATTGATCCGTCGAATCGTTTCCCCAATCTCTGGATAGTCAATCTCATCCTGCGGTCTCTTGTTAAAGATCCGCCATTGGAAGATATCAAGAGGTTTTCGTTCCCAAATATCTCTATAAATATGATCGTGCGTCAGTGCCCTCGGTGCATCAACGCGTACACGATTGTGCTTGTCTGATAGTATTGGAAGTGGCGAAGGTAATGACGCCCCTTCTTCTTGAAGAAGGAAGTCGAACAGAGCTTGTTGCTGTTCATCTCGAAGTTGATAGACCCGTATTGTTTGGCTTTTACGACAAGAATGGAAGTAGATGTTAGGAGTCTCATTCACGTCGGCGGGACGTCGTTCAAAAACAGCCACACCGCCCAGTATTCGATCTTCGGCCCAGTAACCGACCATATCTGCCACACCCTCAGGATATATATCATCGTCTTGGTACCCGTGATGGGTAAAAAGAGTAGGTCCAGGAGGGATGTCCAGCATATCGCCGACCAGTGGCAGCCTCCAGTCTGTAACAGCGTCAATGTCGCCTTGGTGTAGCCGGTGATCCGCTTTGAATAACATCACAGCGATCTGGTGTAAAGAAACGGCCACCAGTTCTACAAGTCTGGTATTAAAAGCTTTCGAGCCGGGCTTGGAAGTTTCAAAGATCCGGATCGTCTTTGAAATAATGTTAGGAATCAGGCAGCATCACTGGGCTTTAGTGAACTTACGTCAGGATTAAACTTGAGCTTTGCAGGTTCCCACTCTTGATAATATTTCTCGGCCAACTCCAAAGCTCCGGGACACAGCGTCTCATGATCGTCAATAGGATGATCCCCCCCAATGCCAGTAAGTCGTCGGTCAAAGGCAACATCCGCGATCGGGAGGCCATCAATAATTTGTGCGTAGGTCAATTTCGCTAGTTCTGTACTGAGGACATTTCTGATAGCCCTGTCGATAACTTTTCGATGGCGATCAGAAGCGATTGAATGAAAAGCCACACGTTTGTTGTATGCATGACGAGCTACGTCGTGGAGCTTCTTTGTGTGTTCTACTAGATCGTCAGGATCCATCGCTGACACGACCCTCAAACTGAGCAGAGAAAAATGATTTGATTAATATAGGTCCAAGAGAGGTGAAAGATGGATGTGATGTCAAGAGGAAGTGGGCGAAAGAGAGCATGCATGAGGTACGAGGGTTTGGGTGAAACGTTTGCCTGATTTTCAAGGGCTGAATTGGCGAGCGCTTCGCCTTCTGTTCTGATTGGCCTTCTGCAATTATACTCTAAGCAGTCACCAACAGCTTTCGAAGAACCCTGTCTAAACCGAAATAGCAACACCATTTCAAACCAACATTTAATTGAGTGCCGATGTTCTGTTATTAACTTTCCCTGCGCCATTGGTCGGGGCAGTGTACAGAACCGCTAAAATGACTGGTGATTTACTTAATCGCGCGGCTCAATCCTGGCCTGGTTCGTTACTGGGCGTACCGCACACGGATACCTGCCCGCTATGGCATTCAATAATCCAAAGCAAGTTGTTACAATTCGAGTACCAGTAATTCACTTTCCGAAACGTGAGATTAAGAACGGTAATAAAGGAAGACTCAACGTAATTGAGTGGTAGCACGTTGATGTCCTTTACAACGCCTCTTCCTTTTTTCAGGTGCATTTGAGTATTATTATAGACGTAATACTATTGCTAACCCTTCACTGCCGCTGTCGGATTATAGAAGTGGTATAAGGCTGCTAAATTCATTCATATAATAGACACCACAAACGCCTACTTCGTTTGTGCTTTGAACCATCTGTAAAAGCCAGGATAATGTTGTTGGTTGACGAACCCTGGCCACAGCTGGCCTTACAGGGAGTTCAATGAAACATCTGTTGGTTCTGTAGGCATGACAGCGTCAAATCCCCAATCTCGACTCGTAGTCTGAAGATTCGTAGCATGAGTTGGGCGTTTATTGACCGAGCATACAGAAGTTGCAGTCTTTCTTATTTTATAAATCTAGCTCAATCCCTTCACCAAGTACAATGATTTCGACAGAACCATTCCACCGAGATCAAACACGGCAACTTCTTCCCTTAAAATTCGCCGTTCCAAGATAAAGAATCTTTCTCCTTCCTCAACCTCCTCAAGATGTCTTCTCATAGCTCAAGATCCCCTCCCCGCCCTGGTAGAAGTGGTGGTGGTCTTGACAATTTTCGGGTTCTGGAACAATGTCGCCCAGATCCTACTGATACTCCACCCCTGCCTCAGTCGTCAAGAACCTTTCGCGTTACAGCATTCGTTTTCCACATGGGCATGTCAATGCTTGAGTCCCGTCGAGGACATGCCGCCTTGATTAATCTTATCTCAGAGTCCTGGCGTGCCTCGGATCGCCGGGCCAAGAAGACTTTCATCCCCAAAGAAAGCTTGCAAGCAGAATCGGAGGAAACTCGTCGATTCGTTGACAGGTTTCTTACCAAGTGTCGCGCTGATCCCCCCAACATCATTGTCAGTGATAGAATCACTGGTGAAGGTTTGGCACAAAGAGCGAATTGGCCAGAAGTTCTGGGATCAACCGTCCGCGATTATAATGCCAAATGGGCAGCGGTATTCCGTCTCAACAAAACAGTAGGCCACACTATATCAAATACAAGACATGAGCAAGATCTAACAGCCATTTCTAGGTCATTGACAGTGCTGTGGCAGCGGCTGAATCACGCGACATCGAGACATTGCAAAGGGTTCTTTTCTTAATGAGCATCTCCGTAGCGCATGAGCTTGTCCACATGCTGATGGGATTCATGTTTGGCGATCCGGACCGACTTACGCCGCCGGTCATCAACCATCCTCCGAGAACACCACGAGGTGTAGCGGCTGGCGAGTCCGGTCGGTTTTGGGAATTTAAATTCTTTGGATGCATTACAGAAGCCTATTACAATAGCAAAGACCCCCGAGGGCGATTACAGTCAGGAACGTTCTTTGGCACCGTCGGGGGTGGACGTGGTTTCCCCATGCAGCTTGAGACCATACAGGGATATCTCAGACTGGGTAGGTCACCAAGGTCTTGAAAGCTACCACATTGAGGCTAACATATGTAGATTTCACCAATCGCCTGTTCGAGCCCAGTATGACGACAGTTCGCATCCCGAACAAAACGATTGCCATGCAGGATACCCGACAGCCTTCAAAGTCCCCCGACTTTGGTGGAGACTTGACCCCTTACTTCGAGATGATAAACTCTTTACCCACTGAACGGGTGAGCCGTGATGTGCTGGCACAGATAATGGGCATGGCGACTCAGCCACAATTCATCCGGCTCGTTCCCGTCCGAGGGCCATGAACCCTGGAAGTTGGGTTTGAAGTAGTTCACGTTGTTCCAGGACACATATTCGGGTGTTTGAAGGGATTTCCAAGTCTGCAAAGCGTATGCGATTTTGAAAACTTGCGTTGAAGTCACATTGTACAGAATAAGTAGCAGCAGTTTGAATAGTTTTACATGGAATGGATTGCGGGCATCTTTATCACCAGATGTGTCATAAGCAAACCCCGAGTAATTGAGCTCAGGTCTACATCTGCATGATTGGCCATACGGGTTCTTTCATATCTCGATTTTTAAAGCGACTAGGAGCAAACTACGGCGCATCGGTAGGGTCCCTATTGATTTGTTAGCCACAATTTGGTCGACTATCCCACGAAGTGCTTACCAGTCAGTGACCAAGTGCTCATCCAAAGCGTCCAACGCTTTCATATCGCTTTCTGAAATCTCAAATCCATCAACGCTTGCGTTCTCAATCATGCGCTTCTGCTTAGTAGACTTGGGCAAAGTAATAAAGTCGTGCTGGAGACCCCACCTAAAGCATTGACAGTCAGTATAGCTTTTCCTCCGCGGTCTAAAAGGTCTGTTCTTACTTAACGAATATTTGGGCTGGTGTGACAGAGTACTTCTTGGCCATGTCGAGGATGGCAGGGTGATCCATGCGCTCGGCGCGGGCTAGAGGGGCATAGGCCTCGATGGCGATGCCATGCTTTGCGCAGGTGGCGCGGATCGCTTCTTGGGTGTTGAAGGGGTGAACCTCGATCTGGTTGATGACGGGAGGAATGCGAGGGTTCGAAGCCATTAGCTCCTCGATCTGGGTAACGTTAACGATCTGCTGGGATGTTCAGAAGTAGAGGTCATGGACTCACATGAGCAGAGCCAAAGTTGCTGACTCCAGCAGCGCGGATTTCACCTGCATCAATGGCATCCTCAAGAGCCTTCCAGCTCGTGAGTCTCGCTTCCTTTCCTCCATAAGGGCTGTGTAAGAGGAACAGATCAATGTATCCCAAACCCGAAGCCTCAACCGACTTCTTTACTGATCGCCTCACCACATCGTACGACTCATCGCAGCTGGCCAGCTTGGAAGTGTACCAGATATCCTCGCGCTTCAAACCAGACTTATTCTCGCTGCTAGCAAGGAAGTCACTGATAGCTTTACCAGCCTGACGCTCGTTTCGGTACATTTGCGCGCAGTCAAATGCGCGGTACCCAGTCAGAAGGCCTTGTCGGACTGCATCGGTCGCTTCCTTGGTGGACATCATGTAGAGCCCGAGCTGTACGCGGGGGATGATGAGGCCATTGTTGAGCTGCAGTGCATTAGCTGTGATGTTTTGAACAATAATCCTCTAAGTTTCAGGAAATCAGAGATAATCTGGAGCCTAAGACCGGTCTCAACTCGAATAGAGTGACCAAATTCTTTCGTTCTTTATGCTCCCGGTATTGGTTCTGATGTCTTGACGCGGGGTTCATTTCGCCAGCGGGTGTACCATACCTTAGCCGTTGCGGAGAGAAGTGAGGGTTGCGATGTCATTTTTGCGAGTATTTTGCTATTCATGAATGTGAAAAAGAAGAAGTTGATGGTGTTTCAATGATGTCAGGAGCAGTGATTTGAAGAAGTAATGGGTCCGACTTCGCTTGATGCAGAAGCGGGGATGACGTAGCTCCAACGTCGGCAGATAACGAAAAATGTTAGAGCTTATGGTCCCAGAATAAAATCGGTCAAAAGGTGGCATTGAACGACCAACTTATTCTGTCTTTTATACTCTCGACAGTCCACTAACGGTCAACATTATGGAAGACGTTTCAGTTGCACGAATACATTTCTCTACATATCAACTCATTCTGCAGCATGCTCAGATGCCTTTTGTTTCGCAGTTACGAAATCACCTATTTTCGTCGTCGTTTTTCACGCTTATTGACCACCGATTGTTGTCATATCATCATCACCAAATCGTCATTATTCCTCTGCAAGCATCTTCTCCACTCTTCTTCCGACGGTGACACTCCAAACGTCAACCTTATTATTCCACAAATTGGTCAGATAGAACGTAACGGCCATAAGAATAACCCATCCGATCGCATAGCCGCCCATCTTTCCGAAGCTGTCAAACAGCCGTGGCATGATCCAGAATCCCAGACTGTGCAATACAGGCCCATGGACAAGATATAGCGAGAAGCTGACCTTGCCCAGATACTGTGGGAATCGACTTTCGAGCATACGGACTAGGACTGGACTGCGCATGATACAGGCGACGAGAAGAACAGCACCCATCGCTTGGTAGAACATCCATCCGGACAGCGGAATGTAGTACCTTGGTACCCAGGTTGAGAGATAGGCGAAACCAGGAGTGTACTCGGCACCGGCGTCAGGGTAGGAGAGGAAGTAAAGCGCCAAGACTATACCAGCCCATCTCAACGCTGTTCCCTTTGTCGTCCGCTGGAAATCCACGCCACGAGCTTTCGCGCCAGCAGCTGATGGCGGCAGATCAGATGATCGACGGATATCGTGCTCTGAGAGCAGCATGCCGCCCAAGAATGTCGCCATGTCCCAACGTCCAAAGATCAAGCTGTACGCAGACAAGCAACTGCCGATTCTCGTTCGCCACTTGGCCTTCATGAACGCTGTGCCGAGAAGGAAGATGTAGATGAGCATCGAGCCGCGAAGCTCCATTGGAATTGTGAAAGTGTGAGGGTCGTAGCGAGGGTGGTAATGGCCAAAGTTGAAAGGGTTGGCCCACTCAGCATAGGAGCGAGTGAAGTTCTTCATGGCGTATGTCAAGTTGGGGTGGATGAAAGGATGCTCTTCCCACGAGCCGCCCATCTGAACCCAGGTCAAGTTAAGAGGGTTCGTAGCATTGGTGGCATTGAGGGATAGGTCCAAGTCATCGTCATAGTAGCTGAGTGATGCCAGTCGCTCCATTGCGGACGAATCTTTCACTAGCTTTGTCGTGTTGGTGTCGTTCTTGGGGAATTGGGCTTCGTACTCGGATTCCAATGTGTAGAGCTGAGAAGGTCCATAAGACCGCGTAGTGTGGTTAACACAAAGCAGCATGTCGGTCCATTCAGTGGTGTTTCCAAGTGGGTAGCCAGTCGTGTTGCGCAGGTATGCGGCGGTCTCGATACCCAGATAGTTCGCAATGCCTGTTGCACCTCTGACTGCAGTTCCATTGACGCAGATGTTGCTCTCGGCTAAATCAGCATGAGTGATAGTAGCGTTGATGTAATGCGAGTCAGGGCCCTTGTAGATGGAGAACTCGGACTTGAAGACGCCAACCTGAGCTAGCACAGCCACCAGGAACATGCTGATAGTGGGGGGGATGTAAAGGCGAAAGACCCGCCTGAAGACGGAAGATGCAAGCTTCTGGTAAGCAGTATCAAGCTTGCGCTCATGGATCAAGCGGAGAATATGGCGACAGATGACATATCCCGAGATGGCGAAGAAGATGGCGACCATAGCACGTCCACGATGCAAGAGACAGATAATGGGGAGCGATTGCCAGCCCCAATAAGGCTCAGGCGCACGTGGGGGAAACGCGCCATAACCGAGCATGATAGCAGGTGTCCATGGCCAGAAAAAATGATAGTTGAAGACGAGGAGACAGGCGATACCTCGAAGACCATCGAGACACTTGATCTTGTCTCTGTTGAGTCGGGAATTTGGTGCTGATGAGGGCTTATCCTCGTGCTCAGAGCGAGGCAGCAGATCCGGCTGTTGCCCTTGGCCCATGATGCCAGACTGAGATGATCGTGATCTAGCGGTTGGGAGCATTCATTCAGTCAATCGCGCGGTGGTCGAAATGCGCGAAGCGAAGCAATGCGATGCGACGGGGGATGATGACGGTCGGATTGATTGAAGGGAGGCTGTACAGAGTGTCCTTGATAGCACCCCTGTCACGATTAGCTAAGGTGAGATCTGCATGAGGTTAGCCGTTTTTGGCGTTGTGCCACACTTTTGCGGAGCCACATCACCGACCGAGATTAATGTAGGGTAACGAATTAATGAATAACGCGTAATAAACGCGTCGCGTTGAAGCACGATTAATACTCAAATAATGCGTATACTGACCGAGAACATGCGTTTTATAAAGACAGATTGTTATGGCGCAGTCACTTTTGATGATAGATGGCCGTTGAATCGCGACGTCGATTGAACATTGGAAGTTGATTGAGAAAACCGACGGTTATTGTCACGCCCAGCGTCGATAAAAAAAGTTGGCACATGCCAGTTACGAATCATTGACGAGTGTGCGTTATGATAATGTGAAAATTCCTATTTCAAGTCCTTATCCATCAGGCAAAGACCGTAGTTTGTTGAGACTCTGTCTATCTGATGATATTTTCTAATTTGACAACAATCTAGGATATCTTTTCAGGGCTAAATCACTTCCAATGCTCCGTCAAGTCATCGTCTAACTTATACATCTCGCCAATGACAGAATCGTCTTCGGTGAGGGCTTCGGTGTCGGGCTTTCGCCGGATGTTACACTCGCACATGGTCTCGGTGATGTCGTTGATCTTGCCACAAATCTGATCATTGACTTTGTTCTGGCATTTCCACTTCTTGTGGTCTTTGCGTATAGTTGTTTGTGTGTCAGGCATTTTGAATGTCAAGTTTGGTTGAGCCTAAGTATATATAGTGTATAGTAGTATATGAGAGAAAGGTATTTACTGTGCTTTGTTCCTTGATGTTTCGAGTTGTTGCTGGTAGAAAGATTTTAAATATTGACCAACGCGATATTTATAGTTGCCCAACGGCTGTGATGCACTGCATTGGATCCTTTGACTCAAAAAAAGTCTGTGTATGCATTTTCAATGGATGAGAATTCAGTAGAGGTGTTCTGTTACATCGTTTTTGAAGTGACATGAATGTAGCTGTGCATAATCACTGAACTACGTCTGCATATGTGAGCTGTAAATAGAACAAGTGCACTTGGATAAAATTGAAATGAACAATTCTGAATAAGAGAGCAACTACCATCAAGTATCCAACGAGAACAACAAGATCGACTGGTATTGTGGAGACGTTTACTAAAAAAACAAAAAGAAATGATGTTTAGATATTTTGCAGATGTTCTAAGCTCAGAAAAAAAAGATAACCTGCCTGAAAGACATATTTGACGTTTTGCCGTCAGCAAGACTCGAACTTGCGTTTTCAGTGCTTCGAAGAGCCACAAACTGATGTACTGACCCCTATACGATGACGGCTTTTTTCTGATTGTTGAAATCCTGGTCATTTATTCCACTTCATGTCCTTAGCCCCACAGCGTCAAAAGCCACTTGACTTCTTCACCGGACAACCGCGGGTCTACGTCAGACCCAATGGAGTAAGGCCATGAATATCTGTCGCGAAATACTTGTTCATATGATCCTACGGTGCGTTGTTGCTTAACTAGACATTGATGTTCAACATCGTGTTTGTATTGTGAGAGGATCCAGCCCCACTCAGGTTACCAAGACACTGACATGCTGTGTAGGTAGATTCAAAACAATAACTATTTACAAAAAATACAAACTCAGGATCTCATTCAGTTGCGCTATGCTTGCTGGACACGTAGCTATGGGCTTGTGTGTCCAGCAACCCTCCCAAGCCATGTCTTGCTTGTTCCCCAACATGTTCACAAAGACCACCCGACTTTGTTTTTGATGAAGTCCACGATATCATCAATCTCATCTGGAATTCTGTACCAGTGGCCCAGTCCTTCATAGCTCTTCCATTCCACGTCGAAGTCCAGTGAGCGTAGGGTACGATACGCTTCCTCGCCCAGAGCGGGTTTGATCTTCTCATCAGCTTCTCCGTGTCCCAAAAACACTGGCGTCGAAAGCGATGCCATCTCCACAAGATAGTCAGTGTCTAACGAAATCAGGTCTCTGATGTAGTCGTGAACTTTGGCGTCGGGGGTGCGTAAGTCTTCTATCTCGTTTTCGAAAGTATCAAATGGATCGTCATCCTCATCAGAAAAGCTGTACTCGTCAAGGTCGATCAAGAAGTCTTTGATTTCCGTAGCAAATGGTAGCCAGCTGCTCATTCCGAAGAATCCTCCAATTGGAAACTCCATCGCAAGCAGGCATACAAGGCCCATGGCACACCCTTGGCTAATCCCACCTAGGATGATGTTCTTATCCGGGACTTTCTGTCGCTCCTCGTCAAGCAGGTCAAAGATCTCGCGCGATGACTCTTCCAAGCCCTGGGTTTGTGTATGGTTGCGGTATGAAGGGTCCTCAAGACTAGCGATGTTGAACCATTGCGTCAATTTGCTGCGTCGGAAAGCACTGGAACGGCGCCTCTTAGAGGTCGGAAAGATAAATCTCGCGCCGGGGAGAAGCTCAGGCAGTGATTTGCCGTCGGAGCAGATGCCGGTCTCGAGGAGCTCGCGGCCCAACTTTTTGCCGTTTGAGCCAAGACCATGAAGGATGATGAGACTGTGGGTGTGAGGCCCAGTGGGCTCAACGATGTAGGGAGTCTGTGCCATAATGATAATGTTGATGGGGAATATTTTGTGGTCGAGCGTTGGGGGTTAGGATGTCTTTAATAAGCAATCATGATTGTTGTTGTTGGTGGAATAGGCACGTGTGTTCGATGCATGTAGCCGAATGAATCAAGCAAAAGATCCACAAACTCAAAGGGCGGGATGCATGGACATTATAGTCATACCGTAGCACAAGCAGCTGATTTAATTTATGTCCAAACACCATTTCCTTGAACATAATCTGTTGTCAAGCTTTTGAGAGTCAGGTCTCTCAACGCGTACAGGTCAAATCAACACAACGAATAATAACATCACTATGAAGCTAAGGATGATGAAGATTCAACAATCGGCTATTTTAAGAACGGACTGCTTTTAATCAAGGGGCACAGACATTCACGAAGTCGAAGGGAGTGTTACAAGTAGGCACTTACCATTTATTGATAAATCAAGTTTAGCTTATTGCTCGTAGGTGTCACGAGTTCTAAAAGATAAAGAGAACAAAGAAAACTGCTAATGCCAATCAATCCACCCGAGCACAGACTTTGTGAGGTGTCCTGTTTGCTTACCCAAACTGGCTGGTTTATAACAAAGGAAAACCAACGCACCGACACGTTTGTCGTCAAGGGCTGTCGCTTTCCGCACTTTACCTACCTGGACATTTTGTCTACTAAGATTGGGAATCCAGTTCCTGAAACTCTCCGATAGAGGGCAGTATCGACCAGCAATACCGGTCCAACATCACTGCTGGATCCGTTAGCATCTTAGTATGGGCAGGGCTCTACACGAGCTTGCCATTGATTTGAAGTTCCCTGAGGAACCAAGCCACTGCGTTCCTCCAGGTCGCGAAGAACATCAACGACCCACTGCTGACAGTACATGGGAGGAGTTCGCTGCGCCGCAGCCTTGAGCTTTCCGAAGCGGTTGGGGGAGATCTCGCCAATGAAGTAGTGTTTTTCAATGCCACGGCTGTCAAATCGTTTCGGCTCAATGAGGACCTCGTATTGCCTACCTTGAGTTGGTCCACCAGTAGAGTGGTACCAGATGGCCTGTTGAGAACCGAATTCATGCACCATCAAGATCCAATGGCGAGGAAGACCGTCTCCGCGGCCTCCACAAATCGCGACGTAAAGATGATGAGTAGACATACTGAGAATGGGATAGAAATAATGTTTTGATGTGATAATTGTTAAAGAGCTGAGTGATGAACTGGTAGATACGGGCTTTGGAAAACGTTCGAAGCCAGCTTCTATATACTTGCCAGAACAACAAGCGCTCAAAAAGAAGCTCCGTGATATTCAGTAGGCCAGATCATCTTTTGTAAGGATAGTTACAGATAACAAAGGTCTTGAAAAATAGCAATGTTCCAGGAGTCAAAGAGATCAATGTTCCAGTTAGTCTTGTTCAGCGGCAACAACTATACAAGCGAACATGATGAGTACTACGAGTTTTAGAACAGTCCATTTCTTTATAAGTACGTGGGAAGCCTTTTGTCAGTACTCTTAGGATCATACAAATGGAGTCAGACGGGAGCTGGTTTACAAGAGGGTAAAACAGGATCGCTCTATTGTATTTATTTCTAGACTGGCTTGTAACAGAATGGTTGTCCTCTGAGGCTTAGGCCATCACAATAAACTAGCTTAAATGATGATCTAAGCCAACAGAAAGGGACTAAATTATTTCTTCTCTTGTGCCTCTGACGGCCATTTCTTCTGACATCCCGTCCGTCTTCTCGTTTGTCACAGCCTCATCCAAATAATCGGTTTGGCTAGTACCTAGTTGCCTGATGACCAACCATGCTGGAAAGATTGAAATAGCCCAGAGCCCAAAGTTCACATACGCACTACCAACTGTCGCCATGACGGGCAGCGCGTTGAGGCCATAGCTAAGCGCCTGCCAACCCGACTCTGTGCCTCGTAACAGCGCTGACAGACGTACAGTTTCTTGAGGGCTGGTAGAGATTTCTCCGATAATGAAGAACGCAAAGTTGTAGTTAAGTTGGAAACCAGTGACAAGAAACACAAAGACACCGAACGCGGCTCCAAAGCCAGGGTCGCTCCAGTCGTAGAGAGCCCCTTCACGGTTGAACTTTGTGACATTGACTGTCAACCAGATCCACCATCCTCCTTGCAAAGTCATAATAACAGCGTATGCCCATCGCGCACGCTTTTTGAGAGAGATTTGGCTCTGGTCCAGCCAGACCCCAAGAAGGTTGCTTGCAATAATCGCGACAATACCCGAGATGAAAGAACCTAGGGCTCGAGCTCGTACGCTGAACCAGAGGGCGATATAGGTAAAGAATACGGATTCCGAGTATACGCCCTGGCCAATCCATAAGATGAGCAGAAGAAACTCTTTCTTGAGGAATGTTCGGGTAGTCGCTTTGAACTCTTTCCATGGATGATCATGAATGCTCATGTCAACCTTTTGGCCGTCGGACCGCTGCACCTTGGAGGGTTTGTTGAGGAGGAATGCGATAAAGGGACCCAGAGCTTGAAGTGCGATGAAGATCAGATAGACCTTGTACGAAACCTTGCCAGCCTCATTCCGGTCAATATTGAGACCCAGATTAATCCCACCGCCCATGATCTGGCTGAACCTGGTAAAGGAAAGCCAATATGCGACCAAGCGCCCTCTGTTCCGCGGCTCAGGATATCCAATTGCGATAGCAGCTTCAGCCGACCAAAAAATACCCGCCGAAACACCACAGCATGCCGCTCCAAAGATGACGAGCCACTCGACGCCATATCGATTGTTCAGATACAAGCCTGCGCTGTAAGGCGCAAAGCCGATAGTGCCGATGACGAGTGCGCCCTTGATACCGATGTATTTGACGATGCCGCTCGTGAACCAGCAAGAAATAATCATCAAGCAGAATGTAAGCGCGTTTCCAGTGTTGACCAGATAAGGCTCCTGAGCACCACCTGCGCCAAGTGAATTCATCGCGCTCCAGAGGCCAGGTGCTGCGAAACTGCAGAGACCGAGGATAGTGGCATTGTAAATGGGTGAGCGATACCACTTTGCTGCAGGATGTCAGTGCGGGGTTCAAGAAAGTGAAGCTGGTAAATTTACGTTTTGGAAAGGTCTGGCGAGATGCTTCGATGTTGATAGCATCGTCGGCCTGTTTGTTCTCCGAGTCAGACATCGTGATATTAAAGTTGTGGTGTCGTGTTGACAGACTAAGACGGCATTGGGGCAGAATGCTTGCCATAAGTAAGATATAACCGCTTATCTCGAACAATGCGGAGAATCGAGATAAGTGCGAATGGAAGGATTGTGTGACAGGCTCGAGATAAGGCGTGCTAATAGACCCCGCGATTTGGGTATCGTTGCTCGTGCGCAGTAGATCGCCAAGCATAGATAAGAGAAGTGTAAGTTCTTGATTCGCTGCCAGCGATGAGATCATCATAGGTAGTATTGTGCCACTGACCATGGGTGAGCAGCTTCAGGTATAACGTCGTATTCCATGACCCCTGTCCTCTTTAACTTAGCCTCATAAGCTGGACCTTGCTTAGCAACGTCCAAAACAGCAGCTGTGTCATTGCCGTTGCGGATATTTACGACATTGTTACGGTAAAAAGTTCCCTAGCGTCGTGATATTATTCAAGAGGTATCGATTTGATGGCTCCTCAGAATGACGTTTTTCCAATTCCTCGGCAAGCCAAGCCACGTACTTAGCTTGTCCCAACTCGTTGAATAACGGCTGACATCGCTGGGAAGCTTCCATTCCAACACAAACTGGACACATGACAGGCATATGTCGGAACGCGCGGGTGCGGTGAAAGAGTTGTTGGCTGAGGATATCCTGGTAGACGTCGCGGCATACAGTACGCTTCCTGGAGCAACGATAGCACTCACCATATTCAAGGTGCTTTATGAAGTCAGGAACCGTGATCTCAACGTGGAGAGATTTGATTTTGGAGGAGAAGAGCTGAGTAGGGATCTCTAAAAGCTTGGACAAGCCATCGAGATGGAAGGGATTGGGCAGATCAAAGGCTAAACCCGGTTGAAGCAGATAACTGGTAGCATTTTCAATCTCCCTATCGTTCTTGAGCAGCCCCATCGGTGCCCATCGGTTAATCTTGTTACATGCGAGCGTCTGGCCCGTTGCGCCTCTCACTTTGACGGACTTAGCTCGTACAAGAGCGAACCTGTGAAGGCTTGGATCGTCGGTGATGAAGTCGAGGATCATGTACCAAACCTCAAGTGGTAATGTCTTCCGATTGTAGCTTTTGCTGGTGACGATTTCCGGATTCTGAGCCACAAGACTCTCGATATAAGCAGAGCCATATAGTGTTTTGTCAAGAATCATCATCGGTTTCCACTTCGCGAGATCCTCGGCCTCATCTCCGCGGACAGGTCGCATTTTGGCAATGTCAGCTGTTCTCCTGTGGACTTTTTTGTATCGATTTAATGTGAAAGGATGATGGCGCTGGTTGGGTGAGCACAAGAGGATGTGCAGGAAGGAGAGTAATGGGAAAAGAAGTTTGCGATGACTGATTTCAGAAAGAAAGGACTTTTGAAGTCATCTGAGAACTTAAAGCCTATCGGAAATCTATTTTGCGAGTATTGCTATTGAACTTTCAAGTTAAGATAGTCCAATGTATATACTCAAGATGTACTCAAGTACGTGTAAGCTTAGTTGATTGAAGAGTATACCGATCGACAGAAAGATTATCCTCCAAAGTTAAAGGTGCTCAAAGTGAGGCGCACTGAGCGGCAGCATAAACTATAGACTGGCATTCTCTTTGCATAGAATATTGCAGTGATTTTTGGCTGTTAGTTATTACTTGAGAACCTTATCCCCAACAAACCCAGGACAATATGATCCCTTCGAGACATGTATTTTATCCAAAATGACACATGGAGACTGGTCACGAGAACGCTTATCCACTGCAATTCCTCTTGTATCCAATACATGATTAGCGCTCTGGCGAAGCTGACTGCTTTCTTCATTTATCTTACAATTCTCCCAAAGAATTAGCTGAGACGCTAATTTGGGGCAAGGCATCTTGTGCAGCTGGCTGAACCTTATGCTAAGGTAGGGCGGAAAGAAAGTTCCTCGCAAGCATGGAGTTGTGATAACTTCAAGTATGGATTTCTTGATGAAAACCTTGTATTGGCGCGATATGCTGGAATGATTTCGAGAATATCCCGTTCTACACGTAGTTAGAGAAATTGGTGTATAAGGTTGATGTTCTAGTAGTTCGTATCATTGTATGCTGCGAAGTTCATGTTCCAATTTACTCAGATTCTTAGTATGCTGAGCACACCAGAAGAGTCGTTGGCTTACACATCTCACTCATCACTATAGCAAGAACAAGAGCCTTACTCGGGGTTTGCTTATGACACATCTGGTGATAAAGATGCCCGCAATGCGTACTTAATAAAACAACACTTTTCATCACACGAACGGACAAGAGCTTTTCGTGGACGCTGTATTGGCTTACCACGTACTGTACCTATGCCTCTATCTTGAACAACACATGTGTAGCATTTTGAAGTTATAAAATAGAGTCAGTAGCAAAACTGTTGAACATCGTGGAGCGTAGAGAGCTGCCACAGACTTTTCAGTTCGCCGCCTCTTCAGTCTCTTGAACAGGCACGGACCGGAGACTTCGAGATTAAACAAGAACAAGCTGACCATGACACACATGTTGGACAAATATTTTAGGTAATGCTATCTCCCATTGTCACCTTACCTTACCCTATCCCCTTGAATACGGCCCGTTTAAACAAGCTTAAAAGGCCTCTGCAACGAACAGCCCCATACCGGAGAGAGTCTCTGGGGTGCAGTGCGGGTTAACCTACCAGAGCGCAAAGATTAAAGACGTCTTGAGATGGGTGAAGGTTCCGGGGTAGCTTCAACGTGGTAAGAGAAGTGAGAGCAAAGATCGGTCTGTCCTCGCGAAACATGTGGTCCAAACTCATTATTCATAGATTAGTCAATGAGATAATTAACCCCACAGATAAGCGATTCATGGGCGCAGATTGTCGTCGTGGAGTGAGAGGAAAAGTCAAATTTTGATCAAGAAAATTTTATATGGATGGTGATCTATAAAAGAGGTTTGGACCCCGGGTCTTTTCGACGCCACGCGATGACCTGCAGATCGGCAATTGAAACCGACAAAGCCGACTGCGTACCTTTTTCTTGTTTTCAAGATTGGGGAATCTCATGGTCTTGTTCCCCAAAGTCAATCTTTTCGGGGCCCCGGAGTAATCTCGTTGTCCCGGCAGGCTCTCGACTCGTTCTCGACGGCTATAGAGCGGAAGTCGACATTGGCGAGTTATTGTTAGGATATCATAACGTGATGAATATCCACAGGCGGTTGGATGACGGGCTCCACAGCTGACATGATGCATCCAATGATACGTTTCATCAACGTAAAAAAGAACCAAATGCAGAAAGGGTCAAATGTCACTCTGGCCCACAACCGGCAGATATTTCCACCACCTTACGATATTGGGTAAAGCCCCCAGTCTAGAAGGGTTTTTTTCTTAGCAGGGACCCGTGGACCGCCAGCCGCCACCACAGCGCGGCTCGTGAACACCCTTCGGGCCTTTTGGTCACTAAAAAAGTTGAGATTGGATCAGGAACAAAAACCAGTTTCTATTATGCACTCGAATCATTATTTCTGTACCGGCCCGGTCTACGAGACGTTAACTCCGTTGATCGGAATTTAAATCTATTACGAGTTTAAATGTCATAAAAACCTGGAGTAATGGTAACCAATTACGCCTATCTAATCGTGTCGTGACGTCCCGGCCCCGACGCGCCGGAGGTGGATGTGGATACCGGATACACCGAAAAACTGCGCTGCGCCTTGGTTATTCATTCTCGTCATTCGCGTTATCAGTGCAATTGCCGTCGCCGCCCGTAAGAAAGCTGTTCTAGCCGTTCGGATCTGCCTTCCTTTTAAATAGATTACTTCTGCCTCACTTTTTTCTTCCAGGGTTCTGTCCAATTTCTTCATATAATATACCTGTACTCTTCTCCCACCTTTGACCATCTCTTGGTCATCATATGAGTGCTAGTCAATTCTCATCTTCCTCCCATCCTCCTCCTACCGAACGCACATCTCTACTGCTACCCTCCGACTCAATGACTTCAACAAAGGCCAAGGCCGACAAGCCCACCAACATGATGGACGATCGCCACGACCCTGAGGCCGCTGACGATGTCGAGATCTCTCAGCAGAAGCAGCTTGCCGCCCAGGGCAATGCGCACTTCCACCGTCTGGGCTGGAAGCGTCTCGCCATTGTCACCATTGTCGAGGCCGTCGCCCTCGGTGCTCTCAGTCTGCCTTCAGCTTACCACACCCTGGGCATGTTCCCTGGTGTCTTCCTCACAATTACTCTCGGCCTTGTCTCCATCTACACCAGTTACCTCGTCGGTCAGGTCAAGCTCAAGTTCCCTCACATCACCTCGTACGCCGATGCCGGACGTCTTCTGCTCGGTCGCTTTGGCTACGAGCTTTTCGGTCTTGCTCTCATTCTCGAGCTTGTCATGGTTGTCGGATCGCACGCTCTGACTGGTAGCATTGCGCTGATTGACATCAACGGTGGACACGTCTGCTCCATCGTCTTCTCCGCTGTTTCTGCTATCATTCTGTTCATCCTCGCCATCCCCCCATCTTTCACCGAAGTCGCTATTCTTGGATACATCGATTTCGTTTCCATTCTTGCCGCCATTGGTATTACTGTCATTGCCACCGGTATTCAGGCTAGCGACTCAACTGGTGGACTTTCTGGTGTTGAGTGGTCTGCTTGGCCCAAGGAAAACCTTAGCTTCGCTGAGGGTTTCGTCGCCGTCAGCAACATTATCTTCGCCTTCAGTTTCGCCATTGGTCAATTCTCCTTCATGGACGAGATGCACACACCAACCGATTACATGAAGTCCATCTACGCCTCGTGCTTCATGCAGATCGCTATCTACACTCTGACTGGAGCCCTTTGCTACGCTTTTATCGGACCCTCCGTCCAGTCGCCTGCCCTGCTATCAGCTGGACCACTTGTTTCCAAGATCGCTTTCGGAGTCGCCCTGCCCGTTATCTTCATCTCAGGTTCGATCAATTCGACCGTTGCGCTTCGATATCTTCATGGACGTATGTTCAAGGACTCTATTCTTCGATATATCAACACCCCCATGGGTTGGGTCAGCTGGATCTCCCTCGCGGCCGTCTTTACCATCATCGCTTGGGTTATTGCTGAGGCTATCCCTATCTTCTCCGACTTGCTCTCTCTTGCCTCGGCTCTCTTCGTGTCAGGCTTCTCTTTCTGGATCCCTGGTGTTATGTGGTTTGCTTTGCTCTGCGATGGCAAGTGGTTTGAGAAGAAGAACCTGCTTTTCAGCTTGGGAGCCATCCTCGCCTTCATCATTGGTATTGTTACCCTTGGTGCTGGTACTTATGCTACTATCAAGGATATTGTAAGTTGTTCAAAACTACCACACTTCAACGAGCTGTTACTAATATTTGTTCAGATTGATATTACAAGTGCTGGCGATGCCCACTCTCCATTTGCTTGCCGATCAAGCTAGATTATGATTTGAACTGCGATAGATGATAAAAAGCGTTGTTGCATTTAGATATATTATGTACATTAATTCCACACTATTCTCGACTTCTTGACATAAGTGGCCACCATTGCTATGTGATGTATATGCTTACAGCTGGGTAATAACAGGATCATCTAAGACTTAGGCTATCAGAGTAAAATGGTCTAACTCCATGTCTAACTCCTGGTCCAAGCTGGCATAAAGTGACTAAATTATCTCGTCTTGCGATTTCGGCGACGAATTCTTCTATGTTTTGATGAATTATTAACTCTGCAAAGGATTCTGCACAAGTTAGTGTTTGGCCAATCCTGATGAGGAAGCTGGCTATCTCGTCTTTGATACTGACAAAATGCACTGATACGTGAGGCGTACAAGTCATATTTGCATGCGCATCTGAACGACGTTATACTACCAGAACAGAACCTTGCTGCCGATTATCAAGTTGGGGAAAACTGATCGGCGGTAACGATCTGATTAATACATACGATCTGAAAAGGACTATCTCTTAATTACATTCTTAGATATACACGACTCTCAAGTTCAAACCGCATCAAGACTAGGAACAAGAGCAGCAAACTCGCCACGGCCTCCCTCATATCCCACTTTTGTTTTAACGAGCAGATGGGTAGAGCCACTCTTGAAAGCTAGACCTGCGTCGTACAGGTGAACCACTCGAGCCCTCGCTTCCAACGCTGGCTCGACGGTCGTTGCTACTTCGTCGCACCCAAGTATTGGTCCAGTCGGAACCAGTCGCGGGGGTGGTAGTGGTCATGACTCTTTGCTTGTAAGCTTTTCACCATACAAGTCAGCACGGCATCAGTAAGGGCATTGCGATGATAGTTACGTACAAGTGGCATCGTTTCTGTTGGGATTATCAAGGACAGCCTGGAGCTTAGCTCTAGCCTTCTCTGCCATTGTCTGAGGTGCCATGTTTCTTTGATGAATTGATACAAGATGTTCAATATGATATATTGATAGGAAGGGATATCGCCATTCCAAAGGAGGGGAAACACCTTCTTATTGGAAACTCACCTCGAGAATCCGTGACCTTCCGTCATTCTGAGTAAATTGCGAACAACATTTGTCAGCTTTTGGGTTGGAGTGTAGCCAGAGTTGCCTCTTTGGGTATAAGATAGACCATCACCCACGATGTCTTGTGCCATCAACGTCAGAAACGCGGGGTAGCTCGATATCAACCAATTGCCCCGTCAGCTTTCTTGTACTGTATTACACAAGCTGAAGATAATCTCACCTTCATTGTTCCGCTGTTGATGATTGTGGCGTAGGTTGTTGCTGTAGAGGAACCGACTCGCAAGTCCTTGGGCCTGAGCAGGTGGAGGAGAATTATCCTTCAAGACTTAGGGTGTCAGAACAAAGCAGCCCAAACTCCATTCTAAGGTGACACAAATTAATTACTTTATTTTGTCTCCTTTGCTTCTGGTGGCTAGTTCCTCTGACAACCTGACTTCGGGTTAAGTGCGTAAGAGATAGATGATGGCTAGTCTGAACCAGCAGAGGGGATGACTCAATTGTGTCGTTTACAACAGAGCCAGAGTTAAGCGTCTTTCGGACAGTGAGGACTGGTCAATCATCGCTGTTCAGGCCGCCTCGGAACATGATTGCGACTACCTTATTTCCTCCACTCTCCAGTAGCCGCATTACGCAATTGATAGCACGGGGGAACGAGGACACCGAGTTCTAAATATCGAGATTTAAACGTGAATAGGTGTGTTTTGATAGCACCCTCAGGTGTAGGACAAGAATGTAAATAGTAAAGTCGAGTACAGCAAATATCAATTGTTTTCAAAGGTATGGAAGCTTTGACCTATCTGGCTGGCTGTCCGGGGCTTTGCTAAGGCCTGTGAACAACAATTGCCATCCTTGATTCGAATTCTAACACTGACATTACCCAGCTATCAAATGACCCTGCATAGATGAGAAAGGAAGAGATCAATTTTACAAAAGCCTAAGTTCTGATTTCACCTTACATTCCAACTCTGAATGATCGTCCAAGTCATTATCCGAATCGTTCACGGTCTTCAAGGAAGTCTGTATGTACTGATTGTGCCACCATGAGTGCGGCGGATACGAAATATGGCCAGAACCTGGCTTCGACCCAGTACTCCCATGAACCTTCAGGAGGCTGGCAAGTAAAGTATGTCGAATTCATCAGCTCTAGAATAAGCAACAAAAATAACACCGGGCGCCTCCATGGGGAAGTCGTAGGTGGTAGTGAGGTTGGTAGCTTCTTTCCATAACAACCAAATAGGCGCTGAAAGCGTTCTGTGTGGCATTCCAACCTTTTGTGTTCGTCCATGTATGCGCGGAATGTAGATATGCGCCCGATTTGCCAGGTCATCATACGCTTCCAAAGCGCATTAACCTCGAAAATCAGATATTTGCGGTCTGTAAACAACGGGTCGCGGATGCTGAAACCCATAATATCCCGACTAATAGAGCGACCCCCATGTTGTTCATCCGGTATAGGCTTGGGAATATAGCGGACGGAAATTCCACTAACAGATCTAACCATCTGGGGTTTATTTTACAGTATCACAGTAAGTTGGCTAGTTGCAAAGCAAATTCGAGCAGCCTTTGACCTTGGAAATAACCTGTTGACGTTTCGAAGTTCTTGTGCATTGCGCCCCAGGCTACCAGCATACTATCCGTCTTCCGTTGTCGATAGAAGATAGGTGAGGCTTCGCACAGACTGATAAAATTGGCGCGCCAACCTAGAGAGGTGATAATCATCAGTCTCAACTCGGCGGGGAGCTTGTTGAAGGGATCTGTGGCAATGGAAATTGGCTGGGATTGCCTGGATGGCATCGTCAATGGTTGGGTAAACTCGTCAGAGGACCCAAAGGCTTTGGGTAAGGTGGGCATCTTCATCATATATGGTGAGCAGAGTTATGTATAAAGTGGACGCAAGACTATTGTGATTGAATGGAGGAAAGAGTCTTGCTGAGGAAAATTGCAGGTGGAGAACGATACTAGATATTTATATCCATGTTGTCCTTTTTAAGTCGTGTAGACACGTTAGAGTTTTGGATGTGCGGTGATTCGTGCATTTGACTGGGCAATTGAGGTTGCTTAAAGGTAACGTCGGCAGCATCAACCTTTTCATTCCCGATTCTGATGACCGAGAGGCTGTCATCGCCAAGGTGGCTCATCCCGACACAAATCGTCTCTCTATTAGGCGATGATGAGAGCGGGTCAATTCGGCGATTTCTATATCGGTAGGTGTCAAAAGAATTATCCTCTAAGGCTTAGGCTGTAGAAATAAAGTAGCCTGAGCTCTAGTCCAAGTTCACCATAAGGTGATTAAACTATTTCGTCCCTTGTGCTCTCGGCGGCCAAGTATTCGCAACCACGCCATGCCAAGCAAACAGCTCCAGCCGAGGACCCGTAGCCTACCTAAACGGCCCTTTAGCTTGACAGAACCAACAGTTGTTGGTTCAACTAACATGATCCTAGCCAGCATTTGCGGCACGGACCTGCTGTGATGCCTAAAATGTTCCATAATAAACCCGAGGCTGACCAACAGCTGTTCATCACTTAAATGAGACAATCCTATCATGGAGAGCGACTTAAACACCGCATTCCCGTTTCTGGGACCTCAGCTCCTTTTGTTCCACGCCATTCCACTCCTTTAGCCATGGCGAGGCTCATTTTTGCGTATGTCGCTCTTTTTCTTTGGGTGGCTCTGGCAACAGCCCAGTATGACTACAACCACGTTCTGAAGGGTTGTTATCAAGTCAAACCACACATCTCCTGGGCCGGAGGATATGCACGGACTCAACAGGAGCGCGAGAAATGCGCCATTGTTTGCTCTCAAAGAGAAGAAACATTCATTGGTTTCGGTACCACAAACTGTTTCTGCGGTAGGAGAGAACCGCCGAGCGACAACAAGGTCGACATCAGCCGATGTGAAGCCGTCGGTTTGGATGGTTGGAACGCACCCAAGACCAAAAAGTCGGATTTTGTTGAGGACGAAGAGGTACTTCTTATCTTCGACATAACTACCCCCCGCAGCAGGCCCGTCGGATGTTTCCAAGGCCTGCCCGACGACGTCCATCTTGCCAAAGATGCAGGTACCGAGTCAGAGCGTCTGGCTTGCGCCAAGTCATGCAGCGAACAAGGTAAAGCAGCCGTCGTCTTCGCTGCTAAGTTATGTGGATGCACCGATTCTCCCCCGGACATTTCGAGTCGAGTTGAAGACATCAGCTGCGTTCTGCAATCATCGAGGAGCCCATTTCGTTTCGACCAATTCTACAGCGTATGGAGCTCCGGCGGTCGTTTCGATATGAGTGGATACAAACCCAAGATCAATGGAATCCTTCCATTTGAGATGGCCGGAGTGGATGACCTACCATCTGAAAAAAAGGGAACATCCAGCGACCTTTCTGAAGAGTATGAGGGCCCCCGGCAAGCTTGCTACAGCAGCCCACTGGACGATAAAGACAGCAAGTTCGGTGACTTTCATTATAATAGTCCTACCGAGTGCCATAGCTTTTGTGAGCGCAATGGCTACAAGTACATCTTTTTGCAGAATACGACCTGCCGGTGCTCGAATACGTACCCACCCAAGGCGGATGTATTGCCCAGTAGGTGGTGTAACCGGGAATGCTCTCGAGGTTCCCTCGCTCAGTGCGGAGGTAAAGAAGCCTACAGCGTCTACAATCTTAAGACCCGGATGGACCCTGCTTCTCCTGTTAAACCTCCCAAGAAACAGGCTGGGCAGTGCTTCTCCATACGTCCCACAAACGCAAAGCAGGTCTGGGTCATGGGAGGTCAGGAGGAATGCCTTGAACGTTGCAAGGAGATCCGTGAACCCCTTGCGTTGATGCATGGCTCCCGATGTTGGTGTGCCTCGAAATATCCTCATACAACATACTCTTTCGACCTCGACTTTTGCGATCTGCCCTGCAAAGGCGAAGAGGGAACGTACTGTGGTGGAAATGAGGACCGTAGGCCTTATTACTCAGCCTTCCGCACAGGTTTACCGGATCGTATCAAGCACGAACCTTGGCAGAGACCTTTTGACGAACCGGTTCAAAACGAGGTTACATGGCATGGGTGCTGGAACAAACCACCAACTAGGCGCTACGGGCAATCTTTCAAATCTAACACAGGCACGGACTGTGCCAATTTCTGCCACAGGAACGGTTTCCCCGTTGCAGCTGTACAGGATCATGACTGCATCTGCGGCGACTCTTATCCTCCCCTTCATCGAAGAAGCCTGGAGTCCTCTTGTGACACTTCATGTCCTGGCGATGAGTATGCTACCTGCGGCGGACCACAAGCCTGGAATGTCTTGAACACGGGACTAGCGACTGACGTCCCTTATGATGAGTCCGATTCCGAGAAGAATAATTCCGAAAGTGGTACTGTAGATCAGAAGGTGGCAGGGCCAGACCTTTTGGGCTGCTACGACACGCATTTCATTACAGCTCGCGATCGCGTATACCTTCGTCACGACCAAGTCAATGGATGCGCCAGAAGGTGCAAAAGCAGAGGAAAGCCAATTTCAGCTTTGCAGAAAGACACCTGTCTTTGCGCTGACGCGCTTCCTCATAAAGACAGCCAGGTCGATAACTTCGAGTGCGACACTCCTTGTCAAGACCCCTCCAACGAAAAATGTGGTGGGCCACGATACTGGAGTGTCTACAACTCAGGATTGAGAACCTCCCTTGCCTCGGACTCGACTATGAAACCCACATATGGCTGCTTTGGGTACTTTCCTGTTGATGACAGCACTAGGAAGCTTGTTCGTATGGATATCCGTGGCTCTGATTCCCGTCAAAGTGGCGACTCATGCACCACGCAATGCGCTAAGAAGAGCTTCCCTGTGGCTTTGCGACACAAATCGGCATGCTTCTGTTCGCACGAATTACCGCGTCATGGAACTGAAACGTATCTCCCCGGCGACTCATGCTTTTACAAGTGCCCCAATGATGCGCTTGAAATGTGCGGAGGTCCTCATTATGCATACACGGTCTATAAAACCGACGCCTACGTACCTGATCTTCACACAGAAGAAAAGCCAAATGATGAGAAGCACAAGGGAAATGATCCTGGCGCTTCCCCGGACAGCAGACCGCAGTGTTTGGAGCCTGCTTGGGAGAAAGCTTATGATATCTTCAACGTGGTTTCGGACAAGGCTGCTGGCTTCGCTCAAAAGATCCAGGATGGCTTCTTTTGGGTCCGCGATAAGGGGCAAGAATTGTTTGATATCTGTCTGTGGAACATCATCGTTTTCTTTTCTAATATTATGTATGGCTTGGGATTGTGGTCGAGCGATGGCAATACTGACCTGTAGTGCAACGTTTCTATGTACATGTAGCAAACGCTAGACTGCGAATAGATGATGAGACTATATTCAGATACTAGACAAACTGTTGCTAAACACCGTCCGTTCTACGTATGCAGTCAAATGTGACCTGAAATCCTTTCCCAAAATCCTGATATCCGCTGATAAAAGCCTTTGCAACCCAATTTCATATCGACCAATAAATCATCCAACATAACTCGATCGATTTTACATATGCCACGTTCCGGCTCGTCTTATAGGAGCATATTGTAAAATAGATCCAATTAACATAGTCCATATATAGGCACTGGCATCCAACATCATCGTTCAATCATGTGTAAAGAAACATGCAATTTGTTGTCCTGCTCAATGTCCCGTACCATAGCTTGATTGGGCATTCGACAACAGTCGCTCTCTCTCATCATCAGCCTTCGCCTCGACCTTCTTCTCCGCAAAGATTCTACCCTTGACGGCAACGAATACGGTCAAGATGATGCCAACAAGAGCTCCTGTGGCACCCAGCGTAGCATTGATAGGAACTGGGTTATCATGTAGAGGGCCGTGCGTGAGCGCATCGAGGCCAGACTGGGCAAGTTGCGTGATTCCAGAGACACAGGTGATGGTTCCGTAAATACGTCCGAAAGTGGCAAATCCAAACACTTTGGTAGCGTAGTCACTGTGATGTCATTAGTATCCAGATCGGATACGGAAGAGAAGAAGACGACTTACGAGATAGCTGAGTAGTAGAGAGGTCGGAAGAAGACAAAGGCCACAACTGTGAAATATCCAGCCCACATGCTGGAAAGACAGTTGAGAACTCCAATGACAACGATAAACACCGTCAGAACGCTAAACGTAGCCGGAACACTCAAGTTGTTGAGCAATAGTCCAATGAAAGGCGTCGAAGCAACTCCCCCCACAGGCAGTGCGATGTCGAAAAAGTCGTTGATGCGCTCGGCAGCCTTATCGGAGCCCAGCATGTATCGATACTGAGATCTGACACTGGCGATGAAGTAGTTCATGCGAAGCATCTGAAGGATCGTCAAGAGCAAGATGAGGATGAACCAAGGCGACATCATCTGTCTGTGAGCAGGAACGCCGTGCAAAACTCCCCAAACGCCACTTGCTTCCTGTCGGCCCTCCTCTTCTTTAATGCGCTCTCCTCGCTGTTCTCTATCGCCAGCAATTTGTTCAATCTTCTCAATCTTGGCCTTTCTTTGATCGGCACGCGCGCTTCGTACACGCGTCAACTCATTGGTGTCGTCGATCTCATCGTCCGACGCGTGAACATCACGACTGCGATCTTGTGCTTGTTCGAGCTTCTGCTCTAATTGAGGCAGCGAGTGGTACGAGTGAGGCGGCATCCAGAGTAGTTCAGCTAGGCAGATGAGCGCTGGGACAGAGATGTAAGTGTAGAAGAACTTTTCGAGTGAGAATGCGCCGTCGGAAGCTTCGTATGCCATGCGATAAAAGAGGAACACAGCTGCGGAAGCGTCGAATGCGCCGGTGACGAGAGCAACAATTAATCCGGAATGCTTCGGGAACGCATTTGCCAACTGAAAACTCGAGACAAAGAGGAACGTGCCTCCGAAGGCCAGGAGGATGTTGCCAATCAGATAACCGTGGAACCCGGGAATTGAGAATGATAAAGCCATCATCAAAGAACCGAGGGTGAGCAGAAGACTGGAGACCAGCCAACACGCGCGGCGGCCGAAGCGATCGAGGGCAGCGCCTGCAAACAGCGACGAGACGTTGGCGGAGATAGATGCTGAGATGAAGAGAAGATTCAATCGCATATCCTGCGCTGCGCAAGGGATCTGGAAGTCGGGCTGATGTCCGAGTCGTCGCTGGTCATTTTCGCAAAGTTCGGAATAAATGCCCTCCGAGATCAAGATGGGCTTGAGCGCAGCAAAACCGAAGACGATGCCAGCTGCAAGCCAGCAGGCTATTATACCGGTCGCAACCTGGACTACCAACAGTTAGAAATGCACTCAACTCGAAGGGCTGCTCTCCCGAAACTTACCATAGCGTTTGAGGTCGGAGACCTTGTAAGCGGCGAGATGGGGCAATTTCTGTACAATCTCAATGGGCGCAAAGCTCAAACGTCGCCATTCGGATCGGTCGGGAAAGGATTCGTACTCAATTCTATCGGGGACGAGAATATTTGGCGTTCCGAAACCGGGTGAGATGTTTTGATGTGTTGGACCTTCATAGTTGGGATTCGCTGGGCCTTCGTAGTCGAATCCCTCTATTTGGGTCACATGCTGAGCGAGAGACATTTCCACTGCCTAATAACAACAACACAAACAAAACGGGCTGGTATGCTTCACGGACAATAGGTGAGAGGCACGCTTCATTTATTGCTTCTACGATAAAATGCGGTCTAGGTCAGGAAGCTTCGGCAGTCTTCTTTTGTGAACCGTAGCAGGTGACGTCAACATGATACTGCATGTACAGTATTGGAACAAAATGTCCTATCGTCGTATGATCGGTCAACCTTATCTAAATAGCTATGCTTGGTTTGGGGTCACAAGCGAGGGTATTCGCAGCTTGGCGTAGCATTGGAATCTGATAGAATTGATGGAAATGGGGCCTCAGGCATGTTTCCGGGTGGTTCGTTGCTTCACGTTGGATGCCGAAGCTTCGCGAAACACGCCAAACACCAACCATGGATACCTACAGGGTTGTTACAGCCTGAGGCAGACAGAAGGCTAGGTGGGGCGACAGAATTAATCAGCTGATGGGTCCGTCATCTTACGCGATAGCTGCTCATCTAATTCTGTCATCTCGCGTCTACGGCTGATTTTTTTTCTTGGCTATGCCACAGCAACATATTACAGCAACCAGATAGCGTTCCCGGTTGAACAAGATAACGCTTCGCACAATTTGACACCAATGATTATCCGTAAGATTGAAAGCAATTGACATCGTTCCGCACTTTCTTCCGCACCTGATTAAGCTTTCGGTACTCCACTTGAGGCTCAATCAATCTCGATCTTGCCAAGAATCTCGAGATGAACTAACCCTACAGCAGAACAACGCCATTGTGGGAATACACGAATTTCTTTTGTAAACCTGGATTATTAACATGAACAATTACTGCAATTCCTTCATACGCGAAATTGCGAAACATGACAGTTCGTCAAATAAATATTCCGAATAGCTGGGTGTGGTTCAAATGTCGGAATCCCTCACGCAAAATTGTTTAACCAGTACATTGACATATCGAATCTGCACCAGATCCACGGAAGCTCGCTCATCAACACATCTTCCTCATCCATCTGGATCTTGCAATCCTTCTGTCACATAATCTATTCATTAAAACAGCATTTTTTCTTGGCCATTCAATGGTGCGCATTAACAAATGTGAGGCGGAAGATAAAGTCAGCCTCACAATCGAGACGCTGAAGGTGGACAGACAAAGGTATCCAGCGCACGTGTGACAGGGTTCAATGTCACTGGAGGGATCTCCCTAGCTTCCCTTGTGGCTCATCCCCACCCGATCCTATGCAAGGGCAAGTAACGGTTATTGCAATGCCGATTTAACGGGGCTGAATACCGACACCATACCATGTTTGAATCAAAAACCCACAGATGAATAGAGATTTTGCAATCGCAGCAGTAAGCCGTTTTAATAAGAACTCTTCACTCTATCAGCTTGGTGGACGACCTAATCACTTGATGCTGTCATAACTTGTTCAGGTCATAGTTCAATATATGCAACTTTGCTCTTGCACGAGTTTCCATCTCCGTGCCACAATGTCAAACACAAACCTTGAGAGATCTTCTGCCGTTCTTGATACAGTGATAAAGTGAGATGGCCCCAAGCCGCAAAAGGTTACTCCGAAATAATTTCCTTATCGCAGTGGCGATGGCGTCTTAGTGGCCTCGTCTAACCGTTTTGGACCACCCCGAAGGGTCCAGACTCCAGAGCTTAATGCTCGACAGCATTTTTGCCAGCAAAATTCTTTCCCATTTTCAATTTCTCCGTTTTCCTCACTGCTATTCACCTCTTGCACCGCACCAATGGAGTACCAAAAACCCCGTCTCCCACCAAAGGCCCCTAGAAGCACCTCCTTGAAACCTTCAAAGGTGGCCAGCATTTACCACGACTTGAACTTTTACGTGCATCCTAATTTGGTGCCAGACCAGGACCCTTGCAAGGGCAGACTGCTCAAAGCCACCGGTCCCATTCGAGAGGGCACCATTCTTCTGGTAGACACAGCCTATGCTATCGTCCCCTCCGTGACGTCCGATACCGAACCTCTCATCTGCAGCAATCTCTCGTGCTCTCGCCGTGTCCCGCAAAATGGCCGTGCCGTACGCTGTGAACGCGCTTGTTTCAAAGACGTCGTCTGGTGCAATATCGCCTGCCGAGCCACGGACAAGGTCCGACATGACTTTGAGTGTACTTGGCTCAAGAAGCACGCCGACAGTATGCGCCGCAAAGAAACCGAGTACAATTTCGCGACGCTCTGGCACGTTGTTCGTCTGCTCGCCACGTGGAACGCCGAGTTGCACAGCGGCAATGCTGTCGCACAGCATCGCTACCCGTGGGAAGCTCACTTTTTGCGTGGCTGGAAGGCCGTCGATATGTGCTGTGCGTACCTTGACTCGTGGCCCGAAGAGCAGATAATCCATTGGAAGCGACTGGTCAATGAGTATCTGAGTGATGCATCTGTTCTGCCGTGCATGTTGACTGCCGACGAAATGCTTTTGCTGCTGTGCAAGGAAGAGACCAACACTTTTGGCCTATACCCGAGAGCGACAGGCTCTCAATCAGTGAACGACCGTGCTACTTCTCGAGGTGAATCGTACGGGTTTGCTCTGTATCCCCGAGCAGCCCAGTTCAATCATTCATGCTTACCCAACGTGAGTTGCTGTTAATTATCTCAGTGCTTGGTCGACTTGTTGAGTACTGACTTATCTCAGGTGTCACATAAACCGGATGGCCAGGCCCGAATGGTCTACACCGCTGCTCGTGATATCGCCAAGGGCGAAGAATGCATGATTACCTACTTTGATCTGGCGACGCGTAAGGATCTATCAAGTAGACAGAAATATGCTCAGACTCAATTTCAGTTCAAGTGCACATGCAGCAGATGTATGGAAGAGGAAGCTGAAGAAAATATGGATATCATGGACTCATTACCATTCGGGTTCTAAGGGAAAAGAAGCATGGCGTTAAGAGGTACTTATATCGAGTTATACATGGTGGAGTAAAGGCATACATACATCATCAGAGAATACATTTATTGGGACTAAAAAGCAGAAACATTGACAAACAGCGTGAAAGTGTAAATAAGGTACCATTGTGGTATCAAACCAATTAGCTGTTTGTAGCCTAAGGTAAAAGAATTGAGATACTTTATGCCGGTTTAGACAAGCGATTAGAGTATCTTATCTTACTATCCTAAACCCATGCTTCTACCGCAGGTCAAATCCTCTCACTCCTCAACTAGCTCCCCATCCGTGGAAGGGAACAGAAGTACTTGCTGTCCCCATGCCATAGCTGTCTCTGCAATGGTAGCCGCCCTCTCCCACTCATCAAGTCGGAATCCACGTTCAACAATCTCATGTCCCGCTTCCTTGCCCAATTTCAGAACCCCGGTCTCTATCATCTTGATTAGCGATGCCAACTCCTCCCGTGTGTACATGAATTTCGCCCTAATCGTGATATCCCTAAGCACTAGGCTTGCATAGTTGACTTTTATATCAAACATCATGCCCAAGAAGACTAAACGACCGAAGCAGCGCAGTGAGCTGATTGACACGGTTAGATGATGAGGACTTTCTGTGGCAGCAGGAGGGGAGACGTCGATGTATGCATCTGCACCCTCTGGTGCCAAAGCTCGGATAGCTTCGGTATCGGCCTTCTCATCGCCAGTTAGCTCAAGGGCTGTAACGCGAGGGAAACGAGAAGTCAGAGGCTCCAGCTTGGACGCCGACCGGGTGAGAGCAATGACTTTGCAACCGATTTGAGCAGCCAACTCGACTACTGCTCCAGAAAAATGGCCAGTCGCGGGGGCGACTATGACAGTTTCGCCCGCTTGAAGGTTGGCAGCCTTAATACCACCGTATGCAACCGAAAGGCGTTGGATGTAGTTGAGGTCGCCAAAAGAGTACCCCATCTCATCAACCAAGATCTTCTCATTGAGAGGTAAAACAATTTCCGCTGGAACGATGGCGATGTCCCTCCAAAAGCCCTTCCAGAGATTGAACAGTTTACTGTCTCGCTCAGGGCCACCACCATCGTGAAGTCCAAGAAGTACACGTGTGCTTGGGTCATCTCGCGCAGTGACAAAGTTACTCATATAGACAAGTTGTCCCGGCTTTAGAGAGACAGTATCCGGTCCAACAGAGATGACACGACCAACACCACCATCACCGGGATTGTAAGGAGGTGTAAAAGAAAGAAAGCTCTTTCCATGAAAGCCAGCCCGCTGGTGCGGACGAACTGGAGTACTGAGAACACGGACAATGATTGATCCTGGAGGCGTAGGCTTGGGAATTGGGGTCTTTTCCAAGTCAAGCTGTCCGTTGAAGGAGTTAAGGACAAGGGAGGTAGAAACCTGAGGATGAGAGGTGTTGGCGTTCATGATAATGGATTTACAAGACAAAGAGATGATTGTAGATCTGTTGGTATTGATGTTGAGGTTTGAGAAGTGCGCAAGAGCAAACTTTATACTTCTCTGCCTACTACCCGATGTTTTCCTCTAAGCTTGACAATTTCGTCGAATATGTGCCTGTGATTATCATTATCCAATGAAGTCGCGATGATGCTGGTGGCTGCTCTGTCGGTCGTAAGGGCGGGCATAACAGTTACCAAAAGTGGTAATTTTTCGCTCCGACATGTCCGAGGCTCCACTCAATCCTACATAGCACTCCATCTCGACAAAGAGCAGTCGAAATAACATGTTAGGGAGGAATGTGCCTAATCATTTCCTGCAACTCCGATAAAAGTTGTCAACCGTCAAGGTGTCAGAGGAATTGGCCATCAAGAGCATAAAAGACGAAATAATTTGATCATCTTATGCCGGCTTAGGCTAGCGTTTATGACAATTCTTCTGACACCCACCTGCCAACCTAACTATCAATACTGAACGGGATTCAAACATGCATCATCCGTAAACACTTCATTCAAAGATTCGTAATCAATAAGTAGATCCGAACTCTTCAATTACGTCAGTATTGGCTTCTATTCGGCGTCCAAGTCATTTCACTTACCTCGATTATGTCATCCCATTCGATACTGCTGATTCCGCAATCAACCTCAGCGCCTTCGTACCCAAATGCATCTTTATACGAGCCCACTGGCACATGGTCATCATCCTCTATAACCTCAGGACTCTCGATGTAGTTCGAGTACTGATGAAGATTCGAAATACGACTCGGTCCTGACTTCTTAATACACATATTGGACAAGACTACTCGAAGCATTCGCGAGCTTTCAAGCGCATGAACCGAGGCGCATGGCCTTTTTGACCATAGCTGCGCTGCAGTCTGCAGTGTAGTCATTATGTACCTCCCCTCGACAGGTCTGGAACTCGTTAGAATAGATATAGGGACGAAAGATCTTGTACTTACGGCAGATCTACGCAGTCAAAGAACTCAAGCGGCGCAACGATAGTCATCATCAGGAAGTCGCTGAAAGGTAAGTTCGCGGCAATATGTTGGTCATCGTGCAGCCTTCCACCTTTTTGCATCTCGCGATCGACTTCCACATAGACTCCGATGGATCGAACGGCATTCTTGCGGCATACATCAAGGGCTGTTTGAAACTCGTGCCCACTGTATGTAATTGAATCCAGAAATGGGCGATACAATAACGTGATACTGGTGGTGTAGATAAGCTCAAGGAGGACTCGTTGCATGGCAATGTGATTAGAATCGGTGAATGCAGAATCTTTGATCGAACGGATGCGAAGGCAAGGAGGTATCGAGCCGTACCACACGTCTAATCGTGCCTTTAGAGACATAGTGTCCAAGTAGCTACATATCTCGAAGCCTTGGGCATGACATATTATTCGACGCAGGATTGGCAGAAGCCGAGACATAAGAACATAGGGTAACATGGATTGAGCTTCGGTAGTCGGCCGCGGCGATACGATCATGGAGTCCTCATCGAAGTCGTCATCTGTGGTGTTTGTAGGGTGATAACCCGAGGATGTTTCTCCATGGATTAGTGGAGGAAGACCATACTCGAGCGAGGTTAACACATCATGATACTGGATGAAGAACCAAACGCGCCGTCTCATCTCTGCTTCAAATGGAGTGACGAGTTGCAAGAACTGGTTCATATCGCAATGATAGAATTTCTGTTGAGCAATACGTACGGTCACTGCATGTAATTGAGATGGATCGAGGTCTGGGTCTGGGTTGTCCTTCTGGAAGCTTCGGGCATGAAGATGCATAGCCAAGGCTTCGACAGAGAACTCTGCAGCTTTGTGGTACTGTCCTGAGACAAGGTATTGCGCTGACAGGTTGATATACAGCGATGACTCTTGGACACCTGACTTTGAAATTGTAGCACCGACAGCCATGATGGAGAACAAGATACTGATCCACAAGAGACTACCGGAAGTTGGGTCCTTCCAGAATGCTTCATATTGTCGACGAAACTGATGAGTGTGAATGAGTGGGACGACAATGTATTTGGCGTTGAAGTATACTGATACCATGCGATCCATGATCTGACGAGACGGCAGCGCTTCCGGAATATCTCGCACCGCAACCTTCTCCGTAGGTCCGAAGATAATGTCTGGAATCTGGTATGTAGAAGGAGTCTTTGTAAGACTTCGGCTGGGATTTTGGTCGATTGTCTGCTCGATACGCCCTACGCTCTCAAGCAGCTGTTTGTAGGATTCGGCTAATTGGTCTTGTCCAGGCTGACTGAGGAGGCTCTGCAGCACACTCCGCATTTGTCGAAGCTCACTTTGAACCCGACCCTCGCTATTCTCGGCAGAAGTAGACTTAGCAGGTCTTGGAAGGGACTCGAAACAACATGATTCTTGAATACCACGCTTCTGGCAACCGCTGCAAGGCTGCTGTCTATCACATCTCTGCTTACGGGCTCGACAGGCGGTACATGACACCGTTGGCCTGTTTCGCTTGACCCGCTGCGACCGGATCAATCGGAACGTGTTCATATGATTTGATAGTTCTCGACTGGTCATTTTGGCGTTGGAGCGAACAGATCGCAGTTTTTGGATGTTGGTCACATTCATGAATTGGGGAATGACAAGCAGACAATGATCTGTCGGCTAAAGGCCCCAACAGACGAATTAGTCAGCGCCGAAGAATCATGTTGCTGGTTACTTCTATTGGTGGTACGATGCTGTAAGTCAGGACATATATTCTATTCAGTATTCAAAACTCAGGTATCATCGCTTGCTCACCCCAGGAGGACTATATAAATCACCATCATCGCTAAACTCAATTTAACATATGTCCAAAATCACATGCCCCTCACAGCCGGTTATACCGACAGCGTCTACAAGCCATTAGGCGACACTGACGGCATTCATACAAAAACATAGGTAGAACTTGATTGCATCTCTCGCACTCCCTAGGGCCTGGACGACCTCTCCACCATTGGTGAGTGCATTCATGAGCCTGTATCAAGTTCCTCCTCTCCTGCGCGACATAAACCTGTCGCTCGATTTCATCAAAGTAGCCATAGTCCATGAAGTAATTCCGATCAACAATGACATTTGCCCTTTGCATGAGTTGATCCTCTTCCCATTGTGGGCAATTACAGTTTTTCCATGGAACTCCGCAAAGGTAGCAGAATTGAGCACCACATAAACAAGCTTCATTCTCATTAGAGATTGGAAAGCTTTTTAAAAAAGAAATAGTAACTTACTGATATGGTAGCACCCAAAGTTTAGCTCCACCAGTCGTCGGCATGCATTACAACTCTGCCAGCCATTCTCTGCGGCAAGCTTGAGAAGCAGCTGCGCCGAGGCGTCTTCTTTGCAAACGCCGGCGTGACACCCTGCCTTACAGTGTGTGCAAGTAGTCCACTTACACTTAGGACAGGTCGCCACCTCGTTTGCAATAAATGCGGGCGGGATGAATGTTGAACAAGTCGGTACGCTGCAGTAGGTCCGGTTTGGTGTGTCGTATTCTAGCTTCTTTTCGTTGAACTGGTCGACAAGCTCTCGTGAGAACCATTGACCCGTCTTGATAGGGATATGCTGTCCGCAGCAACGGGGAGGGAAGAGTGACTCATCGTGAAATGATGCTTGTAGGAGGCAGACGATACATTCTCGACAGGATTCATGCGAGCACGGAGAACGAAAGAGCTCAGATGGTGGGAAGCTATCGCCACAAGCAACACATTCTCTTGACTCCGCTGGCTTGCGCGATGCAGCCACCCTGGGCGATCCAGTCCGTTGTCCAGACCCTCGAAGATCCATTAACCGCATGGACTCAGTCAAGGCATCGCGCCCGTCCAAGTGGTTATCCATCATTATGTTGGTCGCATGGCAAAGACTCATCGTGGGTTGTCGATCTTGTTCGGCTTGTTGGTATGCTTCCTTGAAGGAGAACTTTGGGCTCCAAGAACGAGGGCCGAGGGCTTCTATATACCTCGACGAAGTCAAGGTTTGATAGGAGCCCTGGGTTTAGCTCCGGCCAATACTGCGATAAGGTTCAATAAAGGTTCAGGCAGTAAACGCTCAGCGAGAACACCAGCATTTAAGCACGCCGCCTAATGCTGAAAGGAAATGCAATTTCTAGCTCACTCGGGATAATGTTAGCTGAGTCTACGATCGTAAGAGTCACACATCTGAAGAGTCGTGGTATGTACATGTGCACATCAAATATATCAATTGTTGGCGCTTCAATCTCAGTTCGGTAAGCCTCCAGAGCCATTTCGAAGCCAGTCCCCTCACCCGCGCGCGGTTTATCTTGGATTTAATATAACCTTGGCGCTGAAAGTCGAATGTAAGTATCAGTAGTGAGGTGCGCATGATAAAGAAGATAATGTCTCAACTGACCCATCAAGCACCAGATGATATGTTCCGACGACCAAACCAAAAGTCTATCTGAAGCTCCACGCAATCAGTCGTGATGCCACAATCTACTGATAGGCTTGACGTAGTCAGTAACTTGGAAAAGCCTGCAAAGTGTAATGATTATCTGGCCAGCTCTCATGGCGTAGAGTTCTTACAAGCACCCAATGCCTATTCTGGCGCTGAACTTTCGTCTATAAAATGGCCAGATGGCAAGATCCTTTCGAACTTATCCCTATAAAATAGACTATACAATCGCTTTGGGCGTTTTATTTGTCATTTGCTTCCTCAAGATCTCGGAAAGCAAGATTGACTCCGACGAACCGAAAGATGACAAAGAGCAAAAAGGTCAACTTAACGCTCAATAGGCGTATCCTCGGTAACCCAAGACCAATCCATTGAATGCGATTTTCAGATGCTATTTCTTTATGCTTTATAAGTTTATTATTAACCTTGTCAGCAATCCGACCTGCTCTATTACGGACAAACCATTCTACCGTGGTCCGATACATCACCCTCTGGAGGATGACGAGACTATCCCTACTCCAGGTACCTGCAAGCTGCCTCACACTCACATGCTGATCTGTGATCTCATTCCGATGCGAATAGCGCGAAAAGGCTTGCGACCTCTCCTTGCTATAGGCGGTTTTTCGTCCGTGTCTCCAAGATCTTCAGCCATTGTCACATTCCCATTGGAACTCAGCATTAGTGATGAGCAGCATTCGTTGCGAAGATCAAAAACATCCACAAGGAAATGTGCCAATGGCGGCAATTCCTGACTGGAACTCCAGCCGCTTTGGCCTTTCAGCCAGCCACACGGTCCAATGAAGCTAGGCTTGTCTCAATAGTTCTCTGGGGGAAGCAGGGGTAGTGACCAGTAAGATATAGCAATGTGAGACATTGGCTTGGATGATATTCTCAGCAACGCGAAATTATTGATGCGCGATGAAAATTCCAGAGCTGATGTCTTGATGGTTGCCGCAGCTAACGACGGATCGGACCTCAAGTGCGGTGACGGGCCTCATCCCGTGTGGAGATCAAGGGCGATTGAGACACAGCTGAACGATCTTCACGTTTTAGTCTGCTTGGTTAAGACAAATTAGGGAGTGGTCCTGGCAATTGAGATGCTGGGCAAGGGCTGAAAATGCATGTGCTATGATCAGTATGCGTTATGGTGCATTGCCCATGTTCTTCATCAGGCTATAAGAAGGCGACGTCTCCAGCTCGAACGACAGCTGATGAACTCGGCTGTACCTTGTCGTCATTCAGCAATACCGCCATCATGTTGTTCAAGTCCATCTTCATCTCGTCTCTCGCTACCAGCGCTCTGGCCATTTACCTGCCTGAGGACCATTACCTCGCCAAAGCCCCGGCAATCCAAGAAGGAAGCTGCAACTGCTCCGGTGACAACGTCAGATACAACAAGTCTCTCGCCAGCGATTACATCTGCGGTGACAAGCGTCTTGGTCCCAGCCGACTTCCCACAAAGCTTCCCCTTGGAACCTTTGTCACTGGCTACGACCGTTTCGGAGGACTCTCCCCCAACGACTTCCTCGGCAAGTGGTACAACTCCACACAGGGACCCGACGGTCGCGAGGCAGGATGGATCTATCCTGAGAAGTACGGCTTCCATCTCGATGAGGAGAAGCTTCCTGTCAAGTCGAACATAGACTTGATGCCCGGTACACTTGTTGACCGTTTCGGCTATAACACGGGTAAGTAAGCATGGTGCTCTGCAATTGACAGGATCTGACGAGTATACGTAGGCCGCTACATCTCCCCTGCTACCGCCCCCTTTGCGCAGCGAGCGCTTCACCCTCAGAACCTCGATAACGATATCAACAAGGAGTTCCCAAACAACTACCACGTCTACAACGTGACCAGGATGTTCACTGTTCAAGCCGGTCCTATCAGGCCCTGGTTCGGCCAGCCAGGCTTCGGCGTTCAATTCTTCCTTGGAAATGGTATCAATGTGAAGGATTATCTCGACAACGGACATTTGGTGGAGCTTAAGCCATCTGATCTGGTCAAAGATCGAACTGGGTGCGGCTTCCAGCGAGAGGACGACGAGCCTGTCTCTGACGAGTTGTAAATGTAGTGGCTGCGAAAATGTAAGCCACAGAGCGACAATCACAAAATATTAGCAGGATTAAATGAAGATAATGTTTCGAACAATTAAAAAAGCCCGTCAATTCGTAAATAAATAGTGATATGTAAAATTTTAGATCAGCGCTTCGGGGTTCTTGATGAAGCTCTCAACAGCGCGGGCCAACTCCTCCAATCGCGCCTCCCAAAACTCGCGTCGCTCCTCGTCAGCCTCAATACCGATCTGCGTTCTACCATTCTCCACAAATGACACAACGCGAGGCGGTGTCGCGGGCTCGGGGTGAGGAATGGAGTAATCTACGCGACACTTTGTTCCAGCAAAGGGAATTGAGTCGAAGAACTCTTTGTTGAGGTGATTCGTGAAAGACCCGTAGAAGGGAGTATTCGCAGGCCAACCTGTGCATTCCTTGAGGACTTCTTGGAAGCTGAGAGTGGCGCGCTGACTACCCTCGAGGGATTGACTTCGTACAGAGTCCAAAAGTTGCGATGCTCTCAGGTTGGGCTCGAACTTGACACGGACAGGCTGGTACTGGTAGCAAGGACCCATGATGGTGTCAATACCAGGGACATCGACGTCGCGACCGGATACAATGCCACCGAAGGTAACATCTGACACGTTGAGGTGCTGAGACAGGACCTTGGCCCAGCCTGCAGTCAGGAGCATCGCGTGCGTGGTGTCGGGTGAGGCTCCAGAGATGTCCACATCTCTTGTCATGAAAGCGGTCTTCTGCTGAGGGTCCGCGGCAGGGGCAATCTCAATGTGCGAGGAGCCCTGGAGGGTCTTGCGCCAGTACTCGACGTTCTGGCGCTTGGTACTCGAGAGGTGTTGAATGTAGGTCTGGAAAGGCTCTGAGGATGGGATTTCTAGGCCTCTGTATCGAAGCTCGAGTTGACGGAGGAGCTCTGGCAGAGAGACACCGTCGTATTGAGCGTGAGAGATTCGGATCATGAATGCGTTTTCCTTCTCGCCACGAAGGACGAAAAGTCGGATGAAAGGGGAGCCAAATGCGAGATCAGTGCTGTTGTTAGCATCCGTTTCAGCAAGCTGTTTGGCGGCGACATCAATTGAGCCGTCAACATTTTTCTCGGTTACGGGAACCTTCAAGTCATCGAGGATGACTTGCAGAGTTTGTCCTTCGTTTTGAACAAACACTGTTCGAAGAATGGCATGCTGCGAAACAAGGTACTGGAAGCTATCAACCAGGCGAGCGGTGTCAATTGATGGATCGAGGTAGAGCATATTGTATTGGACAGAGCTTCGCGGCGCGTATACCGACTGCTTGACGTCGCCAGTTTGAGGCCCAGTGGCAGGCAGAACATCCTGGATCTTCCATTTCGAGTCTGTCAATTGAGGCTGGATAGTTTGGGCCAAGAAGGTATCGACATCCTTCATTCCCAGCAATGAGAAGGCTGTGTACTTCTTGGCTGTCTCGTCGCTCTCTGTCGACACCTCAACCAGTGAGTTGGCCATGCCCCGAAGCTGCATGTTCTGGAAGATGCTCGCGACAGACAGACGGTAGCCTTCTTGTCGCAGGGCTGAAACCATGCGCATCGCCACAATGGAGTCGCCACCTAGGCGGAAGAAGTTGTCATCGAGTGAGAGCTTCTCCTCTTCAATACCAAGGAACTTGGACCATGAGGCACGAAGAACGCGCTCCTTTGTGGTCAGGACAGTGGTGTCTGCGATGGTCTTCTTGAGAGATGCGAAAGCCTTACGTAGCTCAACAACCAGAGACAGAGTAACGTTATCAACTGCAGTGTCGAGCTTCTCGATGTTTGCTGAGTCGCCCAGAGGAATGCAGATTGAAGGGATTGCGTAGGGTGGGAGAGTCTCAACCAGAGCCTTGTTGAGGCCAATAATGGCGGTCGCAAGCTCCACCGAAAGAGCTGGCGACAAGGGCAAGGAAGCATCGCCAGTTTCGACATCAAGCTTAAGCAATTGGGCATCCTTCGGAAGAGTCTCTTTGATGAATGCGACAACGACAGGCGTCTGGCTGCTTGAGCCCTTGGGAACCACCAACCTGCTAACGGCCTCAACATTATTGGGAAGCAGACTCTTGAGCTCGAGATTGGTAGCGTTGAGGTCAACTACTCGGCCATCAACGCTAGTCATGGCGTCTTTGCGGCCCACAAAGATCAAGCTCATGTCATCGGCGTATTTGACAAGGTCGCCCGTGCGGAACAGTTTGCCCTGTCGACCTGGGTAGCCCATAGCGCCCTCCTTGAGCCATTCGGGCGTGTCCATGACATCGGCTTCATCACCAGCTGCGACACCTTCCAGAAGGAGTTCTCCGGTGCTTCCAAGTGGCATAAGAAGTCTCTCGTTGCCGGGCTGAACTACCCAGGGAACATATTGAGTGGTGGGGTATTTGTCGCCCGTGGACAGGAATCTAGAGATCTCCTTGGGGGAAACAGGCGCCTGCTTGTTCGTCTCCCAAATCTGGCCAAGCTCCTCATCACTCAGGCATGTGAGCTCATTCAACGAACGTGCCATATCTCCACGCAGCTGGTTAATCGCCACCTCAAACTGCGACAGGACGCGCTCGACCTGCACGGGACTCAAGAGGTCTGAGTCGAAGCTTGCCAAGAGACGGAAACCTGTCTTTTGCATTGACACAGCCAGCATAAGAGGGTACGAGTTGAAGTGCAGAGCTTCAAGGGCAGCATCACCACCACGGAATGATGGAAGCGCGTCATCCTCATTCTCGGTGGGTTCAGGATCTTGAGGCTGGACAACAAGGCCCATCGTGACCTCGCAAGCGATCTGAGCGTCATCGCTGAGTCGTCGGATGTGCTGGATACCAAGGTGTTCGTGCGCAGCGCGAGCGACGCTCTGTTCTTGAACAGCTCGGAGGAAGTCCTGTACCGTGGTGGTGCGATCAAGACGAATGCGGACAGGTACTGTAGCAAGAATAGGGCCTTCAATCAACTCGGCGCCAGGAAGAGGAATGGTACGACCCATGAAGGTCTCGCCAAAAACAACATCGTCGCTCATAGAGTACTGAGACGCCAGTAGAGCCCAAGCGGCGCGAATGATAGTAGCAATGGTAATGTCTGACTTGGCTGCCTTGTCAAGCTTGATGAAGCGCTCAGTCAGGGAAGTCGGGTCGGGAATATAAGACCGCGACGGCAGAGATGGGAACTGAGGTCCTGTAGCACCTGCGAGCTGAGTCTTCCAGTAGTCCTTGGAAGACTCACGCGAGTCCTCGGCGAGGTATCGAATGAAGTGCTTGAATTGAGCAGGTCGAGAAACTTCCTCGCCCTTGTATGCAGCACGCGCATGTTCAACAATGAGGTCCGTTGACCACCCATCGTAAATAGCGTGATGAGCTGTCCACACGAAGTAGCGCTTGTCGAGAGCCTTGTCGGTGACGATGACAAAGCGAGACAAATGCGCGCCGGGCGACATGGGCTCCTTCTTGTCCTCTTCCAGGAAGTCTTCTAAACTGGAGTCAACCTCCTTCCAACCGAGAGACTCGTTGACAACGACCTGCATGAAGCCGTGTTGCTTGAACTCGACGATGCGTGTGCGCAGGATTGGACTTTCCTTGTACACGACATTCCAAGCTGACTTGAGCTTCTCAATTGAGCTGGAAGAAGGAATGTCAGCGATGCGCTGCGCGACATAGTTTTCCTTCGATCGCGTGTAGAACGCCATGTGAATCTCTTGCATAGGCGCGCAAGGGTAAATGTCCTCAATTGCGCTGACATCACATCCAGATTGCTCAGCAGCCTCAGCGCGCAAAGTCTCACAGTCCATACCATCCTTGAGTAGCGAGAATTCGGGAATCTGCATGTCGACACCCTTGCTGTTGTCTCCCTTCTGCATAGACTTGGCCATGTCGGACAGGACAGGGTAATTGAAGATGTCGGCGACGGAGAGCGTGTAGCCCCAGTCTCGCACAATTGGCACAAGCTTCATGGCGAGGACTGAGTCACCGCCTGACGTGAAGAAGTTGTGCGTAGTACTGACTTGTTTGGACTCAAGACCGAGAAGGCGACACCATGAGTCGCGCAGGAACAGTTCGGCTTCAGAATTCGGTTCGCGGATCTCGGAGCTCTCATTTGCAGCTGCAGAGGCTTGCATGTTGGCGGAGATCTCGGCGCCGAGAGCACGCAGCGACTTGCGGTCAATCTTGCCAGATACAAGATACGGGATCTTGGAGAGAGTAATGTATTGTGTAGGAACCATGTACACGGGAACAACCTTGGACAGCTTGTCATTCAGCGACTCGAGGGCATCGCGGAAACGAGGTGCGTAATCAATCGGGCGTGCATCTCCATCATCCTTGGCCTCACGATCCGCGATGAAAGCGACAAGCATCGACTCTTTGCTCTGGTTCCGTGGCGCGATAATCTCAGCGACAACTTCGGCGCCAGAGGGAAGCAGGTTCTTGATGTGATGTTCAATCTCGCCCAGCTCGACACGCTGTCCACGAAGCTTGATCTGAGTATCCTTGCGACCGACAAAGATGAAGCCTTTCTCTCCGTCGGGGTCGTATCGAACCAAGTCGCCTGTCTTGTACAGACGGCCTCGTCGTCCTGGGATGCCGCCAGCACCCGCGAGAAGGAATTCGGGGTCATGGATGAAGGCCTCGTTTGTCTTTTCAGGGTCACCCAAGTATCCTTGACCAACGAGAGGGCCCTCGACGAGCAACTCACCAACTGCGCCCACTGGGACGAGCTTGTTATGGTCGTCAGGATCAACGAGCCAAATGCACGCGCCAGTACCAGGTCCAATACTGACGTACGGCTTGCCTGCTGCACTGGGATTGACGGTACATCCGATCGTGCATTCAGCTGGACCATATCCAATGACAATTCGTGTATGCTGACCCCAAATCGCAATGTCACCAGCTGAGCAAGCCTCACCACCGATGCCAAGACTGTTTAGTGAGGGGATAATGTCGGGGTCCAGAATGCGAGCGACCGAAGGTGTGATGTTGACCATGTTAACTTTGAGGCGACGGATCGCACCGCTCAAATCATTTACACGATCCATGTCTGTGGGAATACAGAGACATCCACCGCGAATAAGAGTGCATAGAATGCTGTCAATACTGACATCGAAGGCGTATGAAGTAAAGTCGAGCGATCGCGATGTGCTGGAGTAACCGATACCTGTACTTCGGGCGAGCGCGCTGGCGGTATATGTTTCGTGGGAGAGCATGACTCCCTTGGGCGTTCCGGTACTTCCAGATGTGAATATGATGTACAGAAGAGACTCGGGTGGCACTTCGGGTAGTTTTCTGAGGGGATCTTCGATGGTCTTGTCGAGGAAGTCAATGGACTCCATGTCGACGATGACATGCTTCGTCTCGGGCGCGATCTCGGATGCGTATTTCGCTTGGTCTCTCGAGGTGAGAATATGTGTCGCTTTGACTTGTTGCGCCATAACCTGGCGTCGCTGAATAGGCTGGCTCGGGTCCATGAGCACGAATGCCGCACCCGCCTTAATAACACCCATGACACCCACTGTCGTCCATCTAGACTTCTCAAAGCACAGCGGAACGATATCGCCATTCTTAACGCCGAGATCAATAAGATTCTGCGCAAGAAGCGTCGAAAACTTATCCATCTCCGCGTATGTAAGGTCGCCATCCCATGAGCAAATGGCTTGCGCATCGGGTCGCCATCTCACCTGCTCGGAGATCAAGGTGTGGATGCACATCGGCACTGGAGGGGGAAGGTCTTTGTTCCAGTTCCATATCACGGACTTGTCTAGCTCGCCGAGCGGAAGAACGGATTGTATTGTTGAGTCGGAGCTGTCTAGAGTTGTGTTGAGGACTTCGACAAGGGCTTGGGCGAAGTGGTTCGCTAGAAATTCTGCACCAAGGGGTTCGCGCCATGTCGGTCGGAGGCAGAGAGTATCGTCTTCGAGTGTCGCTTGTATTTGGACATTTCCCTGTAGCACACAGTCCATTAGTTGGTGAGGACTTGGTAGTTCGATGAGAAGCATACCCAGTTTACGGAAATATCACCATCCTCGGTGATGTCATTGACCAAGTCACCGGGCGCAGCCTCATCATTGAAGAAGAACCTGCAGCCCTCTGTCTTGACCGGACCTTGAGATTGTAGCTGCTGTTGTAAATGCGTTCTGAACACTTCTAGCTCTGATGCGACAGAGTTGCTGCCCTCCCATTGCAGCTTGGCTGTGTTGAGTGTGAAAGTGCGACATGTAGGAGACCCGATCTCGCTCAATCCCCATGAGAACTCGACATGGTTCCCGTGGTTATGTCGATACAGAAGGAGCGACCACGCTAATAGTAGGATTTCAAGCTCGTTGCTATCTTCTCCCTGGTGTTTGCGCAGAACGGGTACGTCATAACGGACACCCTTTGCCTGGGGCTTCTCCGGTGATTGAAGCTCTGTCATTGTGATTCCTATCTCTCTTTCAAGATGGTCGGCTTCTGTCGCATGAGGTATTGTCCCAGTAATTCGGGAGTTTGGGCAATATCTTGCTATTTTGCAATCAAGTATGAGGCTGCAGATGCAAATGTGCGTCCGTACCTGTCAAGGCTTCACATGAACACCTCCACTATTTTATTGTAGACTTCCACCCAGCTTCACATGCAGGAACCTCATTACGTATCGAAAGAGAGCTTTTTCTCCCTCTTGCCCTGTATGAAGCGCATGTGGGGGGTCTGGTCTGGCCGGCGCGGGCAATGCAAGGACTGGGACGGTACCTTTGAAGCCTTCCGCACCAGGTATCGAGAGTGCCATTTTCGTTTCAGGGTCCCATCTCCAGGGCACCATCATCGTGGGCGACTTCGGAGGGTGTCCATTTCGGAGCTTTTGTCGCCTTCCATTTGCTGATCACGGCACGCTAAGCCGGGCGTGAATCGAGGTACAAGACGTGACGAGAGGGAGATGATGGTGGATGACCCACGCAGAGATGGAGCTATGCGCGACTGGGTTAGCGAGACGAGGCAATTGAGGAAAGATCCCGGCATACCGTTGGAAGAAGCTCCATCACAAGACGAGACTAGTGTGGACTTTGAAGAAGTTGGGAGACACGGTGGGCGGCTTCGGCATCGAACTTGGGAAGGTGAATGAGGCTACTTCCTTATGCGTGGAAGGGACCAACGTTCGCATCAAACGGCTTGCAGTGCAAAACATGGGTATGAGACATGCCCAGGTCACCGGTAAAGGGATCATCCACCTTCTTTGTTCGTGCAGTTAATCGTCCGACAGCTGCAAAGCGACCCTGACACCGTCACTTTGTTGTTCGCTCAAGTTGTCGACTTGCAGCCTCTTCGGGCCTCCACTGCGCTGCACCATGGCAGCCCAAGGAAACAGGGTTTCATTTCGTCCTTTACTATACGGCAAGTAGTAATAATCGACACGCTGGCGGGGACGCGATGCGAAGAATAACGGAGATGAAGCCGAGGCGAACTTTTCTGGTGGGGTGATTGATAAGTCCATTATCTGATCTGATTAACAAGGATCGGGACCCTAACAAAAAATGGCGTCACACCAAAAAAAAGCCACCAGCAGCAAAGAGCTCTTTTTCTTTAATTGCCGGGTGCATTTTGCCATGGATGCTTCGCATTGCTAGCTTCAATCGAATGAACTAAGTGCAAGGAGGTACATAAATGACACGAAAAGAGAGAAAATGCCTCAACAACCGTGGTACTGACTGTTGCTGCATCCATTAGTCTACAGCTTGCTGTCCACCCATCTCGGACTCCTTTTCTCCACAAAGGCCTGCACGCCCTCATGGAAGTTGTGTCCATCCGCCATGACAGCGTCCCATGTCTGACGATGCACCCGCACCGCATTCTCGGCGCTCCCATGTTCCCAGCCTGCAAGGATACCCGCCCGAGACACAATCACACTGTCAGGGCTATTGCTGATGATTGCAGCCGCATACTCGAGTGCCTTTTTGACCACTGGCCGCTCCAGCACGTCGCTATCCGCTGGGGCATCTTCAGTGATGGCATTGAGGATGCCAAACTCACGGGCTTCTGCAGCGCTGATACTGCGTCCCGTTAGAGCCATTTCCGTCGCTCTGTGTCGCCCAATGGTCCTGGCTAGTCTCGGCAGGGAGCCTGCATTAGCGACGACACCAATCTTGGCCTCGGGTAGGGCAAACACAGCGCTCTTTGCAGCGATGATGAGGTCGAGGTTTGCGATCATCTCGAAACCGCCTCCCATAGCCAAGCCATTAACTGCAGCGATGATGGGCTTCTTTCCGCTCCTGCGCGAGAGGCCGCCAAATCCCGTCAAAGGCGGGTCCATCGGTCGCTTCTCGGGTATGCCATCTCTTTTGCGCTGATTGATCTGATTCCATTCCTTGAGGTCCATGCCTGCGCAGAATGCTCGTCCAGCGCCTGTCACGATGGCGCATCGTAGGGAGGGCTCATTGTCGTACCATTCCCAAAGAGCTTCGAGCTCATACTCTGCGTCGCTGGTCATTGAATTGAGAGCATTTGGCCTGTTAAAGACCACAAGCATAACGTGATCTGCTGGGAATGACACGATGCCATAGTTTTGTGGTGGTGGCTGTTTGTTGAAGTTGTGCTGTGTCATAGTGAATGAGTCGCTGGAGAATAGTGGGATACAGCGCTGAGAGTGTTTTGTCACACGAATCGTTTATGTGCTCCAACGAAATGCATCCGACGATGGATCTTTTCTTACGCGGTTTATCTGATGAGGCCGAGGGATCTCAATGGCCAACATTATTGTGAGAATTTGTTCCGATCAGATAAAAACCGGCGCGATGCAACCCAAGCCGGTGTTAGAGTTCCCTGGCTGGTTGATCTCCGACACACCCCTCAGCACGCACATGGCCCGGTCGTTTTTGGCGTGGAAGCTACGGAATGAACCGTTTGAAGAATCTAATCAATCACATCTGATAACGAGGATCCATTGCATCACATGCACGAGGCAATACATTTGATGATCGTGCATGATGCTAACGCAGCACCGAGATCGGGGCCCATCAGACTGGATCCAGCAGAATTTTTCACGAAAGCTATGACGCCCAACTTGGGAGCTTGGAGAGGATCAGCGAGTGAGTTGAGAGTGGCTGGCCATCAGACTCATTTGCTTGTCCGGCAGGACCGTGGTTTGTAACGACCAAGCTCTTCGAATGGTCGCATAGAGCGACGATAATGACTACTTCTATGTTCAGATGATCTCACATTCTGCCGTTAATGCAGGTTGGTTTGGTGGCTTGCTTTGGACTTGGCTAATACACATTTCCCGGTACTACCGGTAGTTGAACCAGCCTCTCGACCGCGCCCGCGCTTCTCCATCCTCCCGAACACGAAATGCTGCCATCTGAACAGACAAGAGCGCAAAAAGTCGCTGTCCATTGAGTGATTAGTCCAGAAGGCGCCAAGTGGTATATCCCAGACACGGGTGGCTTGAACGGGGTTGGGTGCGCTGTACATACCTACTTGGTACTTTACCGGGCACGACGTGTTTCTGGGCATTCTGGATCGGCTTGCAAAGCCTCAGCCAAGAATGCGCGTCCGTCGTCACCCATCATGCTGCACAAGTAGACAGTACAGGTTTACTCGTCGCGCCTAGCCGTAGGAAAACTTGTGCTGCCAATTGAGGCCAACGCAAATACTCAAATGCTTGAGCCCCAGCTTAAAGATCATCCCTGCTCCTCGCCGTTGTTGCGACGCGTCAAGCTATCACAGCTCGTCGTGAAGAACGCCAGGTCCTTACAATGCTGTACCCGAACAATCGCATTGCCCACCGCACATAAACATAACGTATTGGTAGATAAGCGCTTGTTTAATTGTTCGCGACGTAGTCCAATCCATAGTTCGAGGTTCTGGCGACACAGCGCCAACGCTAGGTATTCGGTACGGATAGATTTGTACGCATCGCAGTATAGAAAACAAGCTTCTCGTCTATACAACGCAACAAAGCTTTGTCAATGACGAGATTGCATTCACTCACATCTAATCGATACTTCTGGTGCCTCTGTAGTTTGCGCTTCGTAAACCTCGTACATGGTGATTCTGTTCTGCTGAGCGCGTTGTGATGGGTCAAAAACACGATTGCGTCAGGCTTCGCAAAAGGGCTGATTGCCTGCGAAATCACGACCGAAGGAATGTTAATAGCCTTATTCCCAGTTTAAGATGGTCGGACATTGAAACAGAATGTGAAGTGAATTAAGGCAAGAGAGTACCTGCGAGATATTTCGCTGTCGGCAATCAGTATGTAAACAACCTCATCGAACTTTCACGAAGGACATCACCCACAACTATGTCATATAGACCTTCAGAATTATATTCTGGCTTCAAAGATTCTCATAAATTTTACAAACAATTTATAGTTCGCTTCATCTCGACCAGGTCGTGTGAATGAACGAAATGTCTTGTGTCGACATCGCCATGCGAAACTTACCCTAAGCCTTCGCTTGAGAGCATCGGCCTTGACACCATTGCCCATCAGGCATTTGCAACCAGCAAGCCATATCAATCTAATCTTATCAGATGCATAAAAATCAGCAACAACGCCATTTCTGCACTGGTGGAAGCTAAGGTGAGGTGTGTATGTCACCAACACAACCTGGAAGCTAAGAATGATGCATAACTTGGCGGGCTCCATTGCCACCAGCTTTACAGCGCCTCTGACGCGGGATGGCGGATGGGTCATTGCGACAGTCCCATACCTAGATCTCAACTTTGAGTATAGTTATGGCGCTGAAGCTCCAATATTCCAGGACTGACTCTGAACACCGTCGCAATGAGTCTGGTCCAACCTCTCGTAGTCTCGAGCTTCATTCCATGAAATCTAGGTGCAGCCAAGAGGTGGAGCCCAAGAGAAATCCCAGAGCCACCTCCTGGCGGTGCCTTAATTAGCGCGCAACTCGCCCACTTCGGTCAACTCTTAGCGCAGTTCCAGTGGCACCACCACTGGAGCAAGCGGGTAATCGGCACAAACCGGGCATCCATTCATGGATCCAGACATTCATCCATGGATGAAGCTTCATGTTACAATACAGAGACTCCCCTACGTAGGGCGGCAACTGTCCCGCGGCTTCTCCTACCACGGTAGGCATCGGGCAAGTTTACCGTCTCTGGTAGACCGTCGATGCGCAGAATCTTATCTGATCTGATTGGGTCTGATACGGAGATTGGTCCAGTAGGGGTATAAATAAATGAAGATAAAAATCTGGAGATGTGAAAGATCCAATGCTTAGCAGCAGTCACACAGCCAACAGTTAAATCACCCAATATGTCTTCAGAACCATTCCAACAAAAGTCTCCAATCAAGATTAGGCTGCCTGAGCCTTATCTTACGACATACTATCTCGAGCGCACCGCTGAGGGAAAGCAGTCGTTTCGTCTGCGCAAAGATGACACCGTGAAGGAGGGCAAGCCTTTCCCCAAGGCTCTTCACGGTGACGACTTGGTCTTTTCCAGCATTCCGATTGCAGAGTCTGATAAGATCCCCCATTCTGATAACCGCGAGTATGCGCGCGCGCGACGAAGTCCTGTGTGGTCATTGAGCTGGGAGAAGGAGACTCCTACGCTCGCCCAGGCCTGGATGTTCCTGTACACTTTCTTCGCGTACACTTTTGATGTAGAGCAATTCCGTTTCCGTCTTGAAGGCCCTGGTGCCGAGGAGCTGAAGAAGGCTCTTGTACTCTCTATGGTGGCCATCGACATGCCTCAGCCTCCCAAGGGCGTTGAGCCTGCACCCAGCACAGGCGTTGAGGTACTCCTCCTGCGAAGCGCCTTCTGGCAAGGATGTGCTTCGCCATTGGGCCAGCAGCCTATCTGGCTTCCTACCTGGAACTCCGCCAACGTCGTGCCTCATCTTGAGTACGTGATGACACCTACTTCCGACGTCACTCTTCTGCGCCACCCTCGCAGAACACCCAAGCCTGCTGCTGGTAGCTGCTTTTACAGCCGCTACATCCCATCACTTGACGAGCACTTCAACCTCGTTGCTCTCGACTACGAGAACCCCGAGCACCTGGGTCTATTCAATACATGGCAGAACGACCCTCGTGTAGCAGCAGGCTGGATGGAGACTGGTACTCTCGACGAGCACCGCACTTATCTCAAGAACATCCACGAAGACCCCCATCAATTCGCCGTCCTCGGATACTTCAACGACATCCCATTCGCCTACTTTGAGCTGTACTGGGCCAAGGAGGACAAGATGGGCCAGCACTACGCCTCGCTCGACTTTGATCGCGGTAGGCACTCACTCGTCGGCAACGACAAGTTCCGCGGACAGTACCGTGTCCTGGCTTGGTGGCCTAGTGTCATTCACTATGAGTTCCTTGACGACCACCGCACTGAGAACGTTGTTGGTGAGCCTCGCCTGTCAAGCGAGAATGTGCTCAAGTATGAGATGATCTTTGGTCTTCACCAGGACAAGTGGATGGATCTGCCTCACAAGCGATCCAACATGGTCAAGGTTTCCCGCGAGCGCTTCTTCCAGATCTGCCCCTTCAACCAGGGTAAGCCTCGCATCGCAGGCACGACATTTGGCTTTGAGCCCAAGCTGTAAATAATGAAGCAACGTCTTTAAAAATTGGTTGATGGGAAGTTCTCATAGTTGGGGATGAGTAAATAATGATAGCGACTTTTGTACATAATTGATCAATCACAAGAACATTGATGATGCATACCTACATCCTCTTGGCAGCGACTCAAGACCAAAGCGCACAAGCTCGAAGCAATTCACAGGTCACAACGGGAATAAACCTGCCAAGGCGGCAGCCAAGCAGTGGTCCGATCTTGCCGATCAGGAATGGATGGACGGATCCTTCGCACGTTTTGCCAAGGTAGTGCTGCATTGCCAATCTCTTCGATCATCAACATCAACAGACGAAAGGCTGCATGTCGTTTGAAGATCAGAGCCCATTGATCTTGCCACAATCTCGAATGCACTCCGCTGGACTGCCTGTCCCACGAAAAGCACTGGAGCTCAATGCCCTTGCCAGTCCAACTGAATGATCTCACAGGCCCATGGTTTGCTCGTGAGGCAATCGGGGAAGCGCAGAAACAGCCGCTGGTAAAACAGGATTAGCGTAAGGGGACCCTTGGCTGAATACGGCTTCTCGTCTTCGTTCCCATCATTAGTCTAAATGATCTTGCGAAAACTGGACGAAAATGCGCCGCTTGCACATCCGTCATTTAAGCTTGTTTAAGCGGGAACCTGTGTCGCCTCCGGAGGCTTGCAGCACTGTCCGAGTAAAGAATGCATAGCTCCAAGGGTCCTCTCGTTAGATGAGTCTCGCAAGCCCGGTGGAGTGACCTCTCCCACAAGCCGACGGTGCGGCTTGAGCGGCTGAACGGGACCCCTGGTGAAGAAACTTGGCCTCTTGTGGCGCCTTGTCCGCTGGCTGTCATTACACGAGGGAGCCCAGAATGAATCCTCTTGACCACAAAGGGTTATGGCTCGTAGGGCTACCGTCGACCGAGCATTTTACGATGGAGGCGTTATTGATGTTTTGTCTAGGTGGACAATTCCTACTGGTGAAGTTGAAGAATGTAAGTGGTTTTCTTAGCGTGCCAAGGTCGGAACGTCGCCAGCGACGATGCAGGGTTTTTTCAGGTTCCGACATGTTGGTTGAGGTTGACCAAAAGTCGCCTGATGAAGATCCTTGTCTCAGGATGCCAAGATCACGCAGTAGTTTGCCATAAAAATTGGATGCAAAAGGCAAAGGATGAGATGAGGATACGATGAGCCAAAGCGCGGAAGCTCTCCTGGCTTTACTGTACAGGTATTGTATAGACAGACCCGCTGCAAAAGCGGAGGTTGCAGTGAGTCGCCTTGATCATTCCATCAATCAGTGAAACGTCTACCAAATGATCCCTGACGTGCATTTGATCTGATGCGAAATGCATCCATCATTCATCTCTATCCCACTACCCGTCCATGGACAGACCAGCAGGAGGCAATTGCGCCCGAGCAAGTAAAAAACTGCGCAACCATCACACGATCTAATCGATCAATCAGATTAGATAATGGAAATCTCTTTTGTCTCGTGAATGTTCCTTGTCCATGCTTCTTCTGGCGCTCTTTTGCCCACGCCATCTCCACTCACAAACCGGCTACTCGGCGTTCGAGGCCTGTACTAAACAAAGTGGCTGCAGCCCGCTGGAACCCTCGCGTCCCGAAATCTCCAGTCATTGTGCTCGCTCCTGCTCCTCGCCTTCAACTTCCTCTGTTGGTTGAGATTCAGTCGGTTGATTTCCCTAATGTAGCCGATCTCGGTGGATTCAATAGTCTGTCCTTTGGCCACCAGACCTGATCTTATCTGATGGAGTTTGTATGGGTCCTGAGCTGAAGGATGGTGTTGAATCCAGTCTAGTTAGAACGCACCCTTGCCTGAAGGACCTCTTTTTTATTTTATTTGCTCCATTTGTTTATGTATAACCTTCTGCTGTTCCCGTTTAAGTTTCCCTTTTCTCCTTATTGTCTTCCCAAGCTTAAGCTTAATTGATACCCCAAAGACAAAGATCACCATGGGCGTCCTTGACAAGTTCCGCCCCAGCAAGGGCAATGAGGCTGAAGAGCCTGTAACTGTTACTGCCTCTGTCAATGAGAAGGACCAGGAAGCTGGTGTCTTCCCTGACGATGGAAGCAGCAGCAATGCCGTTACTGAGAACGCGCAGCATGGTGTTCAGACTGTCGAGGCCACCACATTGGCCTGGAGCAAGAAGGCCCTCGTTGGAGTCTTCATCTTGTACGTTCTTTGTCTGGTGGAATTGAAGATCTTGACTGACACCCTTGTAGCATGTGGTTGATCTACCTCACCAACGGTTTCCAGGGCCAGATCAACAACACTCTGCTCCCTTATGCCAGCAGTGAATGGGAGTCTCACTCTCTCATTCCTGTAATTGGCGTTGTCGCCAACTGTATGACTGCCGCCGTCTATATCCCTCTGTCCAAGATTCTCGATCTTTGGGGTCGTGCTGAGGGTTTCCTCCTCATGGTTCTCTTCGCCACCATTGGCATGATCATGATGGCTGCCAGCCAGAATCTCCCTACCTACTGCGCTGCCTATGTAAGTCATTGGCTTCCACCCGCGACACTCTTCAATTGCTAATCCCTCTCAGGTCTTCTGGCAGGTTGGTTGGTCCGGTCTGACCTACAGCATCGATGTTATCACGGCCGATTCGACACAGCTCAAGAACCGAGGTCTCGCATACGCTTTCACCTCGTCTCCTTACATGATCACCGCCTTCGCCGGTCCCAAGTCTGCTGAGGCTTTCCTCCTCAACGGCGACCAGTGGCGATGGGGCTTCGGAACCTTCTCCATTGTCCTCCCTGTCGTCGCGGCGCCTCTCTACGCTCTCTTGAGATACAACCTTCGAAAGGCTAAGAAACAAGGTATCCTGGCTCGCGAGTCCAGCGGCCGATCGCTCATGGAGAGCATCAAGTGGGGTCTCGTCGAGTTTGATGGTAAGTGAAGTCCTCATTCAATACCCAGGGTGCGTGCTAATTGTCGCAGCTGCTGGTGCGTTCCTTTTCGCTGCTGGTCTCGTCATCTTCCTCCTTCCCTTCTCTATTGCCAGCATGGCCCCTCAAGGGTGGAACACACCATACATCATTGCGATGATCGTCCTCGGTGTCGTCCTTCTATGCATCTTCGGCGCCTACGAGCGCTTCGTCGCCCCCAAGCCCTTCCTCCGGTTCGACCTCCTCACCAGCCGCACCGTCATTGGTGTTTGCCTCCTCGACTTCATTTACATGATCGCCTACTACTGCTGGGCCAGTTACTTCACCTCGTTCCTCCAGGTCGTCAACAACCTCCCTCCTTCTGAGGCTGGTTACGTCAGCAACACCTTTGAGATCGTCTCTGGTGTTCTTCTCTTCATTGTTGGTTACGCCATGCACAAGACCGGCCGCTTCAAGTGGCTCCTGTGCGTCGGCATTCCTCTGTACATCTTCGCTCAGGGTCTCATGATTCATTTCCGTCAGCCCGGCCAGTCCATTGGTTACCTCGTCATGTGTGAGGTCTTCATCTCCATTGCCGGTGCTACCTTCATCCTGTGTATGCAGGTTGGTATCCTTGCTGCTGTTGAGCATCAGTTTGTTGCTACCGCTCTTGCAACTCTGAGTGTTACCGGAAATATTGGCGCCGCTGTCGGTGGTACCATCTCTGCTGCCATCTGGACCAACACCTTCGAGGCGAAGCTGTCCGAGTACCTTCCCGCTGCCGCCCAGGAGAATGCCGCTCTCATCGCCGGAGATCTTGACAGCCAGTTGGCTTATGAGATGGGCAGTCCTGAGCGCCTTGCTATTCAGAAAGCATATGGGTATGGTCAAGCTAGAATGCTTGGGGCAGGAACGGGTATCATGGCTATTGCCCTTATTTCGTTGTTTTTGATCAAGAATTACGATCTGAGGAAGATCAAGCAAACCAAGGGCACGGTTTTCTAAACGATGTTGGAGTTTTCGCCTTCGGCAGCCTCAGAATGCGGCGACACCCGTGGCATTCTAAAATTATGGTGTAGTAATGTTGAACGATGTATAATTGATGCTTAATTGATGTCAAAAGAGTTAATTTGTTGAGTGCGCTTTTGGATCTGTTGTCTCAATGTGGGAATAGTTACACTCCATGCTTAGTACTCATGCAAGTCTAATAAAATAACAGGACCACAAATGTGGCCTCAGAATCGGTATGACCTGCCGATTTATGTTTAATACCAACTCCTGTACGGAATAATAGCCGCAGCTCTTGTGATGTTGTTGCGTGGTGACCAAGCTGAATTGACCTCTTCAACTTGAATGTACTCTGATGCATTCCCATCTCAGTCTTTCACCAGCACATTGTAACGCCACGATTATACAACAACAAGTGCGCTTTCAAATTCTGTATTTTGATTTCTATTTAACTATTCATTATATTTTTCCAAGAATGAATTGCATAAGACTCTGCTGAAGACCCGTGACAGCCACACTTCCATGATCCTCACCTTCAAACTCGCGTGTCCAAATCTTCTTGACACTTGGACTCTTCTCCAATCGCGACGCCATAGCCTGAGCGGTTTCCCTCATTTGATCATGTTCCGCACAGTTCTGTCGCTTCCACCACTCTTCATCCGTCTCCTCAGGCTCCCTCACCAGATCCCCCTTGCCAGTGCCCCATGTGAGCGCCAGCGAGAATGGAGGGTCAACAGGCTTGTCGCGCGCAAGAAAAGTCTTCTCGGGTTCACGGATCAGGAAATCCTTGTTCCACCAGATGACGGGACTGCCGATTAAGTAACTGTTAAAGAGCTCGGGTTCTGTGAACATAGTGTTGAGGGCGAAGATGCCACCATAGGAATGACCGTAGAGGGCCTTGCGACCGGTGTGGAGATTGGCCTTGGGGAAGAGCTTGTCCTCGACATAAGGCATTACGTCGGCCTTCATCCAGTCGAGGAATTCTTCAGCTTCACCGAATGAGATGTCGGTACGAGGCTTCCCATGTCTGTCGAGAGGCATGTCATACTCGTCGCATTTGGGGGTGAGATCTGGACCACGACGGAAGTCATACACGTATTTGCTTGGAGGATAGCCTATTCCAACGATGACTGTTCTTGTGCTATTCAAGTACTCCAAGCGACGAGAGACATCAACAGCTGTGAAGAAATAGGCATTTCCGTCAACGAGATAGCTTTGTGGTGGTCAGCTTATAGCTCTGTAATTGTGGCTTAATTGAAGCTGTACTCACACCAAGTTCACCTTCTCATCCTCGGCAGCAACACGATCCTCGCCCCAACACAAAGGCCAAGCTACTTGAACAAGGTAATCGCCCCTCTTAGTCTTGGCAAGCCACTCAAGAGTGTTAGGGACACGAGCGTGTCCATGGCTGTGTTCAGTCGCCATTGTTCTGTAAGTATTTGAGAGGTGAAAGAGGCTTCGTGGTGGTGAAAGCGATAGCGACAGTAATGGGCGAGCTCGAGTGAGACAACGTAGCATGGATGACATGCAGCAACAGACAGCAGGCTAGTCAATGGATGAAGACGAGTCAGAACTCAGGAAAGGATCTGATAAACGAAGAGGAAGATCTGATAAAAACCGCGCATTGCTTTTGCATTCGTGGGTCTCTTTATGTCACCAGCGTCGGCGGGACCAGACTCCACTGTAGCCCAGGGCATCGTTGGCTGTTGTGCGACCACAGCCCACTAAATTTCTAGAGATTTAGGCGGTCGTGTTCGGCAAAGCGTTCACTGGAAATCGTCAAAGTGCGGCCGGGTCGGGTCGGGTTGAAACTGCATGATGTAAATATGCGACTGTCACAACGGCTCTAGGAGGTTTATTTGTCTTTAAACTGTTTCTCATCGTTAAATTTCAATATCCAGAGGGAAGAATATTGATATCTCAATATAGTTTATGATTTGCAGGCTGTAGGCGTAAGCCAAACTCCGGCAAACCTACTGTAAGGTTTGAACGCCAAAATAAGTCGCCTAAGAGCTGGCCAAACTTTGCATGAGATTTCCACGTTGATTCGTTTCTTATGCTTGCGACGGTTGACATTTCTGGGATCCAAATGGAGATGTGACGACAGCAAGACTAGAGATTGATCGATACCAGGACTTCAAAGAGCTCGTGGGACAATGTTGAGCCGAAGATCTGGGCTAGAACCGGGCTGTAACGACAATGAGATACGCGATTGCGAGTCTAAGGGCCGGATGGACATTTGGCTACCAGACACAGACGTGTCAACTGAGGCGATTTCAAAACATTGAGTCTAAGGTCGAGTTTTTATATGATGCGATGAATGTCCCTTCTCGTACGTTCGTCTTGGCTCTTTTATCGTCACTAACCTCAGCATCATATGCGACCGCTCCCAATAGGGTGGATGAAAGCTTAACTACAGTTTTCTCCAGCAAGGGTTTGACAGTTTACTACGGGCCAATATCAATTGAGCGACTCCGAATGTAACACCAATGAACCAATTTATGGCGAAAGATATACGCAAATAAGAGGTCATGAACCTCTTCTTTTGCGATAGACGTACAGTAAGGCTTTCCCTTTGTGGGGTACATAGAGACCAAAACTCCCACTGTCTTCAACAACAACCCTTGGTGAGATGGCCGAGTTGGTTATGGCGCCAGGTTAAGGTTAACCTTAACACCAATTTCCTGGTGGAGCAATCCTCCTGGGTTCGAGTCCCAGTCTCATCAGTTATCTTTTGCCCTTTCGACAAGGCGATATCTTTTTGTCAATCGCTTTGCAATTCTGGATGCTTCAGAGGTCGGAGAGCTGATGTTGTCTATTCCACGGTACGTGGTGGGCGGCGCCGAAAGCTTTTCTCGCAACGGTCAATTGCGACGCTGAAGCTAATTGTCTAAATTTTATGCTATCAAAAATGAATGGCCTAAACCTTAGTCTAAAATTGCATAAAGTATCCTCAAGCTTTTTCGTTCCTTATGAGATGTCGCTGCAAAGAACAGCGCGACCGTAGAAAACTGGTGTAAACCAGGTCGGAGGGCATTGTAATTCGACTTCTAATAGAATGTTTGAGTAGAGTTCAAATGTCCATTCACGAGGAGTTACAGAATGATCACAGGATGAGTCGCAATTGAACGCGTTTTTGAACAGATGTATACAAGAATGAGGCTCCGTTATGGAATGCCCTCTAGATGGTCTATCTAAGAAGTAGTCTTGCGACTATAATTTAAAGTTTGTACATGATAATGGAATATCCAACTTCATCGTCCACTTAAGCGTGACGCTGGTGACGGCGCTGGCGCGCGCGCAGAGAACGTCTGCACTTGGACTTCTTGGGAGGGTTCTGGACAGGGGCAGAGCCAGAGCCAGAGCCACCGTTGTTACCACCGGGGAAAGGGAAGCTGGGAGCATTGCCGTTGCTGGGAGGGCTGTAGGATCCGTCGTTTCCGCCGTAAGTAGGAGGGACAGTAGGGGTGTTGTCGCCTCCATTGTTTCCGTTGTCACCACCGTTGGAAGGCAGGGGAGTGGTGGAAGGAGGAGCGGTGGTGTTGTCACCGTTGCCGGTGTTGTTGTCGCTACCGTCGGTGGGAGTAGTGACAGGGCTGGAGTCGCTTCCACCAAGGATCTTGGAGGCAGCGTGCTCAGCAGCAACCATGATGATGGCCTGAGTGTTTCCAGTGGGAAGATCGGGGTGGATGGAACCGTCAACGACGTAGAGGTTCTCGGTACCCCAGACCTTGGTGTTGGTGTCGACGACACTGGAGGACTTGTCGGTACCCATGATAGCGGTTCCAACAAAGTGAGAACCGCTGACGTACTCAGTCATAAGGCTGTCCGCGGTGACGTTGCTGGCCATGGTGATGGTGCTGTTGGACTTGGAGGTCATGTCGATGAGCTTCTGCATGAAGGTCTTGACAGCCTTCTTGTCAGCGGCGTCCTTGAGGTAAGGCTCGCCAATCATCTTGGTGGCACCGGAGCTGGTAACCTCGAGAGAACCGCTGGAAGTAGCACCGTGGGTGAGGTAAACCTTGAGCTTGAGGGTGTCATCGCCGGCAGGAGCGCAAGTACCCTGGACGTATCGCTCGACGCCATCGTCGCCCATGACGCTGTCCCAGAAGATGAAGCGCTGACCGGACTGGGAGAGGAGACCGTTACCCTGAGCGTAGAGGTCGATGTCCTCCTGGCTGGGCTCAGTGACAGCAGTGTCGGGGAGAGCAGGCATGGCAGTCTTGGTCTTGACCTTGACGGTGAAGATGGGGTGATCCTTGAGGTTCTCACCGACGGGAAGCTCGATCCACTGGTCCTTGGGAGGCATGGTCAGGCGCTGGCTACCGCTGGCAACAGTCTCGATCTGCTTAGCAGGGCCGATACCAGAGTTGACGAGAAGACGGGGAGTAGCGAGAGTACCAGCAGCGAGGATGACACCACCGCCGGACTTGACCTTGATGATCTGGCGGGTAGCAGGGCCAGACTGGATCTCGACACCAGTGATATCCTTACCCTCACGGACAACGCGCATGACCTTGGTCTGGAGCATGAGCTTGAAGTTGGACTCGGCCTGGGCGAGAGGAAGGTAGTCGCGGACGGGACCAGCGCGCTGACCGTCGGTGATCATCATAGGAGGGTGGGTGAAGACGGACTTCTTCTTGTCGGGCTGGGCAATGGCATCGACCTGGCTGAAGCCGGCACCGGAGAAGAACTTGCTGAGAACATCGTAGGCACCTTGGTCGACGTACTTCTGGTCCTTGGTGGGGGTGAGGGTGCCGGGGGTGCGCTCATAAAGGCGGGCGGCGGCGGCCTCAACATCGCTGTGCTTCCAGCCGGCGGGCCACTTGTCATCGAAATCGACGGCTTGAGGACGAACGAACATCATAGCGTTGACAGCTGTTCCTCCGCCCAACAGGCAACCCGACATTCCAGCGTTGTCAGTGCAATATTCGTCGGTTTCCTTGGCTGTGGTGAGGTGGTACGCCATAGCCGGAACATCATATTGCGTGGTAGTGCTATTCCACGTCATTGTAGCTTTTCCCCCGGAAGAGAAATAAGAGGCCTTGCCCTGCTCAAGGAGAAGAACAGACTTCTTAGCCTCGACCAGACGTTCGGCAACAATAAGGCCTGAGGCACCAGCGCCAACGACGATGTAGTCGTAGGTCATGTTGGAGATAACAGTGGTGAAGTTGCCAGTAGCAGGGGCAGAACCAGAGCCAGAGCCGGGAGAAGCAACAGCATCAGAGGCCATGGCGGCCCATGTCTCGTAGTCAGCGGACTGAGCAGCAGTGCTGTCGATAGAGAAGCCACCGAAGCCAGCACCGTGGTAGTTGAGGGCACCGGCAGCATCACTGGGATCATCAAGGGCAGTAGTGCTGATAGCGAAACCCATAACAGCACTGGCATCAGAGACCTTCCAGGTGGTACCGTCGTCCTTGATGCAACCCTCGCAGAGGAAGGTGAAGGTGAAGGAGTCGGTGCCGACCTTGACACCCTTCTCAATGGGCTTGATCTTGACAGTGTCGTCATCCAAAACATCGGGGTTGACGTATCCAGAAGCCTGACGAACGGATGTAACGATCTTGCCATCAGAGGGCTGGGCAACAACGAGAAGCTTACCCTTCATGAGGGAGCCCATGGCGACGGAGGCATATCCCTCTGAGATGGGAGCGATGATCTGACCAATGAAGTCGGACTTGGGGTTCTTGGGCAGAGCCATACCGAATGTGAACTTGCTGCTCTTGTCGGACCATTGCTGGAAGGTAATACCGGTGTCGGCATCCTTGTACTCCTCAGAGAGAGCGGAGGCTCCGATCATCAGCGAAGCCGCTGAAAGAAGGGTTGAGAAACGCATGATGGCGGCGTTTCCAAAAGCTTAGGACGTAAAAATAAAGTATCCTAAGTACTAGTCTAAGCTAGCAAAAGATGAACAGATGATTTCGTCCCTTAGGGTGTGTATATCGGTCTCAAAGAAAGTGGTTGGATAAAGAGTGGACGAGAGATGAAGATACACAGTAGCAAATGAACGTTGGCAACCAGTGCCTGTAAAGAATGAATAACTAAAAAAAGAAAGAAATGAAAAAAAAAGATAGATAGACCAAGCTAGATGGATAGCATCAAGATCTCAAGAACATGTTGGAGGTGATCTGTCAGGCTGTTATATATGAGAGCTACCAAACAAATGCCGTTTACCGCGGAAATTCGCTTCCGAACGCTCGGGACCGTTTTTGCAAACATGGAAAACGGTATTGGTGGCTTAATTCGTTTGGCATTGCATCGGCCAATTCTTCGCTGCCATTGTGGAGGAACAAGAACGATAATGCCTGATCTACCCACACGAGCCAGCATCTTGTTGCTTCAGGTTGTTTGAGATGTCGAATTCCTGCTGTGTAAGGTCTTCTCTCCTATTGGCTGTGGACCTGGTTTCAGGTTAACGGTCCAGACCCCGAACAAGGTAACAGAGCCTCGGTGGACCCCAGTACTTTTTATTCGAAACAACACCAGGGAGCAAGATCCAGCAAGGGTTCTTTTTGTGTCTGGCAGGACCAAAAGGATCAAAATCTGTTTCGTTCATCTGTTTCCGAGGGAGATGGCAGTCAATTGCCGGGGCTCAAAAGATCTTCAGGAACGGACATGGCACAGATTTAGGCGAAGGTTTGATGATACTTGAAGAGCTTCTTCTAAGTTTATGTTGTCTTAGACTAAGCTTTTGACATTTTAGATAAGCATACACTCAACTAACTACATAGTACGGAGTAGCTACAGCTATGACTGAGCTTAAAAGGAGGATCTCTCAGGAACACGGTAGGATTGTCGGCCAACTCGTGCGACTGTTAGCGCGATTCAGACCGCGTCACTGCACTCAACTGAGATTGAGATTGAGCATTGATAAAAAATACATGACTCGTAGCGCGAAACGAACGAGAACCCTTTGCCTCATTTTAATCATGCAGCACCACCACAAACAAGTCCACCAGCCAAGCTAAGCCGGGAGAATCTCCACCTGTCAAACCTTACAATTCTTCCACAACACATCGATCCCACTGCTAATTGCTTATCCGCTTACTTATCATCTCAACTCCTTGGTTCGTTCTTCCGCGGCTGCGATCCACTCTCTCAATCTCGATTCGGATCTTGCTTTCAGTCCGACCTTGAAAGGCTTGGGATCAGTGGTAAGGGATGTGGGCACCGCGTTGCATTCAATTGCATCCATGATTGCCATATCTTTCTTCTCCTTGGGTGGCACAATCTCAAAAGCTGTGATAAGACGGATGAAGGCTGTGTAAAGTTCGCGATTGGCTAGGTGAGAGCCTGCGCACATTCGAGATCCGGCACCGTAAGCGTAGTGAGGTGTACCGATTTCCTTGTCGTCGACATATCGTTCAGGATTGAATTCATAGGGATTAGCGAACCGCGCTTCATCGTAGTCTGCGGCGTAGGCATTCTAGAAGATCAGTCAGTGCCAAGTTCCTCACCAGAATGGGAATCAGATCAGATGGACCGGGGCAGGGCAGAAAATGACAAGGCTGTGATCTAAAGTGCAGGGCTGTCGTAATTACCATAAAGAATGTGGTCCCGGCGGGAATTGTTGCACCCTTGTACGGGATATCCTTGATATTAACCCGCGGGAGACAAATCGGAATAACCTGTGCCACCGGAAGTCAGCCCAATAATCATTTCGGATGCAAGTTTTGACCTTACCGTCCAGAATCGTAGAATTTCCTTGACGAGAGCTGTGATATAGGGTACTTTCTCCTCCACCAGGCACTTTTCCCATGCTTCGCCGTTGGGATAAACCTTGTGGATTTCTTCTAGAGCCTTGGCTTGGATCTCTTGGCCGTGGGCCGTTGCCAGATACGCAATACCCATGACCAAATTACCAGGAACGGTGTCCAATCCTGCAGAAACCATTGTTAAGCAAATGGATTTGATCTCTGCTTCGTTCAGTTTTGCTTCGGGGTCCTTGAGGATATTGCCGGTGATACATGGCTTGTCGGTTCCCTCGGCAATGCGGCTTTTCAAATTGTTGAGTAGATCAGTAAGATATTTATCGCGTCTCGCACGGAATTCTCCAGCTGAACTGTTCTGTGCTCCCCAAATTCGCAGCAAAGGTACGTAGTCTTGCCAGTTGTTGCTCGTGGACCTGAAGTTGGAGATTTCCCGCTCCACATGTGTAATTTCATGGAGTAGCTCACTGTTTACATCCCCGTCAATGCGGAATCCGTAGTTGAGCGTCAAAGATGTGTTGAGTGCGAAACGAGCAAAGTAGGGGGAAGGATCTAAGTCTTTGTTTCCCTTCTCGCAATCATCCAAGAGCTCCTTAATGCTGACGAGAGACTCGAGGTCAAGAATTGGCATGTAAGATTGGGTGGCAGGACGGTTCAGAGCAGTGGCGGCAGCCTTTCGACGGTTCTTGCAAGACTCGTCCCAAGGCGAGGTGCCGATGGTAAAACCCTGAGATGTTGAAACCACTGAGTGGAATGTGTGGAACATGGGGCGTGAGATCAGCGCTGACTGGTGAGTGATCCAGAAATGCTTGACCGCATCGTAAGAATTGACGTAGACGACGCGCTGACAAGGTTAGAGATGTGAATGACTTGATAATGCATTGCTTACTTACCTTATTACCAAGTCGTGTCTGGAAGACTGGACCGTACTTTGCAACCCATTTCTGCGCAACCCTCGCATGATCTGTTCCCAACTGGAATAGATTTCCAAAAAGTGGTACACCAGGAATCTCAGGAATACCTTTGATCTTAGGCTTATCCGTCGAGTTTGCTAACCTATACAGGAATAACAAACCGATGAGGATTGAGACGTATAAAACCTGATCTGACATCGTGGGAGCTTAACGTGGGGAAGAGAGATGACATGCTGGACAAACTGGCCGAACATTGTCAGCTCTTTATACAAATAATCCATTCCGACACAATTCCGATGACAACACCGCAACGTGACCTGTGTTCCCCTCAGTCTTTCTGATGCTCGGGCGGGATCTGCAGATGATCCCCATGTTTATACCCGAGTAAGCGGGGAAGCGTGTGCCGGATCCGACGACAAGCGTGAATAAGACGCTTTCCATTGGTTCTTTTCGTTCTTTCTGGAGTTGCCCATGCGAGGTCAAGCACAAGAACCTGATTCATTGCGTCGCATTGACGGTTACGATTTACCCGTATGTATTGCCGCGGGCACAGAGAACCACTTTCTAGATTCAGTGATAATAGACATGCAAGCAGATTTCTGAACGCACAATCTATGAAGGTTCATGAGAACTCGCTTATGTTTGTGCACGCAACGTGTTGAACTAGCTTCCCGGTAATCATGAACGGAACTTTTATGAAATTGCTGGAAACTGTGTAAATATGTAACATGATTGAAGTTGTTATATCTGTGGTTCTTACACCGACTACGTACAGAGCACAGGATGATTCGTCGCGACGAAATCTCAACATAGTACCAGGAATGCTCAGGAAAGACACACCTACCAGAATACGCTTAAGATAAGCAGAGTAGTCAGCGAGACATCAACTATTCAGATACTAACTAAAGTGCTGTCAACTGGCGTGTCATGACCTCTAATAGCCGAGGGCACTCGGAAGTTAGACTATCCTTTCCGAACAAAACCCACTTTGTTCAGAGTTGCCGTGCTCCTCGGCCAATGGCGACACAGCACAGCCATGGTCAAGTACTACACTGACATGCGATGTTCTGGCATATAACCTGCCAATTGACCCAGTCTATATCGGATACTCGAAGGGATTTTATTATTTTCGCCGACATGCCACGGAATCAGACAAAACGGACGACTATAAAGATGCGATACCAGAGCAGGTCAAAGAAAACTAACCAGACATAAGCACATTCCAACAGCCATACCCATCACTCGAAGCACAAACAGCATGTCTGCCAAGTTTGACCTCTCTAAGCCGGATCGGCAAATTCACATCGGAGTCATTCTGATGGATAGGTAAGCAAAAGTTTGCCATCAACCTTTGGAAACCCGAATAACAGCCCTTCCAGTGAGACTGAAATCCTTGACGTCGCTCCCGTCGACTTGATCCACGGTATTTCCAAGCACTTCTGGAAGACGAAGGGCATGGAAGGTTTCCTGCCCGCAGAATGGGAAGAGCAGACCCTTGATATGAAGTTTCACTGGGTTTCCAAGAACGGTCCCGATTCACCTAGCAAACTGACCAGCGGTATTAACCTTGTTCCCACAGTATGTACACCTCCTCTGTGAAATATCTTTCATGACCTGACAACTCCCAGGACTCTTTCGAAACATGCCCCCCGCTTGACATTGTCCTCATCGGAGCTTCTACCGTGGACCAACCTTTCGAAGACGCCGAGCTAGCCTTTGTACGCAAAGCCTGGGAACAGTGTTCTGCATTCCTGACAATCTGCGGTGGCGTTGAGATTCCTCTTCAAGCTGGCCTTCTGGAAGGAAAGACGGTGACTGGACCAGTCACTATGCTGGACATGCTTCGAAAGCAAGCCCCGGATGCTAACTGGGTCAGCAAGCGCTGGGTCAGGGATGGAAAGCTGTGGACGAGTGGCGCACTTCTCAATGGCGAGGATATGATGACTAACTTTGTCAAGAATTACTGGGGAGGCGCTTATGTTGATTTCTTGAGCAAGCTTGGTGCTTGGCCTGATCGCGATATCGACTACAAAGACGTGGCTTGAAAGACTCTGTACTGAGCCTAGAAATTGATTACGTGGCTTCTGTTAGATGGCAGGATGACGTGGTAGCAGGAAGGAGCCTTCTCTCAACTCTAGATAGTCTATATCTGTTTGATCGATTTATGCTCGACCATTCTCACCAACATTGCCTTGCACCTCCTGCTCGCCATTCGGCTTTCGTTCAAGCTTGCGGAGGACTCTGGCTGGGTTACCAGCAACTACATGGTAGGGTGGCACATCCTAGTAAAGTCAATCATCTGGTTTCTGAAGTGGTAGTGCATAACCTACCTTGGTAACAACACTTCCTGCACCAACCGTTGACCCATCACCAATAGTAATGCCAGGCAGAATTGTGACGTTTCCAGCAATCCAACAGTCCTCACCGACAGTGATAGGGCCGCCGAGTTCGGGTCCGTTAGTTCCATTGCGCAACTGAGGATCCAACGGATGAGTGCCGCTGAAGAAAGACACGTGAGGTCCGATCAGAGTTCTTGAGCCGATAGTAACAGTGCAAGTATCAATAATCGTACATCCGTAGTTGATAAACACGTTACTTCCAACCTTGACGTTGGTGCCATAGTCTATCTTGATCGGCGCCTTTCAAATTTAGTCAATGGATCACGGATGCCGGAGGAGGATACACACCTCGACCCAGGGATATTCATGTAGCACAACGTCTTCCTCATCCTCTGTCGCTGCAGGTGGAGGTAATGGACGCTCGTCATTTGTCACTCTGCAGAGATGTCAGCATTGCACGTGTCGTATACAGACCACCTTACTCTTTCCATAACTCAGCCATCTCCCGACGGGTTGGGTCTTCGGCTGCGTTGATCTTTGCGACAGCACGCTTACAACGCTTGCGCGCAGCTACCAAAGAGGGCGTAAAGGCATAGTATAGCTCACCGCGACGCATGCGCGAAATATTGTCGTCCTCATTGATGTTGAAGACGGTCATTCTTAATAAGCAATCTCCCTACGAAAGCGGAAGATCAGAGGCAGTAGATGTTGGAAAATGATAGGCCGAAACGGTCAAAGTTACCCTGGTCTGGTCCGGGTGTATAGTCGTTAGAGGCAATTCAAGCTGTGTTGAAGATGACTTTCTGCGAGAAGTCGTCCGGACTATCTATGATCCCGCCATTGATGATGTGAGTTCATCTGGCTATTACCGCGTGATTAGCTGCTAGGAGCCTAAGGGATAAGAAAGTTTAGACAATTCAGACCAGCAGTTAGGCTACTTTGTTTTAGCGCCCTAAGCCTTAGAGGACAATTTTTCTGTACCCAGTAATCTGGCCCCGGGAATAAGAATGAGCACCAGTTCAATAGACGGCCACATCAAAACCCTTGACTTTCTCATGAAGATTCATGGCTTGCCTAACGTAAATGCAAGGGCATTGATACTCTTAGAAATTCTTATACTGCTTGCTATATCTAAAGTTGGTATCGTTGGTTGCTGTCAACTTGTTCACCAATATCCTGGCTGTTCTCTGCCAGTTCCCTCTCCAATCTCTTATTTTGTCGCCAATACACTCCAATGATGCCAGCAGTAATCGGCAACGAAGCAACATACAGTAAAATAATAGCCAGAAATCCTTTGGCATATTTTGGCGCATCACTTTCACGAAAAAGCTGTTTTCCAGCGAGCCCACCTGCGTTGCTTCCAATAACCACCAGCGCCAAACCAATACTGCGCTTCTCGGCAGATCTAGTATTGATACTCAACCAAGCGTCGTTAAGACCTTGAGAGAGCGCATTGCCGCTGCTCAAAAGAGTAAAAAGGGCTTACTTGGTCCACATGTCTTTGTTGCTGGATCCAAACAAGGCACTGCCAATGGTAATACTCCAGAGAAATGCCACCATACACCACAAGCCTCGCAACTTCGTCCTGCCGGAAGCCCAAGCGATAGCAAAGCTCAGGAAGACGACGAGAAAACTGCTGACAGAGTTCAAGAGATTGGCGTTGACCTTACTGAAGCCGAGGTTTCGGATGATAGTTGGCCAGAATTCCGCGCACCATATGAAGGCACAGCTGGGCCTTGGTCAGGTACAGATCATATTGCCATGGAAGGAAGCTTAAGAGTGCCTTGCATCATTCGATGGCCAGGAAAGGTCCCTGTCGGGGTAACATCCAACGAGATAGTCCACGTCACGGATATCTTCACAACTATCCTCGAGATTGCCGGTGCAGAAGTTCCATCCGATAGACCTATCGACGGCATCAGCCAAGTAGAATTCTTCAAGGATCCGACGACGGTTAAATCTCAGCGCGAGGGCTTTTTGTTCTATAGCAAGGACGAACTACGTGCTGTGAAGTGGAAGGACTGGAAGCTTCATCTGGTTTGGGAACCCAAGGTGAATCAATCGCCTGGAAAGCTCGAATCTCCGTACCTGTTCAACACGGTAAGAGATCCAAAGGAGGAGACGGACATTTTGGCCTACAATACGTGGGTGATACAACCTGTCATGAGGTTGAGAGCGGCATTTGATAAAAGTTTGAGGAGTGACCCGGCGCCACCGGACCCGCTCAAAGGACTATAAATAGTTGTTTATAAAGTCAAAAAATATCAAAATTACTGCTTTTAAGTAGCGGGATAGCGTGTCGGATGAGTGTTGTAAGATATAACTATGTTGGGTCAAATATCCAAGGATCCCAAGTAGGGGTAATTGAAGTCCGTCCATAGTGTTGCTGTACCATCCAAATCCAAGGCCGGCACAGCATTTCGTTCAAAAAAAAAACTCGTTCGATAGTGTAATAGGAAGCTCGGAAGTCATGTCTGATATGGACGCCGACATCTCATCAAATCGGTCACGATACTCGGCTCCTTTAGGCCATCGCTCAGCCATTCCCCACAGCACCGTCGAGCAAACAGACACATAGCTGTTGAAAGTCTTGACGTCAAAGACCGCGCCCTGTGCTGTGAGGCTCTTAATACAATGAATGAGAGCGACGCCGGACTGGAACAGGTTTGGCGTAGTTCTCCAGTAGAACCATAGCTGTCCCCCTTTGAACCCTTGTCTGTACAACTCGATGCTTGTAGAAGCATATTGCGCAAGATCTCTTAACTCTTCTTCCACTAGACGGGGAAAGTGACGAGACGGTGAAAACAGAAAGTCGCATATAAAGCGCCATCAAAGAAATTCCGAGGTGCCAGCTTCGATCCTTCGTCGACCGGTGGGACATTGGCATGCCAGTCCATAAGACGGTCCTTCATGTTCATATTCCATCTTTTGTAGTCGAAAAAGGCACCGCTTGCTAGAGTCTTGTAGTTGAGTATAGAGAATATTTCGTACTCTAGTTGACGGAAGAGGATGCGATCATAGGGCGATGAACAAGGAGATGATTGATCCTCGTCTCTTCAACAGATGCCTCGGCTTCTCTAGTAGATATAGGTTCCTATGTAGGTTTTTAGCTTATGGGTTTTGCTAGCGTAGACTATACATACCCTCTCAAAAAAGAGCAGGTCGTCCTCTTTCCAGTATAGCCAAATGGGACCTCAGGCTGCCTATGTAGTTAAAATCTTTCTCGCAGGCTCGGCACTTCATTGGTACATAGTCCTCTTTAGCCACTTGCATCTATCTAAGGTTTATAAAGGTTAGTTATTAAGTTATATAGTTTAAA